>CP139504.1:338707604-338857507 GCA_021014915.2 Artemisia tridentata subsp. tridentata
AATTCATTCAACACCATAGGTATCTATATAAACTGATGCTATATAACCTGTAAAAATCATGCTTGAATAAGTATTAATTGTCTCATTAACTTGTACCTAAAAACTGCATAAAATCATAACAACTATACACCTATAAAACAGTTTTGGTGCCTTATGTATGGACTGTTTTTTATGTCATGCTTAACAGCCCTATTTCGAACCTTATACAAGCCCTAAAATCTGTAATAAAGGATCATTAATGTGTCTACTAACTTCTGGAAACCCTAGGAAATTAATATGGGTCGATTAGGGTTTAAGAGGGTTAAGTTTGTGTTGTTTCTGTCTCAACTGCATGCTGTTCAGAATTTAGGTCGGGATTAAAGGGGTCTAAATTGATGATGACCACGTGTTTTTGCAAAATTTTTTTGCCTAAAACAAAGTCCAGGTTGTGTACTATCTGTATATAAAATTTCATAATTTTTAGATGAACGGTAGGTGACTTTTTGATTTTTAGAACATTAGATGTCAATCCTGAGTTTAGGAGTCTGAAAATTTAGCTGGTGTTTTTGAAATTTAGTTTCCAATCAGTGAGGAAATAGGAGGTCTCCTTTTACAGGTAGAATATTCAGGATGTATGGGACTTATTGGAATTTTCGTAGATTTTTTTGAAGGGTCTTGATATATTTTAAAAATACAAACTTTTCAGGTATACCATCAGGTCACATTCTAGAATAGGTTTGAAAAACGATTTTTTGTTTGGATAATTTCACAAGGAGATAAAATATATAAAAATTAGGGAAAGTATTAAACATATATAGGTGTCTCTGGAAAAAATTATAGAACCACAGGAGCTTGTTTGAGGTGTTTTAAAAATCATAAGAATATGAACCAGAATCATATGAGAAACCCTAAACATGTTATTAAATGACAATAAGTACTAAGATCCGTTATGACATTAAATGAACACACAAGTACTAAATGATCCCTAATCCATTTAGATTCGTTGAAGGAGGCGTGACGTTGTTTCCTAGTGATCACTTTTCTCGTTGCACTCATTCCATTTGCTAAGGTACAGATATTTCACCCTTTTTCAGTAAGGGTATCCCATGATTTTGATTCCTTGATATTTTCTATTCTGAGTTGTGATTCGTTTGATATTCGTTTGGTTATTCTATCTGATATGGTTGATTATCCGTTCTCTCTTGTGACTTCAATATCCGTATTATAATCCTTTGATACTTTGTAGCCCGTTTAATATTATAACTTCGTGTGAAAACCTTTCTTAAATATATATCTTGATAATGTTTTGAGAAAAACTATTTTAAAATGATTTATATGAACACGATGCGACACCATTTTTATATGACGGTTTATTGACTTTTATGAAAACTACTTTTAAAAGATTACTTTTATGAAAACGATGTTTAATAGATTTCTCGCGGTCACATAAATTATTTGTACAGATAATTGTTTTGCTATCCCTTTTTGATATGATATTCAGTTTAGTTAGACATATCTTGTTTGGACATATTATAATTGTTTTGTTATGTTTGTGTTGTTTCCCGAGCTAACTAGTCATGGAGGTACCATGACGATGTCATTGAGGCACCAATGGCGTGACACTATCTTTGGCGGTGTGATTGGCCCACGGCGTTCCCTTGTGATGTGTATATTATTATTGAGCTCGTACACTTAATTGCCATTTTGGTACGCCAATATATTTGTCTGAGTACAGGTGTATGGTGATGTACATAACTTTGTTTTTCATGGAGCGTATGGATGCATCCTAGGTATGTTTTGTAATATGATTATGATATGGCTTAGTAGTTAATGGTTTGTGTGTGCCATACACCCCATGTCACTTTTGGGAGATCGCTACTCCATTTGATATGACAGGATATAATATATGATATGGTTATTTGGTCTATTCATGTATCATGGTTAGACACTTGTTTTGAGCTCGTGGGCATTTCCTTATTATTCCTTGATTTCCTTATCATCACTTTAACTCATTATTCATTTGACTCTTATGACATATGATTTCTTGTTCAGTAGATTCCTTTGACTTCATTTTGTGTACTTATTCATGTTCAATTTATTATTTTATATCTGTTCACTGGGCTTTTTAAGCTCAGCCTCATTTTCTTTTCCCTGCGGCAGGTATTCATGCGGGATGCAGGGATTTGAGTGATGAGAGTAGGAACTTTTAGTGGACCACCCTGACGATAGTTACCCACTTGTGTTTGGATTAGATTTGGAGTTATCTTTCATTTAGATTTATTCTAGTTTGATAGTCATTATTATTTAGACTTATTAAGTCCTTAGTTTCATTTTGAATTTATGCAACCTTATTTTTAATAAAAGTCTTCCGCTTGCGTATATTATGTTCTGATTGACACCATGATGTGACATCTCTACCCTTGTCGGGTTTGGGGTGTTACAATTATGGTATCAGAGATTAGGCTTCGACCTGTAGTAACTTAAGTTATGACCTGTGAAGATGTGGCCATTAGGATTGCACTATAGGAGCTTATGAATTGACCCTTGAGAAATTTGCTTTAGGTTTGCACTGTAGAAGCTTATGAGATAACCTTTAAGAATTTGCCTTAAGATCTTCCTGTAGGAACTTAAGTTGTGACCGGTGAGGATTGGGTAGACAATAAGACATTTGTTTAAGTATCATTCCTTCGCATCACTTTGATTCATATTCTTGCCTTTATTCGAGCCCTTGTTAAGATCATTCTTTCCGGAGATTTAGGAAATCTGTTAGAATACGTATGTTTAGTGACCAGTTAAGTTTAGAATGCTTTGAGAACTTTGTGGTAATGCCTTTTCACCATATAGGTTTCACCTTCTGATATAATCGCATTCATTCATAAACCTTTGATTCATTTGTTAATTGATTAGATGTCTCTTCATCCATTCTGAGAATCCTTATGACCAGATATGTTTGACACATTTTGTGGTTTCTTCTGATTTTGCTAAACATCTTAAGGTTCCCTCTGCACTATTAGATTATGCCTTACCTATTTCTATTCCTATGAGAAATCTTGTGGTTCTTAATCACGAGTATAGGAGTTATTCATCACATTTTCATTTGTTTGTTCGAAATCTCAGCTTGAATTAATTGATGAAGTTTTTATCGTTTGGCATTTCCTCCGTATTTATGTCATCATCATATTGTTTTCATGTACCTTTACTGAAATGTTACACTATCATCCGTTACATATATGCTTCGTATCCGAGAAGATTTGTCATTTGTTGGTGAGCCTGAAGCTATTTTGGATCTTTAGGATCAGTTCATGAGAAGCAAACCTTTCCATTCGTTAAAAGTCTTCGGGAGAATCATTCCGTTCATTTCGTGACTTGGTATGTTTCTTTCATTTCAATTTTGCGGACGAAATTTTATTTTAGAGGGGAAGAGATGTAAAACCAAAAAATCCGTAAGCACATTTATTTGATAATTTGAATTCATAACCTAAGTCAATCATAAAATTTGGACATTTAAACCATATGTTATACACTTGGAATAAAATTAAACCTAAACTATATATTATAAATTAAATACTAAAATTAAATCTATCCTAATCCTAAGCCTAATTAAACATCGGACTACACCCTTTTTATTTTATATGTTGTACACGTTTTCCTTGTGTTATACTGAGCCGAAAATTTGATATATCCCCCTCCTTCACACGTCAAAAATGGATAAGAACAAGAGATAACAAAAGATATATTGATAAAAAAAAAAATAAATGATTTGGTGTTTCCCCTCATACCCTAAATACCATAAGATTTTCCTATAAAACTTTTCACACTTCATTCCATCCTAACATTCAAAAAACCTTCGGCATTTATTCTCTCCCCCTAACGAACCCTAGCAGCCTTTTTAACATATTCGTTTAGCTCACAAGATCAAGGAAAAGGGAGGGTGAAGCTTGTTTTGATCGTGAATCTTTGGTGATTTCTGTGTTTGAATTCGTGGGGGTGTATCGCATGTTCTTTGTCCTCATTAAATTCAGCCTAGAGGCACCTCCATCTGCCATTGTTCTTAATTCATTCAACACCATAGGTATATATATAAACTGATGCTATATAACCTGTAAAAATCATGCTTGAATAAGTATTAATTGTCTTGCTAACTTGTTCCTAAAAACTGCATAAAATCATAAAACTATACGCCTATAAAACTGTTTTGGTGTCTTATGTATGGACTGTTTTTGATGTCATGTTTAACAGCCCTATGTCAAACCTTATACAAGCCCTAAAATCTGTAATAAAGGATCATTAATGTGGCTAATAACTTCTGGAAACCCGAGGAAATTAATGTTGTTTCTGTCTCAACTGCATGCTATTAAGAATTTAGGTCGGGTTTAAATGGGTCTAAATTGATGATGACAATGTGTTTTTGCAAGATTTTTGAGCCTAAAACTAAGTTCAGGTTGTATACTATCTGTATATAAAATTTCATAATTTTTGGATGACGGTTAGGCAACTTTTTGATTTTTAGAACATTAGATGTCAATCCTGAGTTTAGGAGTCTGGAAATTCAGCTGGTGTTTTCGAATTTTAGTTTCCAATCAGTGAGGCATTAGAAGGCCTCCTTTTACAAGTAGAATATTTAGGATGTATGGGACTTACCGGAATTTATGTAGATTTTTATGAAGGGTCTTGATATGTTTTTAAAATACAAACTTGTTGGGTATACCATCAGGTCACATTTTGGAACAGGTTTGAAAAATGATTTTTGTTTGGATATTTGCACAAGGAGATAAAATCTATAAAAATTAGGAGAATTAATAAACATATATAGGTGTCTCTGGTAAAAATTATAGAACCAAAGGAGCATGTTTGGGGTGTTTTAAAAATCATAAGAATATGAAACAGAATCACATGAGAAACCATAAAGATGTTATTAAATGACAATATTTACTAAGATACGTTATGACATTAAATGAACAAATAAGTATTAAATGATCCCTAATCCTTGTAGATTCATTGAAGGAGGCGTGACGTTGTTTCCTAGTGATCACTTTTCTCCTTGCTCTCATTCCATTTGCTAAGGTACAGATATTCCACCCTTTTTCAGTAATGGTATCCCATGATTTTGATTCCTTGATATTTTCTATTCTGAGTTGTGATTCATTTGATATTTTTTTGGTTATTCTATCTGATGTGGTTGATATGGTTGATAATTCGTTCTCTCTTGTGACTTCAATATTCGTATTTGAATCATTTGATACTTTGTAACCCATTTAATATTATAACTTCGTGTGAAAACCTTTCTTAAATATATATATCTTGATGATGTTTTGAGAAAAACTATTTTAAAATGATTTCTATGAACACGGTGCGACACCATTTTTATATGACGGTTTACTGACTTTTATAAAAACTACTTTTAAATGATTACTTTTATGAAAACGATGTTTTATAGATTTCTCGCGGTCACATAAATTATTTGTACAGATAATTGTTTTGCTATCCCGTTTTGATATGATATTCAGTTTAGTTAGACATATCTTGTTTGGACATATTATAATTGTTTCGTTATGTTTGTGTTGTTTCCCGAGCTAACTAGTCATGGAGGTACCATGGCCATGTCATTGAGGCACCAATGGCATGACACTATCTGTGGCGGTGTGATTGGCCCACGGTGTTCTCTTGTGATGTGTACATTATTATTGAGCTTGTGCACGTAATTGCCATTTTGGTACGCCAATATATTTGTCTTAGTACAGGTGTATGGTGGTGTACATAACTTTGTTTTGCAGGGAGCGTATGGATGCATCCTAGGTATATTTTGTGATATGATTATGATATGGCTTAGTAGTGAATGGTTTGTGTATGCCATACACCCCATGTCACTTTTGGGAGATTGCTACTCCATTTGATATGATAGGATATAATATATGATATGGTTATTTAGTCTATTCATGTATCATGCTTAGACACTTGTTTTGAGCTCGTGGGCATTTCCTTGTGATTCTTTTATTTCCTTATCATCACTTTAACTCATTATTCATTTGACTCTTATGACATACGATTTCTTGTTCAGCAGATTCCTTTGACTTCATTTTGTGTACATATTCATGTTCTGTTTATTATTTTATATCTGTTCACTTGGCTTTTTAAGCTCAACCGCATTTTCTTTTCCCTGTGGTAGGTGTTCAAGCGGGATGCTAGGATTTGAGTGATGAGAGTAGGAGCTTTTAGTGGACTACCCTGACGATAGTTACCCACTTGTGTTTGGATTAGATTTGGAGTTATCTTTCATTTAGATTTATTCTAGTTTGATAGTCATTATTATTTAGACTTATTATGTCCTTAGTTTCATTTTGAATTTATGTAACCTTATTTTTAATAAAACTCTTCTGCTTGTGTATATTATGTTCAGATTGACACCATGATGTGACATCTCTACCCTTGTCGGGTTTGAGGTGTTAAAATACTGTACTGCAATATCATTGTTTTACTATTACTTGACTTGTGTTCAACCAAATATTACTATATAAACACTATGGATTCATTCAACCTTTGTGTTGAGTTTTTAGCATGTTTTATCTCAGGTAATTAAAGCACAACTTGGTACGGAGTGGCTATGGACTTTCTTATAAAAAGGGTGTCCATTTTGTTATCATTCATACAATATATATGTATTTCAACAACTCCCGTTGGGACCTCTTGTCACACCTCGCCAATGGAGGAAACGCGAGTGCAACATCATGGATATCATCACAACACATGGCGTCTATATAGAGAATTACTATATGCAAACAAACAGAGCAAAGTACAGACACAAAGTGTCGTAACGATACCCCAGAATAAAACAACCAAAACAATCTCCAAGGTATCTTCATTATAACATAACGTACTAATGAAAGACATTCAAGTATCACAAATAAAATCCAACTTAATCAAATTAAAAACTTAGAGATAAACCATCCTCAAATGCAACCTAGTCTCTTCTAGTCGCGTCCTTCTATCTTAGCCTTAGAATGCTCACCTGAAAATGATGCTTAAAAAGGTCAACATAATGTTGGTGAGATTCATAGGTTTAAGACACACAAAATATTTCTCCGATAATAGTTCACTGTGATTACAAAACATAGCAGGACATTAAAAATAGTTATCACACAAACTAGCATGCAATTGGGACGGAACGTGCCCACCGATCCAAGTATAAATTGGGACGGAACGTGCCCACCGATCCAAATACCACCACAATTGGGACGGAACGCGCCCACCGATCCAAGATAATGGGTAAATTAATACCCTCCGGCCGAACCACACCGAATAATAGTGAGTAGAGCCACTAGGACTTGCTACTCTCCAAATGGACCACACAGAATCACCACACAACATGCAGTATACATATAATAACCATTACAAGTCCATGCATTTTATAACCACATAATCACAGTAACTCAAAATAATTTATCACAAGCATCATCTCCATCTCAAGTTAAAACAAAGTTAAAAATGGGACTATGAACTCACCTCAACCTTGCAGCTTCCAAGTAACCAATTCACAAATCTATACAAACAAAACAACACCACATTACACGCGACCAAGCTAAAAGCTATAGTCCATGTAACACATATATGATGGATGTCTAAGGTTCATATAACCCACCATGGATTACCTAGACCCCATACCAATCACTACCAAACACATATACTCACTAAATCCCTTAAATAAAACCTTTCAGAAAATGCATATTTTTAGGGTATTTTCACCCACATAAAATCACGGCCAAAAACTCTTCACAACCCACACCAAAAATTCACCATGATCCTTCATGAGCATAAAATCTTCTCCCAGAAGGCCATGCATTAAAAACACACACAAGTACCCAATGAAAAATCAAACATGACAACTATCCAGATTCGGATCTGAACGTACATCAAAAAAATTTGACCTAGTAGACATACTTGCACAACTTATTATCATCCAATTTTCGCGTGAAAGTCAAAGGGAATATAGAACTCAACTCCCACAGAAGGCCTAACCCTAATAACACTTTAAAAGCCACCTTTGACCTCAATACTTTTACCCAAATTCTGTCCCAGTTTAACAGTTTTGACACCTTAACTTATAAAATTCGTTTGACTGACTTCCTGACCTCCAAAACACTCGTGGCCGGACTTTTTGGAAAGCTCTTTCTCTGTACTACAATTTAGACATAAAATTCGTGATCTAACTCATCTCCATCTATTAAATATTATCGAATCTTTACAGCCTTATAATTCTGTCAGAATCTTAACTCATTAATTATCAAGTTTTAAACCCTAATCTCTTCACCAATCAACATAATATTACTAATTAATGATCCCAATATGTTTTATAATAATAATTTACAAATTTTAACATAAACCCTAATCCATCATATTATTGCTACATGAATTATAAAAATTAATTAAGCATAAGTATTAAAGATTATACCTTAATTCATGAAAGATGAAAACCCTAAAAAAATTCTTTTCTTCTCTTCTCCCTTGGTTTGGCCGATTTCTACAATAGGTGAATGGGAGGGTTTTGGTTTTGTATTTATAGTGCTCTATGGAGGATTCTAGATAACTCTTAATTAGGTAAGTGTATTTGGTATCAAATTTGGTTTCCTAATTCCCCTATCTCCTAATTTTCGGCCGACCTATATATATATATATACTAGCTTATAGACCCGTGGATTCACGGGGTTTTTAAAGAAATATCGTAGTGAGATAATAAGAAAGCATCGATGAAAGTAAACATGTTCCATTAATATATGAGAAAAAGAATGAGATAATACATGAATTATTCGACGATCAATTGAGATACTAACAATTAAAATAATTTTCATCGATGTCGCTGTCGTCTACAAACTTGAAGATTTTGAATTGCAAACGACGTATGTGAGCAAACACCAATTTCGTACCAAATGCCAATTCCATGCACACCTAATATTCCTTAGAAAATATAAATAAAAGCAGTTCATGATTCATAATGCATTATAATTTAAAAAAAAAAAAAAAAAAAAAAAAAAAAAAAAAAAAAAAAAAAAAAACTTATAACATGTATATTATACATACCTCTTCAACCTTGTTCATAGGCCTTCAAGTACTTCTTTGTACACGACATTTGTAGTAGTTTTAGACATATTTTCATCTTGATCACAAACGACAACCTTCAAACCACGTTAGTAATAACTGAATACAATAACTGTTAGTAATATATCTACTGGAAACTTATAAAGCACTTAATATTCCTTTCATGCAATAACTGAATACAATAAGGAGTAACTAACATAGTAATTTTGGACCATGTACCTTCAATGAGTAAACCTTTGAAATGTCCTAACTCGCTTCATCCTTATTATTTAACTATTAACAATGTAGTTATTGAGCTTTTTATCTAATGCATATTCAATAAAACGTTAAAAAAATGTAAGCATATTAGACAATATCGACCCATTTGAACCTCCAAACAATTACCTTTTCGGAACATTGATTCGAGGGGTAATATCAATAACGACATATTAAAAAGAGGTAAATTACCTTTACATGTCGTTTTAGGAGGCCAGCTTAATGTAAATAAGGTAAATTGAACCATGAATTACATTGATATCACGTTTGAGATAAGTAGCTAAAGTCTTTGCAAGCTCGGTTTTACCAACACCAGTGGGACCCATAATCATGAAGCTTGCTATAGGTTTGTTTAGATCAGATAAACTAACTCTTAACCGTCTTATTGCATCAGCAACAGCTTTGACCGCCACATCCTGAGCAACAACTCATTTATGGAGAACGTTTTCCATTGACACAAGCTCATCTCTCTCAGACTGCTGAAGATTTGATAAGGGTATTCCTATCCATGTGCTTACAAATCTGTAACTTCCTCACGCATATTAGATTTCCCAGAATGTCTATAATCGTAAAGATTCTTCTCAACTTCTTCTAGTTGGCGTTGAAGGGTCAATATGGTTCCATGAGCCAGCAGCACGGTTCAGATCACAATAGCAGCTTCCATTTTTTGGTTTACCCTATCGATATTTCAGAAAAAGAAAAATAATGAACAAATGGAGTATAGTACAACACGTTGATGAACTATAGTTTTCAACTAAAAAGGAGTATTACTTACATAGTGATGGAGGATTACATACACTTATATGAATATCAATCTTCTTACAGAATTCTTTACCTGAATATCTCTTTCTGCAAATCTGATTTTTGGAGTTTGGACCACATATATCTAATATTTCGTAGTCATAATCAGTTAAAATGCACTTCCAAACACCCCTTGACATATAGCTATAACATATATCCTTTACAAATTATTATTTTTCTGACTATATCGCAACTTTAACAGAATGAGCAAATCCAAACAATATTTCCAAAAGTGCTTACTTCTAAGTAGCTTATAGCTTATAAGTACTTAATTATAAGCGTAAG
This sequence comes from Artemisia tridentata subsp. tridentata, assembly GCA_021014915.2. Taxonomy (NCBI): domain Eukaryota; kingdom Viridiplantae; phylum Streptophyta; class Magnoliopsida; order Asterales; family Asteraceae; genus Artemisia; species Artemisia tridentata. The sequence continues at coordinate 338,718,015 of CP139504.1, forward strand.
CTAAAAATAAGCAGTCCCAAACACCCCTGAAAGTGAGTCTGAAATAAATTATTGTCGGTGTCTAACCTTATCATCTATGGGCCTGTTTGGTAGGAGCTTTTTAGGGAGCTGTTAGCTTTTTGTTACAAAAATAATCTCCTCTAAAATAAGTAGCTCCGTTTGGATACATTAACTTCAAGCTTTTATTTCAAACAAATAGCTCCTAAATGAAAAGTTGATTCATGAAACTTTTTATATATCTTGGAGCTGTTAAAACTTTAAATTACTGATATACCCTTCAAATATTTGTTTAAAATTATAAATATGTCATTTTATGTCATTTTACATCTTATAATTACATTTAACAGCTAACTTACCAAACACTTTTATTAAAAAAAGGATACAGCTTGTAGCTCATGTAAACAGCTTTGCAGTTTACAGCTTACAGCTTACAGTTAACAGCTTACAATATACAGCTTACAGCTAGTTTTGCCAAACATACCCTATATATTCTACTGGTCTATAAGGGACAGCACCACTAAATGCAAGAAACCACCCGGTCCAATTCTCAGTCCACATTGAAGCTTTGTTTTTAGAATTTGGAGTAAACCCATCAAAATAGAATCCATTGCAAGTGTTTACCTGCATTTGCTAACTGTATAGCATAAGCTTCCTCAAGTCCCCAACTTTCCAACAAAAAAAAGCATCAAGCAACATAAGACTAACTCGTTTACAATTCAGATTTACTTCCAATTCATATTCTTTTAAAGGGATGCTTCATATCAATGCATCTAATTTAATTACTATATATCTGTTTGCAACCATTTGACAACATTATGCTTATCAATTTTAGCATTCATCGCACAAGTGATTAAGCAATCTACTCAATAATATATTTTCATATTCGGTGTGCCAAAATAGATTACCAGATTTAAAGGGACCGGCGGCCTTACCAGGTAAGCTTAGTCAATTATCTTTTGATGTCCTTGCAATATTATTGGAACAAAAAGTAACTTTAAAATTCGAAAAGAAGGTTAAGTTAGTAGTTTCGGTGCTAATTTTGGCATGTTGGATGTTGTACAATCAAGGGAGAACTTAATTAGTGCCAAAGAATTCATGATTCACGAAACATGCTATAGTATCATGTAATTAATAAAGGGAGTTTGTTACCAGGAATGTGATCAAGTAAATAGCTTCCAATGCTTGGATGTGGATTTCAGGATCAGTAATGGGTTCACGCTCAAGTGACAGAACACTTCCTAGTTCGAGAGGCATTTTCATCACATATTGTTCACTATACACCTGATGCATGAAATAGAACTTCTTAATTACATACCCCTATAAGGAGTTATTTTAATAAGTATACCAAACAACGTCAGCCTCTAATAGCAGTTTTAATATGAACACACAAAAAACCTGTATAAATTGTTACTATAAGAAGCAATTCCAAACAGCCCTTTATGTACCTTAATAACGTATCCCAAACAGCCCTTAAAGTTAACAGGTTCGATGTGGTTGGCACATCCGAGTCTCGGCAAGATCCAACCCCTCAAATTAGTGTCAATGTCAAAGGAAGAGAACTCAATCCACTACTCAATTTAGCCCTGTACAAATAGAGAATATATAAGATTCATGCATAAGTAGCATTATAGCTTCAGACGGGAAAATAAGATATAAAGAAAAGTTACATATTCTGTAGCTGAAGATCCCAAGAGAGAACTTCCATAAGCAACTACATCAAACAGAATGAAAATATCACCACCAACGACAGAACATCATAAGAAGATTAAATCAAAATCTATTTCGTGATTTTCGTCACTTACCATAGCGAGCAATTGCATTAATCTAAAAAATAGAGCTTTTAGTATATAATAAATCATCTTCTACAATTGTTCAATTCAAACATTTATAATGTTCGCATTTAAGCACACAAAATCACAGATAAAACACAATGTTATCATGTCCATCAGTAGCGCGACCTTAAACTACAGTTACATTAATAGTGTGTGCCCTTTTTATTCGGCATTATTAACATCAAATCGAATATAACTAATACATTTTAGTGAAACTTACTAAAACATTTGGTAACAAATAAACTATAAACTTTCAAATAGGGGTAACTGGCCAATCGGCCACCACGTCAGTTCACATAAATAATTTTCTCATAATATAGTCATTATGCTATTATATAAAAGTTGGAATTGAACAAATTACTACTGGATTGTTGTTTAAAACTTAAAAAAGATACATATCCTATATCTAAACAATTCAAGGCCTTTAATTAAAAATCAAATAAAACAAACAACGACGATAATTGATCAATATATTGTACCTGGTGTTTAAGTTCGTGAGCATAGAGAGTACGTTCATCGTGGCCACCCTTAATGCCATCCTTCTTTTTCGTTACAACTCATTGTCTTCCACCAACTATCTGATAAAAACAACAATCACTAATTAACAAATTAGTTATTCATGGAGTATACAAAAGAAGAAAAAATATAAAGAACTCACACTTTGGTTATAGTTTTCACCTATGGCTTTAAACTCGAACTCATCAATGCCTCCTGTCATGCTGGAAACTTTTGTCCAGGTAAGTCCTGCTCCAGCAGCTGTATCAATTAAAATGTTAGCTATCAGGAACAGTAGTCAATTAAAGGTCGTGAATTCTTAAAGATAAACTAAAAAGATGTGATTTTCTTCACCTCCAAATGAGGCAGCGACTGCAATAGAACCTGGCACACTTCCTGCGGCATTTGCAACAGCAGCAAACCCACCGGATCCAATCACTGGTATAATGGTCCACAATGAGGCAAGCGGAACAAATCAAGTAGTGTAGTTGAGGAATAAAGTAAATAACTTATCTTGTATAATCGTATTTGTTAAAGTCTATTGCTGATGCTTTTCATTACTAATTTGTCTCGAATTCGACAAATTCAAAATTCAAAATAGCATTAGAAGTAACAAAAATATCAGATTTGAAGCCAAAGAAACGGGAAATTGATACTCGAATTTGAGAGTTAACCTTGAAATTTTTGGCTTCCAGGTTTTTGGCTTTCTTTGGTGCAGCCATAGCGCGATACCAAACTCCAGCCATGGCTGCAATAACTATTCGGGTCATGTTGCACCGCCCGTCACACATACATACATACATACGTTCACATCTTCAAGAATACATTCCTGTACCGAAAGTGGATGATCACGCAATGGCTCAGGCGTGTGGTTAAGTCACTACCATAGATTTAAACAAACAAATCACAAACGTATTATAATTGAATAAAAAAAAACATAGTACTTAACAATTAGTAAAATCCCCAATTCTTTTTCTAGGGTTCTTATAAGACACAACTAAAAAAATATAAAATATTTAAAAATTAAATCCAAGCACAATATGTTTGATTATTGATAAACTGAAATGTCTAACAAAAATTCATCATCTGAATTGAAAAAAAATAACCCTAAAAATTCGAAACCCTAAAAATTATAACGAAATCGATACTCACCATATATGGATGGATGTAACCAAAAAGTTTTCTTGAATCGGTATGGCATTCAAGAATTATGAAAATGATTTGCCTTTAAGAATTTCTCTTTTGGGTATTTTGATTTACTGGATGAATTGTAGATGTGAAGACCAAATCAAATGTTATATTTGAATGACTTTTTGAACGCGTTAGACATTAAATGCCGATTGAATGTGTTTGAGAAAGTAAATTCAAATGAAAAGCGTATGAAGGAAGATTTGAAGGAGAGCTGAAGAAGAGTAGTACAATCCAAAAATATCAGTGGCCAGAATTTTGGGTAAATGTTTTAAAAGATGGTAAAACCGAGTTGTACATTCCAAACTTTTTGACCAATCACGTTTGAGACACTTCATTAAATTAATTGCAAAGTGTGCTTCAATGACTGGTACAAAACTCTCGTTTATTATATTAGATAGATTTTCTTTTTATTTTTTTTTATTAAATATAATTATTACACTTAAAACCTTGTACTCTTGATATTTTATACAAACCCTATACCGAATTTAAAACCGTGCGTGATAAACTTTCGTTTTTACGACAACCCGGAAAAAATATCATTTTCAAAATAAAGTTTCCAAAAATAGATTTTCACACTTATATTTAATATAACCCATAAAAATAACCTCCATGTAACTTACTAACGCTCAAATATTTGAATGGAGACTTGTTACGCAAAATCACAAAACACCAAAACTACACAAGTCATTTCTACACCACCAAGGCGATCAAAATGAACTTATCCCAAAATTCAACGCTACTCAAACATGACAAAAAATCTCACACCAAGGGATTTAGTGCCAACACACGTACATATACCGCTCATATACCACATATAACACATAATACACACCAAACAAAAGTTAGATAGGTTGAAACTATTAGTCAAACTAACCTGCTAAAATCACGGTTGTTACATCATCCCCCACTTAGGGAAATCGCGTCCCGAGATTTAATAGCTCGTCTTATCAACCTTCTCAGCAAACAACTTCGGGTACTTGGACCTCATCTGATCCTCACGTTCCCAAGTAAACTCAGGACCACGTTTGGAATTCCAACGTACCTTCACCAACGCTATCTTACCACGCTTCATACTCTTGATCTCTCGATCCATAATCTCAACAGGTTCCTCAACAAAATGAAGAGTCTTATCTACCTTAATCTCATCTAATGGCACATGCAAACTAGCATCCGCCAAACATTTCTTCAGATTAGATACGTGGAACGTATCATGCACACTACTTAATTCCTCAGGCAATCTCAACAGATATGACACCAGTCCAATCCTCTCTGTAATTTCAAACGGTCCCACATACCTTGGTGCTAATTTGCCTTTCTTACCGAAACGCACAACACCTTTCCAAGGAAACACTTTCAACATCACAAGATCACCAACACTAAACTCCAAGGGCTTACGGCGATTATCCGCATAACTCTTTTGGCGATCTCTTGCTGCCTTAAGTCTTTCTTTAATCTGAAACACCTTGTCCGTAGTCTCTTGTACTAGTTCAGGACCAATTAGTTGGCTTGTTCCAACCTCTGCCCATAGAATAGGTGATCTACACTTCCTCCCATATAACATTTCAAATGGTGCACATCTAATACTGGAATGATAGCTGTTGTAATAGGAAAAATCAGCCAAAGGAAAATGAGTATCCCAGCTTCCTCCAAAATCAATAGCACACGCTCTAAGTAAATCCTCCAAAGTCTGAATCGTTCGCTCACTTTGCCCATCAGTCTGTGGATGATAAGCAGTGCTCATATCCAATTGTGTATCCAATGCTTTTTGCAACAATTGCCAGAATCGCGAGGTAAACCTACTATCGCGATTAGAGATAATCGACACTGGCACACCATGTCTCGCCATAATCTCATTAATATATATTCTCGCCAGCTTTTCCATCTTATAATCCTCACGAATGGCCAGAAAATGTGCAGACTTCGTCAGCCTGTCCACTATGACCCATATCGTGTCATGTCCATTACTTGTTCTAGGCAACTTAGTAATAAAATCCATTGTTATTCTCTTCTATTTCCACTCAGGAATCGGCGGCTGCTGTAGTAGTCCAGAGGGTTTCTGATGTTCAGCCTTAACTTTCAAACAAGTCAAGCATTGGCTAACATATTCAGCTATTTCCCTCTTCATTCCCAGCCACCAGTAAGCATCTCTAAGATCATAATACATCTTGTCCGATCGTGGATGAATCGAGTATCTCGTCTTATGAGCCTCATCCATGATCAACTTCCTTACACCTCCTACCGATGGAACCCATATTCTATCTAAGAAATACAGTCCACCATCCTCCTTTTTCTCCATTTGTTGATCCAAGCCCCGCAACATCTCAGCAGTCGCATTCTCATCCTTAAGAGCTTCCTCTTGCGCTGCCAATATCTTACCCTTAATTCCCGACTGCAATGTCATGCACATCGCTCGTACACGCTTAGGCTTAATCCTTTCCTTCCTACTTAAAGCATCAGCTACCACATTTGCCTTTCCAGGATGATAGCGGATCTCGCAATCATAATCACTAAACAATTCAATCCACCTCCTTTGTCGCATATTCAGCTCCTTCTGATTGAAGATAAGCTGAAGACTCTTATGATCTGTATAAACAACACTCTTAGTGCCATACAGATAATGTCTCCAATTCTTGAGAGCAAATACTACCGCACCAAGCTCTAAATCATGAGTCGTGTAATTCTTCTCATGGATCTTGAGTTGTCAGGATGCATAAGCTATCACCTTACCCCTCTGCATTAGCACACACCCAAATCCTTGATTCGATGCATCACAATACACAACAAATTCATCTGGCCCATCAGATAACGTCAGAATAGGTGCATTACACAAACTATCCTTTAGTGACTGAAAAGTCACCTCCTGCTCTTCTCCCCAAACATACTTCTTGTTCTTCTGAGTCAACAAAGTAAGGGGTTTAGCAATCTTCGAAAATTTCGCTATAAATCTTCAGTAATACCCCGCCAATCCTAAGAATGAGCGTATTTCAGACGGCGTCGTAGGAGCCTTCCAGTTCTTGACCGCTTCTATCTTACTAGGGTCTACATGTATTCCTTCACTATTTACCACATGTCCATGAAAATGTACTTCTTCAAGCCAAAACTCAAACTTTGAGAACTTGGCGTACAACTTCTCCTTCTCCAGTAATCCAAGGATCTATCTCAGATGTTCTCCATGATCCTCATTCGTCTTAGAGTAAATCAGAATGTCATCTACGAACACAATCACAAATTTATCCAAGTAGGGCTTCCAAACGCAATTCATCAAATCCATGAATACCGCGGGTGCATTTGTCAGCCCAAATGACATAACCTTGAACTCAAAGTGTCCATAACGAGTCCTAAAAGCAGTCTTCGGAATATCCTCTTCATACACTCTCAGCTGTTGATACCCAGAACGTAGATCTATCTTTGAGAAAAATCGAGAACCTTGCAGTTGGTCAAAGAGATCATCGATTCTAGGAAGAGGATACCGATTCTTAACTAATAACTTGTTCAATTCCCGATAGTCAATACACATCCGGAACGAACCATCCTTCTTCTTAACAAACAACACCAGTGCTCCCCACGGAGAGTGACTAGGTCGGATAAACCCTTTATCCTGAAGTTCTTGCAACTGCGCTGCCAACTCCTGCATCTCAGAGGGTGCTAAACGATATGGGGATTTTGCCACAGGTGCCGCTCCAGGAATCAATTCAATACGAAATTCAACTTGACGGATTGGAGGCAATCCAGACAAGTCTTCGGGAAAAACGCCAGGAAACTCACACACCACAGGAATCTCTTCTATTTTAAGTTCCTTGGATTTCGCATTCTTAAGGGACTTCGAGTCTTTCCCTAAACTTTATCCTTGTATCCGAAGTATGTCACTATTCTCTAAAGGGATACGAACTACCTTTTCATGGCATACAACTTTAGCCTTATGCTTAGACAACCAATTCATCCCTATCACCACATCAAAACTCCCATGCCCAAAAGGTATCAAATCAATCATAAACGGAATGCCCTCCAACACTATAGTACACCCACGAATAACCTTGTCAACCTCTACCTCCCTACCACTAGCTATCTCAATCACAATACTAGACCTAAGCTCACTAGGTTCAACATTCAATAGTCTAGAAATATCACAACATTAGTACCAACAGATAATCGAGGTATCAGCATATGATAGGTAGAATGGAATCTTACCACCCACACACTCCCACATACAACGATTTCCCAAACGGTTAAGAGAATACATCTCTAACCATACACCATCATCAACATGATATCACATATCATCTACCACAACATATAACAACAAACATCAATCAATGTAATCATGGTCACAAATCCACGTGTGTGATACCCTTATAATTATGTTCGCGACCATAGTTATAAGGCCTATTCCACACGCATACTTACTTCCAAAACCACACATCTCAATGATAACGCACATATACCACATAACACCTAATACACAACACAATCCATGCTATCATACTTGCAAGTCCACTTGTGTTGTGACGCATGTATAATTATGTTGGCCACCATAATTATCTACGCTCCCTTTCACAAGTGTACTTCCTCCTATGACCACACTTTATGCAAACAATCATCTCACATGGAACAATTCCAACGATCGTGGAACAATTCCAACGACCACTTTAACTCTATGATCAAAATCACTTGGATAAAACCAATCCAATATTCAGGAGTAATCGTGCTCCAACATGGCTCCAGACGGCAAAAGACAATATAAGAATTCCAAAACATGACACAAAACAAAAGACGTCGCACAATGGCTCAAGCTCCACTCTCGCACTTGCCTCCCCACTCAGATCGGTTAAACTTACTACCTGTTGCGGACTCCAGATCCGAATCCACGTCATCCCATCCTAACTCCCCTTCATCTTTACTCAACCACCCATTCCTGTTTCTTTCTTCAAATTCCACATGATCCACAAGTACATACAACTCACGAGGTTTAGACAAAACCACTTTTCCTTCATATGAGAAGTGAGGACACTTCCCAGAGTACTTGGTAACGGCTCCATCTCCAACAGTCACCGTGGTTGCAAACCTCTCCACCTCTTCACCATCAATGTTTTCCATATACATCCCGTCCTTGTCCGAACATAGATTTATGCTAGCGGGAACTCGGATTCTGCGGTTAGTCCGCTTCATCCTACCACTTTCCTTCCAACCGATAGCAAAATGATAGCCCAACGAAACTTCTTACGCGAGGGAGGTGACATACCATAATCGACGTATACAATACTAAATATAGGGGACAAAATAGTCATCCAAAAATCGCCAGAAAACAACTCGTAAATTTAGGAAAAATAATCATATAAATTATCATACTTATATATAGACCCTAAATGCAACTATATGAGGGACTCCAAGGTTATAGTCTAGGTTCAACCACCTAATTCTCTATAACCTAGCTCTGATACCAATCTGTCACACCTCGCCAATGGCGGAAATGCGAGTGCAACATCATGGATATCATCACAACACATGGCGTCTATATTGAGAATTACTATATGCAAACAAACAGAGCAAAGTACAGACACAAAGTGTCGTAACGATACCCCAAAATAAAACAACCAAAACAATCTCCAAGGTATCTTCATTATAACATAACGTACTAATGAAAGACATTCAAGTATCACAAAGAAAATCCAACTTAATCAAATTAAAAACTTAGAGATAAACCATCCTCAAATGCAACCTAGTCTCTTCTAGTCGCGTCCTTCTATCTTAGCCTTAGAATGCTCACCTGAAAATGATGCTTAAAAACGTCAACATAATGTTGGTGAGATTCATAGGTTTAAGACACACAAAATATTTCTCCGATAATAGTTCACTGTGATTACAAAACATAGCAGGACAGTAAAAATAGTTATCACACAAACTAGCATGCAATTGGGACGGAAAGTGCCCACCGATCCAAGTATAAATTGGGACGGAACGTGCCCACCGATCCAAATACCACCACAATTGGGACGGAACGCGCCCACCGATCCAAGATAATGGGTAAATTAATACCCTCCGGCCGAACCACACAGAATAATACTGAGTAGAGCCACTAGGACTTGCTACTCTCCAATTGGACCACACAGAATCACCACACAACATGCAGTATACATATAATAACCATTACAAGTCCATGCATTTTATAACCACATAATCACAGTAACTCAAAATAATTTATCACAAGCATCATCTCCATCCCAAGTTAAAACAAAGTTAAGAATGGGACTATGAACTCACCTCAACCTTGCAGCTTCCAAATAACCAATTCACAAATCTATACAAACAAAACAACACCACATTACACGCGACCAAGCTAAAAGCTATAGTCCATGTAACACATATATGATGGATGTGTAAGGTTCATATAACCCACTATGGATTACCTATACCCCATACCAATCACTACCAAACACCTATACTCACTAAATTCCTTAAATAAAAACTTTCATAAAACGCAGATTTTTAGGGTATTTTCACCCACATAAAATCACAACCAAAAACTCATCACAACCTACACCGAAAATTTACCATGATCCTTTATGAGCATAAAAGCTTCTCCCAGAAGGCCATGCATTAAAAACACACACAAGTACCCAATGAAAAATCAAACATGACAACTATCCAGAATCGGATCTGAACATACATCAAAAAGTTTTGACCTAGTAGACATACTTGCACAATTTATTATCAACCAATTTTCGCGTGGAAGTCAAAGGGAATATAGAACTCAACTCCCACAGAAGGCCTAACCCTAATAACACTTTAAAAGCCACCTTTGACCTCAATACTTTTACCCTAATTCTGTCCCGGTTTAACATTTTTGACGTCTTAACTTATAAAATTCCTTTGACTGACTTCCCTACCTCGAAAACACTCGTGGCTGGACTTTTTGGAAAGCTCTTTCTCTGTAATACAATTTAGACATAAAATTCGTGATCTAACTCATTTCCATCTATTAAATATTATCGAATCTTTACAGCCTTATAATTCTGTCAGAATCTTAACTCATTAATTATCAAGTTTTAAACCCTAATCTCTTCACCAATCAACATAATATTACTAATTAATGATCCCAATATGTTTTATAATAATAATTTACAAATTTTAACATAAACCCTAATCCATCATATTATTGCTACATGAATTATAAAAATTAATTAAGCATAAGTATTAAAGATTATACTTTAATTCATGAAAGATGAAAACCCTAAAAAAATTCTTTTCTTCTCTTCTCCCTTGGTTTGGCCGATTTCTACAATAGGTGAATGGGAGGGTTTTGGTTTTGTATTTATAGTGCTCTATGGAGGATTCTAGATAACTCTTAATTAGGTAAGTGTATTTGGTATCAAATTTGGTTTCCTAATTCCCCTATCTCCTAATTTTCGGCCGACCTATATATATATATATTTTTTCTTTTTCTTTTTTATTAAATATAATTATTACACTTAAAACCTTGTACTCTTGATATTTTATACAAACCCTATACCGAATTTAAAACCGTACGTGATAAACTTTCGTTTTTACGACAACCCGGAAAAAATATCATTTTCAAAATAAAGTTTCCAAAAATAGATTTTCACACTTATATTTAATATAACCTATAAAAACAACCTCCACGTAACTTACTAACGCTCAAATATTTGAATGGAGACTTGTTACGCAAAATCACAAAACACCAAAACTACACAAGTCATTTCTACACCACCAAGGCGATCAAAATGAACTTATCCCAAAATTCAACGCTACCCAAACATGACAAAAATCTCACACCAAGGGATTTAGTGCCAACACACGTACATATACCGCTCATATACCACATATAACACATAATACACACCAAACAAAAGTTAGATAGGTTGAGACTATTAGTCAAACTAACCTGCTAAAATCACGGTTGTTACGCCTCTTTTTGTAAAACTCTGATTAAATAAATGAATGATAATTGTTTTATCGAAAAGCGTCTCTTTTTCAGTCTTTTTCTGTTATTATGACTGTGATACTTGAAGTAACACTCCAAACCTTTTTCGTTGCGTATACCGAGATATGGGGGTGTTACACCGTTGTTCTTTGGGCAATGACTCCTGTAGTGACCACGCTCTCCATATCCATAACATGTCTGCTCTTACAATGTTTAGCAATATGTCCATCCTTCTGACATTTCTGATACTTAGTTGTGCATAGTCCAGCGTGATGCAGTCTACACTTGTCACTTATCACAAAATGGATGTGGCCCAGCATACCCTCCGACTTATGCTGGTGCAGTCACACAAGCTTTAACAGTCTTTTGCCTTCTGTTCTTTTGTTGGTGATGGTTGTTGTTACGGTACTGATTGTTGTTGTTGTTGTAGTTGGTGTTTCTCTTGTTGTCATCCCACTTTCTTTTGTTGTCATAGTTGTTACTCCTCTGAACAACACCATGCTTAATTACTTGTTCCAAAAGTCGTGTTGATATAAAGAATGCCTAAACACGTTATTAATATTTTTCGATATCTCTACGTTTTGATAATCACAAAATGTAAAATCATTAAACGAAAGATTATGACGTAAACAAGTATTTAGTTGTAAATATCTATTTTAACAACTTAATCACTAAAGGTAAGAATAAACAAATGCCTAATGCATTATATGATCAAATGAACTTTTTCTTAATCACTAGATTTTTTATAAATTGACACAAACATTTTATATCTTTTACAAAATCATTTTTGGAAATTAAAGGAAAATGTTTAATCCATAATAAATTTATGAATTCAAATTTTCAACCAAAAATGGCAAAAATGTTCCAGAAAAACCTTCCTCACAAAAAGACAAAGCTGGGCAACGGATATAAGGGGCGGCCCCCTTAATAATTAAGGGGACCGACACCCTAATTAAGGGGACCGGCCACGCTCCTCCAGTCCCCAACTTTGCATATAAATACTGGTTCATTCCTGGATTTTTTTCTCACCTTTTACACTAAAAACTTTCTGATTTAGATCTCATTTCATATCTTCAAACCCTTTGATCATATAATTATAAGCTTTTGTTTCAAGTGATCCAAAGCTTCAACCTCTCAAGTGCAAGAGAAGAATACTTCTATCCTTCAAGACATGAAGTATTACAACTTGGTGTATCTCTTCCATCCAAGTTGTTGGTGTATCAAAATTGTAAATCATTCATTCATTTGTATAAGTTGTGTATATTTGTTAGATAGGTGTGAGCATAATTGTTTAGGCTAGATTAGTGTGTAAGTAGTGAAGTTGTGAAGAAGTTAAGGTGTGTAAGTAGTGAAGGTGTGAAGAAGTAGAAGAGTATATAAGTAGTGCTAGGTCGTGAAGTAGTTGTGAAGCCGTTGTGAAGTAGTTGTGAAGCCGTTGTGAAAAAGTTGTAAAGCCGTTAGTGAAGTAGTTGTGAAGAAGTCATGTAGAAGTCATGAAGAAGTTGTGATTGAAGTTGTGAAATTGGTTCTAGCTACGATTAGAACTCGACATTTAGCTTTGTGTCGTAAAATTGGTGTAAGCGAAAGTTGTGTAAGGTTTTCTCCGCCATAAGGGAGCTTGTTGACATAGTGAAGAAAACTCTCGAGTTAGGTGCTCGAGGAGTGGAGTAGGGCAAGGAAGGTGTCCTTGTAGCCGAACCACTATAAATCCCTTGTCTCGCGGTTCGATCTTTCCATCTCTATCTTTCATTTCATTTCATTACTTTACTTGCATTATTAATTTAGATTTACTTATATTTGTTCATATTGTTCAAGAGTTGAGTTCACATAAATTCGAATCTAAGTTTTTAAAAGTAAACAAAGTTTTTATATTAAATTAAAAAGACGTAAAACTATTCAACCCCCCCCCCCTTCTAGTTTTCCACAATTGGTATAAAGAGCCACATCAAACAAGATTTTTAAAATAAATTGTATTTTAAAACTTGAAACGAATTATGGAATCCGAAAAATATTTAGAAGGGCAATCTATGCAAAGACCACCACTATTTGAAAGTGATGGTTTTCTTTATTGGAAAAATAGATTCGAAACTTATGTGAAATCAAAAGATCTTGATCTTTGGCATGTTATTACCTATGGTGATTTTCCCCCTATTCAAAATAATCCTTTAACTAAAATAGATGAAATTGTACCTTTTGAAAAATAAAATGATAATTTGAAAAAGAAACTAGCAAAAAATAATGAGGCTAAAATGGTAATTTATAATGCGTTACCACGCAAAGAATATGAAAGAATCTTTATGTGTAAAACCGCAAAAGAAATTTGTAACTCTTTGCTAATCACTCACCAAGGTAAAAGTCAAGTCAAAGATAATAAAATAGATCTTCTTGTTCAACAATATGAACAATTTACAATTCCGAAAGAGGAATCAATAGATAATGCTTTTGCTAGGTTTAACATTATCATCACAAGTTTAAAAGCACTTGATGAGAATTTGTCTAGTAAGAATTTTGTTAGGAAATTTCTTAGGGCTCTTCATCCAAAATGGCGAGCTAAAGTTACGGCGATTGAAGAATCAAAGAATTTGTCAACTCTACAAGTTGACGAATTGATCGGCAACTTGAAGGTCTACGAAGCAATAATAAAGAAAGACTCCGAGATGGTCAAAAGTAAAAGAGAGCAAAGCAAGTCAATTGCATTGAAAGCTAGGAAGGATCTAGTGACGAGGATAGGTCAACCTCCGAAAGCAATGACGAAGAATATGCTATGGCCGTAAGAGACTTCAAGAAATTATTTAAAAGATGAGGAAGATTTGTTAGACAACCACATGATGAAAGAAAGGCATTCGAAAGATACAAAGAGGACAAAAGCGAAAGAAAGTGTTATAAATGTGGCGACCCAAATCACCTCATCGGAAAATGTCCAATGTTGTCAAGGGATCAAAATCAAAAGGCCTTCGTTGGAGGAGCATGGAGTGATAGCGATGAAGATGAGAAAGAAATAACAAAGGATGAAAAATGTCTTATAGCAAAGGCATCCAATGAGGTACTTTCCGAAACCGAATACTTTAGTGATGAAAATCAATCATTAGATAAAAAAGACCTAGATAATGAATATAATAGGTTATGCAAATTAGGTCAAAAGGTTATAGCTAAAAATAAGTCACTAAAACATATTAATAATCGATTAAAAAATGAAGTACTCGAATTAAAAATTAAACTAAAACATTTGGAAAAAGGAAAAGAAGTTTTTATAGAATGCAAAACATGCTTAGAAGTCAAAAATGAAAATGAAAAACTTAAAGATGAAATTTTCAAACTTGACAAGTTTAAAAATAGTAGTAACTCACTTAAGAAAATAATAAGTGTTCAAAGATCATCCGAAGATAAAACCGGTCTAGGAATCAATTCAATCGATATTTCAAATAGTGAAAATAAAAATGTAAAGTTTGAATGTGAGTCTAGTAAACAAAAACTGTTAGAGTCAAAACCTAAGTATATACTTATAAAAGATAGAAAAATACTCATTGCTAGTGATGAGGAAGTAAAAAGCTTTTTATAAACCATCGTTAAAAACCAAAACCGGATTTTCTAAACCAAAATTAAGATCCAAAACTCCACCTCCAAATAGACTAAATAATCCTCATCCTCGGCCTAAAACCCCTCAACCTAGAAGAAATCAAGGTAGACAAAACTTTCCTAATAATAGTCACCCAATGTGGAATTATTCACATCAACCAAGTTTTAATCCTTAGGTAATACTTGCACCATACATGCAAATGCAAACCATGTTTGGTTCAAACAATTTTGGACAAATGAGACAATGGGGACCAAGTGGCTAAATCGTCACTCATTGAATAATTCGGAAACTCATCTATGATTGGCTTCTATAAGTCAATATAACACCTTGAAGTATTTGAAGAAAATCTACTGAAGACTAAAAGGTACGCTTTTTTTTAAAGCTCATTGTTATAATATATGCTTAGATTAATGACTAGTTATTTCATGCCTATTTAGCTCATAATGCCTAGTTATATATATACACATAATAGCTTATATGAATCTACTTATAACCTAGAATCACTTGTTCTTTTCCCTTTGGCCCTCTTAAGCTATAACGTTTAAAATGGAAATCTTCTATGTCCACTATTAGAAAACTCATGGTGATGAAGTGAAATGAGTTAAGTGGATTAATCATTAACATAGAAGTAAGATTAGATTTCTCGCGTTAGAAAACTATGGATGAAACAAGCTCTCGTAGACTATGGCATCAAGTTAGATAAGTGTGCGATAACAAATGAGCTATAGATGTTAGGTTATACCCCATTCAACACTCTCGCATCAAACATATAGAATTTCGTCATCGCTTCCTTATGACCATAGGATATGTAGAAAAGGGTAGCATGTGACAATAGCCTTAACCAATTCCCTTGAGCATGAGATCTTTAACAACCATTTTTTAAAATCTAGGATTAATGGTATTTGTTGTCAAAAATCTAGTATCTTTAAAAATATACAGAAACTTCACATTTTGGAAAAATGATTTTTTAGATGACTATTTCACTTTTCTATTAACATGTTTTACTATCTCATTTTTCTTCTTAATCTATGTCCATAATTCTGTTTCGATCAAAGTCAAAGATTGGGATTTTTTTTTTTACCCATTCTTCATAAACATATTTTGAAATAAAACCCAATCTATTTTATTCAAATAACTTTCACATCTACATAAAAACTCACTTTCAAACATTGTTGAATAATGCTAAAAACATTTCTTTAAATCATGCATGGTGATCTCATATTTGTCATCTATATTTATGTACATGACATTTATAAGTGAACTAAGTCAAATCAAGCGGACCATGGTTTGTCTATTAAGATTTTGTTTGTAACAAGTCTAGAAGTCCATACTATCTTAAGTTCCCATTTATTGCACATAGGCACACATTAGGATCCATCAAATAGTTCATTAATCTTCCCACTTACATATAATTAAGAAAATACTTGGTGTAGTTTATTGTTTCCTAGTCCATATATATTACTTGCTTGATGAGTATGTTTACATGCTAGATGAAATTACTTGTTTGCTTAATCTCTTTAATTAACATGTTTTGTATAAATATCTATTACATGCTTAATTGTCTCAAAGAGTTGGACTTGCTTAAAACTAAACCCAAAAACACAACCCTTTCTACAATTTTCTGCCAAAAACCCATTTCCAGTAACCTGGAGACCTCATGATGGGCGGCCCCCTTAAATCATAAGGCGGCCCCCTTAATATTTAAGGGGACCGGCCATCAGATGGTCGGGGTTTACAGAAACTTTTCTGCTTTTTAGCCCATTTCATCCTACACTTCCCAAAATTCACAAACATATCTTATTCCAATCCATCCAACAAATTTTATCCATTCCTTAATCCCATCAATCCTACACTATAAACACTCCCATTCCTCATAATCTTCCATCATCTCATCATGCCATCTCCCATCAAACCAAAACCAAAATCCTCAAGGTTAGCAAGGATGACTGAAAAACCCGTTTGGAGAAGAAAACCAAACCCCCGAAACAAGTCCATCTCAACAAGTGATGTAGCTAAACAACCAACACCTCCACCCACATTTGTTCCCAATTGTACTCCCAATCCTCAAGCTCATTCCAACGAATCCTTTCACAAGCCTCATCATAATAACCAACCATCCATTTTTGCTCACAAAAATACATCATCATCTCACCCAAATAATTCTTATGAAGAACATGCTCAATCTCGAAATAACAATCCTAATTTCATCACCAACACCTCACATCATGTTTCACCTACCAATGCACCATTCAAAACACCCTCCACTCATGAAATATCCTTTTCTTCCGTGCCTTCATCTTCATCCATTAATGATTACCCAAACTCAAAAATGTCTCCATCACCAAAAGTATCACCACCACTTCCTACCAACTCACATGCTTCTTCTAGGTTGCATATCTGATGAGTGTGTAAATACTCATCATTTTTGTCCCATCTGAACTGCAAAAATATTTAAAAACGCTCAGAAATGTTTCAAAATACATAAAATATATTTGAATTGTGTTTTTATCTATTTCTTATGCAAAGGATTGAAAATGGAGCGAAAACGGGCATTTTTGGATCGATTCGACAACAAGTGTGCATTTGATCAAGTGAAGTCAAAGTCAAAAGTCAACCTCCGAGAATATCAAAGAGATGATTTTCAGACTTTACAAAGATTGGTCCCTGGATTTGAAGTAATGGCAAAAATGGTCCCTGAGATTACATGAATTACACATCTTGTCCTTGGTTTAAACTCTAAATCCTAACACAACCGGATCCACTACCCTCTAACCCAATCGGATCCACATATTCACCCCAAAACCCACAACCCATCCTTAAATTACCTAAACAAATCAAACCAACCCAATATTAAACTAAGGCCCAATCCCTTTCACACACCTTTACCGCCCCACCAGCCCACTAAAACCCAAAGCCCATCCAACCTTTAACCCGACCCACCCACTCAATAATAATAAAACACCGGTTTCTTAGTCAAACCCCCAAATAGAAAAGTCAAAATCCCTAACACTCTAATACTCACCCTTCTCCTTCCTTCAACCTTTTACCCGCCAAACAACAAACCTCCCCCTGCTTTAACCTATAACACTCAACCTCACCTCCCTCAAAAGCTTCCCCAATATCACTCCAGTCCAAGCCTTCACCTGCTCCAAGGAACCCCTCACATGATACCACTGCCAAGTTGGCAATCCATGTCTAATTTTGGGCGGCAAATTGTGATAAAAGGCTGAGATGATTCCAAAGTTTATCCAAGGGTCGAGATCACTTCAAAGAAGCACAAGTAACTTTTTGTGAAGATTTATCTCACAAAAGAAACACATCGTGAAGACCTAGGTTTTTAATAAGTAGTATAAATAGATTAGGATTTTATTTTTGTAAGCAGGTTTATTTTAGCGTTTTTTTTCAAGGTACTTTGTATTTTATTTAGTTGTAATTTACTCTTGTTTTAATTTAAGTTTATTTTTATTTATTCGGTTTATTATTTTTCTGATTATTATTGCTTATTTGTTTTTTTTTTTTCTGCTTATTTGGTTTTGAATATGCGAAGCTGAATTTGTTAGTGTAGTTAGTTATGCTTGAGATTGTTAGTTTATTTAGTCTGTCTATTGTCATGTAAAAAGAATCAGTGTTATGAAGGTGTGTTTGACTTTTTAAGTCAAACGGGTAAATTTGCTCATTACTGCTCTTGGTATTTTTTTATTTTTTATTTTTTTTTTTTTGTTGTTGTTGTTGTTCTGCTTAGCATTAAAAGTTTGTTCGTAATATTAAAATTTTGTTGAGTATCAAAATTGTTCTTGTTTGCCTGCTTCATATTGTTAGCTGCTTAGCATTAAAAGTTTGTTGGAAAAAAAAAATTTTGACAGTTAAACACTTAAACTCTTAGATTTGGTTGTTAAAATTTTAGTGGCATCTAGTTTAAAGTTTGAGCAAAAGGGTTTAAGAAAATCAAAGAGAAAAAAAAAATAGTTTGTAGTTTGTGTTTATCAGTAGTAGTAGTGGATTGTTCTTAGTTTATTGTTTAGCTTATGTTGATAAGTTATTTCATTATTTACTGCTTCGATTATGTTTTTATGATTTGAGTTTATGTTTTGTGTTTAAGTTAAATGGTAAAAAAAGAAGGTGTACTAAATTTATGGTTTTAAGTCAAACACAAAAAATTTAAATAGCAAAAAAAAAAAAAAAAAAAAAAATTTGACAGTCCTGGGGTTCGAACCCAGGACAGTTAGCTCGCAACACAACACTCCAACCACTACGCTAACTTGTTTTCTTTGTTAAATCTTACAAAACTTTATTTAAAACCCTTTTATTTGTATTTTTTTCTTTTTAGCTTATTGTGAGCAGTTGGCTTATTTTCGGCTTATTTGGAAAAGCATTTTCACTTTTTGTATTTTTCACAGCTTCATTTTAGTATAAAGTATTTTAGAAAAAAATTTCAGATTTTTAAAATTAGTTTTAGTATTTTTAGTAATTTAATTTAGTTTAAATCATTTTTAATTCATAAAAAATTATTAAAAAGTCAAAAAAATATTTTTCTTTTTTCCAAAATTTTCTTTTTATATTTAAGTCGTAGGAAAATTAATTCGGTACTCGTAGGGGTAATATTTTTAGAGTTCACTTTTATTTTTGCGCGTTAACGTTAATTTTAATTAAAACGTGCGTTTTTAGTTTTAAATACCTTTTGCGTTTCATTGCTTTGTTTAATATTACCACAACACCAAATAATCTCTAAATCAAATCATCAAGCATTTTAATTCCGAACCTAAAACGAAATCCTCGATTCACACCTCGCTGGGACACGACCCGGGTGATCACTTGCCCGGTATCACACACATCACATTCACGGGTTTTGCAAGTTTGACTTTTCCTAAGGTTCGACTTGTCATTTCCCAAAGTATCACGTGTGCACGATACTATATTTATTTATATATATACTACACACGGATCAAATTTTGGCGCCGCTGCCGGGGAGGTTGTGTTGCGACAATATTGTTTAAGGTTTAAACGATTAGTGACTTGAGATCCTTCTTCACGAAGTTATCACTTCCAAAAAAATTATAAAACACAAAAATATTTTTCTTTTCTTTTGTATATATATTATCATATAAAAACAAAAATACAAAAAGATTTTCCGTTTTTCTTGTTAAATTAATAAAACAATTAAAAAAATTACCATCGAAAACCAAGACAGAATACTACCTAACTGGGGGTATGACCATTAATAAGTTCCCAAACAAAAGATTAAAACTTGTCTTTATGTCGCTTGCGAATTCGGCTCACCTTTGATTGATAAACAACCTATACAAGTGGTTTAAGGTAGGTCTTGACATTAAATTGCAGACCGAAGAGAGATCCATTCTTCTCTCCCGCCACTCTGCGCGTTTATCTTTTGAAGAGCTACCGTACGCTTGTTTGATTTAAGGTTTAAGTTCACTTGTGTTTTGCCTCGGTCTTGTTTTAATTGAAATTGTTTTTGTTAGTGCATGCGCACTCGTTCTTCTCCGTCAACAAGTCCTTTACGTGAACTCGTGCATACCTCGAGAAGACGTAATCGAAGACGTAATCGTGGGCATTCCGCCCCAATAGCCGGACCCGAGATTCGGGCTATTCCCGTTCCTCCCATTGTCACAATGGCGGAGGAACGTACCATGTGTGAGCTTCTCCAAGCACCCACCGAGGGTTACGGAGATGCTATTGTTGTTCCGGCAATCGTTGCCGATAGCTTTGAGCTTAAGACCGGGTTGCTATCCTTAGTAACTTCGAGTCAATATTTCGGATTTGAGAGGGACGATCCTCATTCCCACATTCGATGGTTTAACAAGATCACCTCTACCATCAAATACCGAAATGTACCACAAGATGCAATCAAATTGCTTCTTTTTCCTTTCTCTCTCGAGGGGTCGGCCCGAACTTGGCTAGAAAAACAACCCCCTCGTTCTATTTTAACATGGGAAGATTTGGTGTCGAAATTTGTGAATGAATTCTTTCCTCCATCAAAAACCACAGCCCTTAAAAATGAAATCACCAAATTCACTCAAAAATTTGATGAATCCTTTAGTGAAGCGTGGGATCGGTTTAAAGAATTACTCCGCAAATGTCCTCACCATGGTTTCTCCGAGTTGCATCAACTCGATACTTTCTACAATGGATTGAACCATTCCGATCAAGACTCTCTTAATGCCGCCGCCGGTGGTAATCTCTTGTATCGGACTACGAAAGATGCTTTAGCCATCATTGAGAACAAGTCTAAGGTTCGCACTACACGAAGCAAGCCGGTTGTTTCCCAAGTGAGTGCTACCCATTCTACCTCATCTCCCGTGAGTACTTCTAGCACCGATGCTAAGATTGACAAACTCACGGAGGCTATTCAAGCTTTGGTTCTTTCCGAACAAAAGAAACTTTCTTCCCCACAAACTTCTTCACCCAATCAAGTCAAAGCGGTGGAAGAAACTTGTGTCACTTGTGGTGGTCCTCATGCATACTACAATTGTACTGCCACCGATGGTAGTCGATGTGAAGTTAATCCGGTAGTCGGGTCTCTCAATCAAGGAGGTAATCAATACCGTCCTCAAGTTGACCCAAACTATCGTGCTAACAATCAAAATGGACCACCCGGATTTTCTCAACCCAACAATCCAAATAGATTCAATCAAAACCAACCGAGAGGGCAAAATGTTCAAAATCAATTTCAAGCCCTGATCAATCAATACCCAACCCAAGGGGGTAATTTCAATCAAAGCTTTCAAGCTTCTCATTACCAAGCCCCCGTTGGTTCCTCAAATAAACTTGCTAACTACATCAAGTTAAATGAGGCCAACATGAGGTCAATGCAAAATCAAATCATCACTTTGAAAAATGATTTTCAAACCTCAATGTCAAAACAGGGTCAAGAGCTTAAAAGTGAGCTCAGAAATACAAACTACAAAATTGATCAATCTCAAGGTAAAATTGAGAACATGTTTGCCAGTCTCATGAGTTCGATGAATCAAGGTTCAACTTCGGGAGCTCTTCCGGGAAATACCATTCCTAACCCGAAGGGTGAATTAAAAGTTGTCGCCACTCGAAGTGGTAAAACACATAATGGACCCTCGACTCCTATGCCCCCTCCACCGGGGGAGGTGAATCGGGATACCAAGGTGACAACGGACAAGGTGCATTTTTCAAGCCCACAAAGTACCGCACACGTCCAACCTTCGGTGGTCCAAACTCCAATTCCGGAACCCGATGTTCCGAAGACAAATTCTAAGCCTTCAATTCCATATCCTTCAAGGCTTAATGACCAAAAGCTTAAAGAGAAAAACAATCAACAAATGGAAAAATTCTTCCAAATCTTCAATGAGTTGCATTTTGACATAAGCTTCGCAGATGCTCTCGTTCTTATGCCCAAATTTGCATCTACACTCAAAGGTTTGCTAAGCAACAAAGATAAGATGACTGAGATGGCAAAAACCCCACTTAATGAGCAATGCTCGGCGGTTCTCAAAAAGCTTCCCGAAAAGCTCGGAGACCCCGGCAAGTTTTTAATCCCATGTGATTTCTCGGGGATGGTTCAATGCCCTGCCTTGGCCGATCTTGGCGCGAGCATTAACCTTATGCCACTCTCGATATGGAAGAAATTATCTCTTCCGGAGCTTGCATCTACTCGCATGACACTCGAGCTCGCGGATCGTACTATAACTCATCCGCTTGGAATAGCCGAGGATGTTGTGGTGAAAGTAGGAAAGTTCCACTTTCCTACTGATTTTGTTGTAGTAGATTTTGATGCCGATCCTCGAGTTCCACTCATTTTGGGTAGAGCTTTTCTAAGAACGAGTCGTGCTCTCATTGACGTGTACGCCGAAGAATTGACCATTCGTGTTGAGAATGAAAAGATCACGTTTAACATTAATCAGGGGTCTAAATGCAACGTTGCTACTATTGACCAAAAATCTGAAAAAATTGATTCGAAACTTTCAAGATTTACGGTCAAAAGTGTTTCACAACATCGTGCTAAGCTCAAAGCAACGAACATAGCCCCTGGTTCAAGTGAATGGTTCAAAAGTTGTAATGCGGAAATTAAGAGTGTTTTTGATTACGATGAACACGAATCGGAAGATACAACGGAAGTGGTAAAAACTGCTAGCTCTAAGAGTACACCACTTGCCCCACCTTCAGAATCGGTTTGTCGTATTGATATTGCCAAAAATCCTACTCTTACTTCCGCATCACTCATTTCCGACTCTTCCTATACTTCTCCTCCGTTTGAGGAAAGTGATATTTCTAAGGAAGAGTTCGAGGTCTTCTTGTTTGATGCTCAAATTGTTGAGCCCGATGTTGATCCGGGGGGAGATGGCCCGATTTTAGAAAAGATGATTTTTGATGAACCACTGTTTGCTCTCCCCCCAAAGGATGATGTTGTTGTGGAAAAGCCGTCTTATCCTTCCGAGCTCGAGCTCGAGGATGCTTTTCCCGAATTTGAGAGTTTTGTGTTTAATGATCAAGAGGAGAGAAGTGGCAATCCCACTTCTCATCCTGATTATTCACTCTCGGCTTATGAAGCCTTTTGTTTTGATATCGATCATTCGGAAGAAACGGGAAGTGTCAATACCACTTCCCATTCTTATATGTCTCTTCCCGAGTATGATGTATTTCATTTTGATGAAAATGATCGATATCATGAGGAGTTCTCAATTGAACTCCCTCATGTGATATCTCCTCCTGAATATGATCATTTTTGTTTTGATCTGGAGGACGAGTTAAGTGTGGGAGGAGGTGTGTTGAAAGATTTACTTCTTGAAGATTGTACCCCAAACCTCCCTCCCGTTGAAGCCGATGATGCTTCTGATGATGAAGAGTTTTACATGATAATAATAAAAATCTTGCTTCTCTTCATCACGTATGGTGTGATTGCTCTTTCCCTTTTCTCCTACGGGAATGAGGACACCATATTTGACCCCGGTATCGCCCCTAATAGTTTCTTCTATTGAAATACCGCGGGTTGTATCTCATCGGAGTGGAACTTTCTCATGTTCAAGTGTTTATCCAAACAATTTGAATGAAAGTCCGATTGAGATTGGTTTTCCACTTGCTTCCCCATGGACAAATGAATTCGGGGTCGAGTCAAGCTAGTGACTCGGTTAACAAAAACATTAGCACCATATGGGTTTTCACCCATATTTCTGACTTCTTTCTCTTTTCTACCACCTAAGTGTGGGGGAGTTGCCCCTGCTGTTGTAAAAAAAAAAAAAAAAAAAAAAAAAAAAAAAAAAAAGTGTGTATACAAAATAATGGCTATTAGTATTACCTTTTTACGTTCTAAGTGTCGGCATAATAGCCGGTACTTTGAATATTGAGGGCAATATTCAGTTCTAAGTGTGGGGGGAATTCTAGCGAAATTGATCATATGTACCATCTAGTACCCCCATTTTGGCCAAAAAATTTTAAATTTTTTTTTCTTAGAACGAAATAAAATGGTTATCAGTCCGCCATGTCTAACCCACAAAAGGATTGGCTAATCCAAGAGCAAACGGCTCTTGGTAAAGATATCTCAAATCCGTTGATGGCTTGCAATTTGCCGAAAATTGTATGGTTTTCGACTCGCCATATCTTTAAAAGTGAAGAGTTGGCTAGCCCGCAAGGTTATGGCTTGTGGTAAAGGCAGTGGAAAAACCATAATTGGTAATCAGCTCACCAAAGATAATAGTGATAATTTATCTAAGAGTTGGCTAGTCCAGAAGCAAACGGCTTCTGGTAAAGACAAATCAAAACCGTTGACAGCTGATGGTTTGCTCAAAATCATTTGGTTATCATTGTACCAAGGTTCTTACTTGAACTAAAACAATTGGCTACTCCAGAAATGATGGATATCTGGTAAAGAGAAAAATCCATTAAAACTTCATAAAATATTGCTAGGGACTAGCAATAGTTTAGTGTGGGGGATTGATGAGTGTGTAAATACTCATCATTTTTGTCCCATCTGAACTGCAAAAATATTTAAAAACGCTCAGAAATGTTTCAAAATACATAAAATATATTTGAATTGTGTTTTTATCTATTTCTTATGCAAAGGATTGAAAATGGAGCGAAAACGGGCATTTTTGGATCGATTCGACAACAAGTGTGCATTTGATCAAGTGAAGTCAAAGTCAAAAGTCAACCTCCGAGAATATCAAAGAGATGATTTTCAGACTTTACAAAGATTGGTCCCTGGATTTGAAGTAATGGCAAAAATGGTCCCTGAGATTACATGAATTACACATCTTGTCCTTGGTTTAAACTCTAAATCCTAACACAACCGGATCCACTACCCTCTAACCCAACCGGATCCACATATTCACCCCAAAACCCACAACCCATCCTTAAATTACCTAAACAAATCAAACCAACCCAATATTAAACTAAGGCCCAATCCCTTTCACACACCTTTACCGCCCCACCAGCCCACTAAAACCCAAAGCCCATCCAACCTTTAACCCGACCCACCCACTCAATAATAATAAAACACGGTTTCTTAGTCAAACCCCCAAATAGAAAAGTCAAAATCCCTAACACTCTAATACTCACCCTTCTCCTTCCTTCAACCTTTTATCCGCCAAACAACAAACCTCCCCCTGCTTTAACCTATAACACTCAACCTCACCTCCCTCAAAAGCTTCCCCAATATCACTCCAGTCCAAGCCTTCACCTGCTCCAAGGAACCCCTCACATGATACCACTGCCAAGTTGGCAATCCATGAATTAATTTTGGGCGGCAAATTGTGATAAAAGGCTGAGATGATTCCAAAGTTTATCCAAGGGTCGAGATCACTTCAAAGAAGCACAAGTGACTTTTTGTGAAGATTTATCTCACAAAAGAAACACATCGTGAAGACCTAGGTTTTTAATAAGTAGTATAAATAGATTAGGATTTTATTTTTGTAAGCAGGTTTTTTTTAGCGTTTTTTTTCAAGGTACTTTGTATTTTATTTAGTTGTAATTCACTCTTGTTTTAATTTCAGTTTATTTTTATTTATTCGGTTTATTATTTTTCTGATTATTATTGCTTATTTGTTTTTTTTTTTTTTCTGCTTATTTGGTTTTGAATATGCGAAGCTGAATTTGTTAGTGTAGTTAGTTATGCTTGAGATTGTTAGTTTATTTAGTCTGTCTATTGTCATGTAAAAAGAATCAGTGTTATGAAGGTGTGTTTGACTTTTTAAGTCAAACGGGTAAATTTGCTCATTACTGCTCTTGGTATTTTTTTTATTTTTTTTTTTTTTTTTTTTGTTGTTGTTGTTCTGCTTAGCATTAAAAGTTTGTTCGTAATATTAAAAGTTTGTTGAGTATCAAAATTGTTCTTGTTTGCCTGCTTCATATTGTTAGCTGCTTAGCATTAAAAGTTTGTTGAAAAAAAAAATTTTTGACAGTTAAACACTTAAACTCTTAGATTTGGTTGTTAAAATTTTAGTGGCATCTAGTTTAAAGTTTGAGCAAAAGGGTTTAAGAAAATCAAAGAGAAAAAAAAAATAGTTTGTAGTTTGTGTTTATCAGTAGTAGTAGTGGATTGTTCTTAGTTTATTGTTTAGCTTATGTTGATAAGTTATTTCATTATTTACTGCTTCGATTATGTGTTTATGATTTGAGTTTATGTTTTGTGTTTAAGTTAAATGGTAAAAAAAGAAGGTGTACTAAATTTATGGTTTTAAGTCAAACACAAAAAATTTAAATAGCAAAAAAAAAAAAAAAAAAAAAAATTTTGACAGTCCTGGGGTTCGAACCCAGGACAGTTAGCTCGCAACACAACACTCCAACCACTACGCTAACTTGTTTTCTTTGTTAAATCTTACAAAACTTTATTTAAAACCCTTTTATTTGTATTTTTTTCTTTTTAGCTTATTGTGAGCAGTTGGCTTATTTTCGGCTTATTTGAAAAAGCATTTTCACTATTTGTATTTTTCACAGCTTCATTTTAGTATAAAGTATTTTAGAAAAAAATTTCAGATTTTTAAAATTAGTTTTAGTATTTTTAGTAATTTAATTTAGTTTAAATCATTTTTAATTCATAAAAAATTATTAAAAAGTCAAAAAAATATTTTTCTTTTTTCCAAAATTTTCTTTTTATATTTAAGTCGTAGGAAAATTAATTCAGTACTCGTAGGGGTAATATTTTTAGAGTTCACTTTTATTTTTGCGCGTTAACGTTAATTTTAATTAAAACGTGCGTTTTTAGTTTTAAATACCTTTTGCGTTTCATTGCTTTGTTTAATATTCCCACAACACCAAATAATCTCTAAATCAAATCATCAAGCATTTTAATTCCGAACCTAAAACGAAATCCTCGATTCACACCTCGCTGGGACACGACCCGGGTGATCACTTGCCCGGTATCACACACATCACATTCACGGGTTTTGCAAGTTTGACTTTTCCTAAGGTTCGACTTGTCATTTCCCAAAGTATCACGTGTGCACGATACTATATTTATTTATATATATACTACACACGGATCAATATCCAAACATCCATCCCAAATAACACTTGAAGTTCATTTAAGAACTTAAAGAAGCCCATGAGCTTTGTGCTTTTCTTGCCTTACACCTTGCTCAACGCAAGATTGGATCAACTCCCTTCTAGCCTTCATTCATCACAAAATAACCTCAACCTCCACCTTCGTTCCAAACTACACATCTCAACCTCAAACTAATCTCAATGAAACCCTTCAAAACCCTCATCATATTGGTCAAACATCCAAGTTTACTTCCAACTACACACTCAAATTTCATCCACTTCCACCAAATGATCAAATCCACATTCTCACGGAAAAGGAAAGGTTCCGTGAAGATATAAACCAAACCCATGTCCTTTGTGATCTCCTTGCTATACACCTCACACAACACAACAAGGGCCAACCTCGATCCTCCATCCTCACTCTACTCAAATTGCTTACCTCAACCCCACAACTTGAATCAAGTTGATAATCATGTCAACTATTGTCCTTGTCGTATCCTTCTCCAAAAACAAATCATTGCCTTAAATGAACATTTCACTTGGATTAAGTATCTTATCACTAGATCTCATCCAACACCTCCACTCCAAACTCTAGCACAACACCTCCACTAGCACAACACTCTAACCCTCAATCAACCTACTCCGCTCCAAACTCTCTATCTCCAAACTCTCCACCTCCAAAAATATACCTCTATTAATCCAACATTCTTACCCTCACTCAACCAATTCCATCCCAAACACTCTACCATCAACCATCTAAGCATACTATATGCTTATGTTTCTAATTTTCCAAGCTTTCGTGTCGCAAGCAAGTCCGAAAGCTCTCTTTGGCAATTTAGAACCTTTTTCTTGTTATATGTTTCAAGCATACTAAATGTCGTTGCAATGATTATGTGTTTCACATAATCACTTTAAATTAATGAATGTCTTGCTATGTGTTCTTAATATTTGTTTGCCATGATTGTTGTTTTTATATTCCATATTTTGCTATGTATACTTGTACTTCTAATATTTTTCTTGCAAGATTTCCATAGCTCGACTCCTTGGTGCCCTCGAACGAGGGGGAGCACACATCAAGGGGGAGCTCTATTCCCGTCAAACTTCATTCTTGAAACTTGTCGTTATAACCTTTTTTATTCTACAAAAAGGGGGATAAGTAGATATAAACTCACTAAATACTTGTCTAAAAATTAATTTTTAATTTAATGAGTTTAGATTTTGTAATTATCAAAAAGGGGGAGATTGTTGATATAAATAATGCCTAAACACGTTATTAATATTTTTCGATATCTCTACATTTTGATAATCACAAAATGTAAAATCATTAAACGAAAGATTATGACGTAAACAAGTATTTAGTTGTAAATATATATTTTAACAACTTAATCACTTAAGGTATGAATAAACAAATACCTAATGCATTATATGATCAAATGAACTTTTTCTTAATCACTAGGTTTTTTATAAAATGACACAAACATTTTATATCTTTTACAAAATCATTTTTGGAAATTAAAGGAAAATGTTTAATCCATAATAAATTTATGAATTCAAATTTTCAACCAAAAATGGCAAAAATGTTCCAGAAAAACCTTCCCCACAAAAAGACAAAGCTGGGCAACGGATAAAAGGGGCGGCCCCCTTAATTAAGCAGGCGGCCCCCTTAATAATTAAGGGGACCGACATCCTAATTAAGGGGACCGGCCACGCTCCTCCAGTCCCCAGCTTTGCCTATAAATACTGGTTCATTCCTGGATTTTTTTCTCACCTTTTGCACTAAAAACTTTCTGATTTATATCTCATTTCATATCTTCAAAAACCCTTTGATCATATAATTATAAGCTTTTGTTTCAAGTGATCCAAAGCTTCAACCTCTCAAGTGCAAGAGAAGAATACTTCTATCCTTCAAGACAAGAAGTATTACAACTTGGTGTATCTCTTCCATCCAAGTTGTTGGTGTATCAAAATTGTAAATCATTCATTCATTTGTATAAGTCTTGTATATTTGTTAGATAGGTGTGAGCATAATTGTTTAGGCTAAATTAGTGTGTAAGTAGTGAAGTTGTGATGAGGTTAAGGTGTTTAAGTAGTGAAGGTGTGAAGAAGTAGAAGTGTATATAAGTAGTGCTAGGTCGTGAAGTAGTTGTGAAGCCGTTGTGAAGTAGTTGTGAAGCCTTTGTGAAAAAGTTGTGAAGCCGTAGTGAAGAAGTTGTGAAGAAGTCGTGAAGAAGTCGTGAAGAAGTTGTGATTGAAGTTGTGAGATTGGTTCTAGCTACGATTAGAACTCGACATTTAGCTTTGTGTCGTAAAATTGGTGTAAGCGAAAGTTGTGTAAGGTTTTCTCCGCCATAAGGGAGCTTGTTGACATAGTGAAGAAAACTCTCGAGTTTGGTGCTCGAGGAGTGGAGTAGGGTAAGGAAGCTGTCCTTGTAGCTGAACCACTATAAATCCCTTGTCTCGCGGTTCGATCTTTCCATCTCTATCTTTCATTTCATTTCATTACTTTACTTGCATTGTTAATTTAGATTTACTTATATTTGTTCATATTGTTCAAGAGTTGAGTTCACATAAATTCGAATCTAAGTTTTTAAAAGTAAACAAAGTTTTTATAATAAATTAAAAAGACGTAAAACTATTCAACCCCCCCCCTTCTAGTTTTCCACAAGTCGCTCAGATATACGAATAGTCTCATCCAGAGTCTGTGAGTTGTAAGATGTCACATGCTCTTCAATGCTGGAGGGTAATCCTCCAATGAACTTCTCCAGTAGTTTCTCGTCATCTGGCACCATGTGAGCACAGAAAACCTTCAATTCTTGAAATCGACGCACGTAAGTAGCAAGATCAACACCCTTTACGGCCAAATAGTAAAACTCAGTCTCCAACCTCTTCACATCACTACGACTACAGTACTTCTTAACCATTTCCCTTTTGAATTCTTCCCATGGAATGTTGTAAGCATTGTCTAGTCCCATGGTTTGAACAAAAGAATTCAACCAAGACAACGCATGTTCCACTAAGGTACCTGTCGCATACTTCACCTTGCAATCCTCAGAACAGTTACTTTGTAGAAACACAAACTCTATCTTCTCAAACCACTGAGTCAAACCAACAGCTCCTTCAGTTCCCTTGAAAGTGATAGGCTTGCAATTCATAAAGTCCTTATAGGTGTAGAAACAATTATCATTAGCAACGAACATTCCTGCATTCCCACCATTTGGATTGCCAACACTCGCTTGCCCTGCAAGCGCCGCGGCGATACCGTCATTCACCAGTTTCTGAATCTCAGCTGGTGTCATTCTCCTAGGCGGCATAATTCTATTAATCATCACAAGTGTACAACACGGTAAGTATTTGATCAATGTAACAGAATCATAACTCAAGGTAAGCAACACAATGATACATCATAATACAGCGTACGTTCAACATCATAAATAGTACATCACCAAAATACATCATAGATTCAATACTTGTCATAAGTTTTACAAGATATGCAAAACGACTACAAGTTTCTTATCAAAATAAAGACTACCACTAATCTCTACTGACGGTCTCCTCCATATGTAGCCAAGACATCAACACTATCATCGAAACGGAATCGCGCCATCCTGTCATAGTACGCCTGCCATAGCATGGCATGGATCTCATCCCTTAACTCCTGAATACTACGCTGGTAATGACGGCTATCAATATCAGTGAACACAGCTCCAAGGTCTAACTTCTCCACAATCTTCTCAACCTCGGACATCCTCTTCTCCAATGACACCAAACGCTCCCGAATCTCTATCTCTGTCTTCTCTGTAGAACTCAACCTCGCAGCATGCTCATACAACTCAACATACAAGTCACCCATAGCTCTCCTATCTCCCTTAATCTCCTTCTTCAACCCCAGAACATCTGTCTATCGCGCACTCAATTGTCGAGACATCGACATGTAGCGACCCATACACCAACCGATATCCTGACGCAAAAGGCTCAGCTCAGCCCTAAGCTCTGAGGGTGACACTCGTGGCACTGCTGAAGACTCTCCAATCTCAAACATCGATGATGGCTCAAATGTCACCTCGGTAGCAAGTGCATGTCCCAATGCGTCCGACGTATCAGACTCATATGTGATGTCTGACACTACCGATGAAGGTGGTATAGGGAGATCCTCCGGCTCCTCCTCCTCATCATCATCTCCATCTCATCATCATCATCCTCCATCTCATCATCAATAGGGTATGGATCCTCCTCTAGACTACGTGGTGCAAGTGCGGGATCAAGGGGTGCAACTAACAACTGACCGGATGGGACTGGTGCAGACATGATACTTTACAAGGAATATTGGAAAATATAAAAATTCTAGCCAATTTCATAAAAATGGTTTTATATGAAGTAAAATAGCAGCGGAAAGTGTAAGTACATAATAGTATGAGAGAATGCATACATAAAACTTCAAATAAAACGATAAAAGAGCGAAGTGGCACGGAGGGCTGATGGCTATCGATTGTGAAACCACTATAAAACTAGGAAAAGAAAGAATATGTTTATAGTTGAGTATGACCTCGTTCTCTATAAACCGTGGCTCTGATACCATTTTGTAACACCCCTAACTTGAAATATGGTAGTGGAACATAGTTGGGGTATTACTTTCGGGTAA
Source organism: Artemisia tridentata subsp. tridentata (assembly GCA_021014915.2). Lineage (NCBI taxonomy): Eukaryota > Viridiplantae > Streptophyta > Magnoliopsida > Asterales > Asteraceae > Artemisia > Artemisia tridentata. The sequence goes on from CP139504.1 coordinate 338,750,150, forward strand.
CGCAGTCACAATCATAGATAACGACCTCATAACAAGCCGTTTCAATAAAAACATATCATTCAAATTATAAATAAATACTAGAGTTCAAAAGGTTCTCAAACATCATACGCAGCGGAAATAAAAGACATAGTTCAAAAGGGGTTTTTCGAATGATAAGTGATAGTAAAAAGATAGTAAAAAGTAGGTAGATAGTAAAAGCCGAAATCCATCGATAATCTTCATGCCACTCCTAGTGCCAGTACAGTATGCATCAATTACTTGATATAAAACATGCTTAAAAAGTCAACACAAAGGTTGAGTGAAATCCAGAGGTTTAAAATAAATAGTTGAACACAAGATTTTCAAGTCTGGAAGATATAAGTAACAAATGCATATATCAGGTAAGCGTCAAACAGTTGCTAAGCACATGACGCGAAAAACGTTAACCGGCACCAAATAACATTGGCGTAAGTCGACAGTAACCGCGGAATTCATAATATAATAGTTGCCCTCGAGCTAGATACTTTGCCATATACCTAGTGATAAATCGAATATAGTACATCACATGCGGACCGGACTTAGTCAACATGGCGGGATGGTAAAATCCTATAGGCCTATATCCCTATATTCACGCTCACTCGCAAGTGATTAATGGTTCATGATTGAGGGACTTGCTTTCGGCAAGGTTGGTACTTTGCAATATCATCTTAGTCAGGAATAGCATACATTTAAACAATTGTGTTCATGAAAAGTAAATAGCATGTATCTCCCCCATGGGTTTATTAACAATTTAAAAGTAAAGTGGGGCTATGAATCACACCTTAGTAGTAGTAGAGAAACAAGATATCACAAATGATTAGATGGTACAGCACAACAGATAAACCTCAGCACAACCTAATAAGTTAATAGTATGTCTCAGCAATAAACCTCAAAGCGATTTATAAAGTAATACTCGTATTTGAAATGAAAAGGTTTAGTTTCAATGGCGTTTGAAAGAAGTAAACATTTAAGACTCGTGTGGATACGAGAAAGTTAAAATAATAAAAGTCGGCAAACACAGATGAATACGTAGAAAAGAATAAAGAAAAGAGATAAGAAATAAGAAAAATAAAGAAGGAATAAAATAAGAAAACGAGAAAGAAAACATCAATAGGTTGTTTCGGTGTTTTACCCATTTCCCAAATAGTTGATAAAACGTCATGATTTACTAGGAAAGCGTATAAGTTTCGAAAATGTTTTAGGATATTAAATAGTTATAAATGATTAAGTCATAAAAGGTTTTATCGAAATTTGGACATGATGCGTCCGTTTATAAAGCATTTCGAAGTCGTTACGACTCTTGAATATAAGTTTTATCGTCACATTTTACAAGTTAAGTGTATATAATTAGACATTATCATTCGCATGTATATTAGTTGTCTAGTTTATCGATCATTTTGTGTATGTTCGGGTCCAAATATGTTAAACTCTTATGAGTCTAACATACTCTTCCGTCTCAAGTACCAAAATCGTCCATAAGGTCCATCGGCTACCGTAAATCCAATAACGTCCAATCTCAAGCAAGCAAAGGTTATTATAATATCCAAGTCCAATGTCCAAATCATTTCCCAAGTTATACAAATATTATCCCGAAACACCAATCGATAACAAATAATTAAATGAGTAACGGAAAACAAAAATAAAAGACAAAACTATTATAACGTTGACCCAAGACTAAACCAAACAACACGACACTTGTCGTGACTCCTCGTGAGTCACGGCTCGACTTACATTGAGCCTAGGTGACTCTCGGCTAGAACACAACTCAACCAAACCAAACCCGAGACATAGCCAAACTCATAACGCCCTAGGCCGTGACTCACCTCAAGTCACGGATCGACCTTATCCAAGCCGTATGGCTCTCGGCTAACATATCCAAATCCGAAACCAACCAAGTCCAAATCAAACACAAACAACAAACCAACCTAATGCCTTGACTCGCCTTGAGTCACGACTCGACTTGATATGAGTCGTGTAACCCTCGGCCTACGCAAAACCCAAACCGAATCCAATCTAACTCCAAAACCAAACACAAACAAAGCAACCAAAACCAAACCCCACACCGTGACTCACCTTGAGTCACGGTTTGACTCATACGAGTCATAACCCTCGGCCAGAGACTAAACCCTAGACCAAATCCAAAACCAATCCACCAAACTTCAACATAAGCAAAACCAAACCTATACTAAGCCTCGCCGTGACTCACCACGAGTCACGACTCAACCCTACGTGGTTTTTATCTCTCGGCCGAACCAAACAATACGCAAATCCATCTCAAAATCCAAACAAGTTACAAATCAAAGAAACAATGTCAAACAAGGCCAAAAATATCCAAAACAACCATAACTCACCCCGAGTCGACTCGGCTGAGTCGAGTGACTCGGACCGAGTCGAAGTCAAACCAAACAGATCCACACGGTTTTTGATGAAAACAAAAGGTTTTAACATAAGATTTGTAATAAAAATGATTTTATTAAAACTTTAGGGTTAGGGTTTCGTTTTATTAAAAATAAAAATGGGAGGGGGTCGCGTGAGGGTTTTACCGAGAAAGAAAAGTGAGGTGGGTGAAGCGGCGATGGTAGTGGTGTTGACTGTGGTGGCGGCGTGACGGCGTTCGGGTATCAAACGGGCTCCGTTCGAGCTCAAATGCTCCAGAAACAAAGAGGGTGTCGAGATCTATATTTTGAGGTAAGGGTTGGGGTTGGCCGGAAAATAATTTCGGCGACGGTGGTGGTGGCAGCCGGCTGTGGTCCGGCGAAGTGGGAGAGAAGGGAGGGAGTGAGAATATGTGAGGTGTGTATGTGATTTAATGAGAAGGGAAAGGGAGTGGGAGTGTTTTATATGTTTGGAGGGACTAAACATGGACAAAACAAAGTGTAAGAGTGTGGGTGTAAAAAGGGGCGGAGGGGGTGAAAGGGTAATTAGGGAAAACTTTTGAAATACATATTGCGGGACCCATTTTACGTACCAAACGGACACGAAAAATTATGAAACTTGCGCCATTGTTTCCAAAATGATTTTTCTAATAAAAACGAGTATAAATACGCATAACTTTCTCGAAGTTAGTTTATTTGGCAAATTTGATTCGTTTAGTGCTTTCTAGGTTGTGCCGGCTCAAATAAAGGGATAACGTTCACGTTTCTTAAGATATCTACTGTTTCTCAAGTTCAAATAAGTTCAGGAAAAGTTTAAATGACAAGGTGATGCAAAAATAAATATTTGGCTAGTGTAAAAGGTTTTGGATAATTACCGGGTGTTACACACGCAACCCCAGCCGAAGTCAAGCAACCGTTGGGTGTGAACGGTGTCCCGTTTCTCTAGCACGTGACCCTTACTTCGAAACTAGATCACAGTATCTTTGAGATCGTTCCGGTCGAAATCTGGTGTGCAGGAAAATGGACAAGATGGGTGTCATCATGATCGGAATGACACAGCGGTGAAGAAGGTATAATTTCCAGGAAGAATGGAGGTGCGTGCGAGGGGATACGGCTGATTCTGTGATGTTGGAGGTTTAATTGGCTATTAAAAAAATGATAAACATGTGTGTAATAAGTGCAAAAGGGTAAACTCCACAAACGTGATTCGGTGTCCCGATTTTAGTAATATGCCACAAAATTAAGTAAAGTTGAAAATAAGTGTCATTTTAGTTCACAGTTCTGCAAATTCTTGTTTTATAAAACATTGCTGTTAGACATTTGAGTCCATGTGTTCTATGATACAATTATGACTATATCTTTATGAAGTTATTGGAGAATTGAACCAAATGATCACCAAACACAATACGTTTAAGGTTCTTACATGGACTGGCAACATCATATTACTTGCGAGCTCATGAATGTCTCAACTGGTCACTTTAAGACATTCTATAGTCAAAAAAAGATGGTTCCAGAAATTAAATTATTGGCCAACCTTTAGCAACAACATACTGATTTTTTTTCTCAACTAAGTATACCACAATACTACGTATGTTGTAAACTTGTTAACCAGTTATGCCATATATATTCGTTTGTCTAATACGGAGTAGGATCGCGATCCTGACAACCTTGCTATATTTAACATTTTCAGGATCGGGACCTGTATAATTCAATAAAATATTAACCTTGGTCAAAAAAGTAAAGTTGCTAAGTCATGCTTTTGACCTTCTACGGTCAATGTTCATTAATTCGGTCATGTTATGTTGAAAAACTTATGTGAAAATTGAACATATATATATGTGGTTACATCATATATAATTTTCAAACTATCATAATACCTTTCAGTGCACACAACTGCTATAAATTAAAAACGCACTCTCTAACAGTTAGCTTTGCTTCATAATAGAAATATATTGTATGTTGCACGAGAGTATAATCAGATTTATCAATTTCGGCTAAGATTCTTTCGCCATTGCATGAAAACTCTTGGCATCTGCATTGCTAAGGAGATTAACGGTATGAGGATACAAACCTAGAATACTTTCTATCTCGAAATTAATTATTGTCTTATTATTTGTTTTCAAGCCTTATTATATGTTATTTGGTTTTAATCCAGGTATGTATTTATTTGATACGTACGCCGGGTTAAGCTATATGTGTCTTATATATCACATTAATGATCAAAATCGAAAAAGATGTAACATATAGATTCATTGGTTGTTAATGTAAGTAATCATAGGAAACATTTTTGACAACAAATAGTTTGTTTACTTTTTCAGCTGGTCAATATAGTGTTTAGGATATAATTCTTTCGTCTCAAAACACTTGTGTTCAGTGTTCACACAAAATATACGCAGTGTTATTTTCTCCATGCGACTCCTTCTTTTTCGTATACAAAAATAAAAAATTAAAGATGTATGGATTATATTTTTATATCCAAGCGCACTATTTTGTCATTCAATTCGTTGTTACTTTTAATTAAATTAAATGGACGAGTCAAATATATACGATATAACTTTTGAAAATCTAATTTTGTACCTCCTTTTTTATGTTGTGATTAAGTTTTTCGTCCCATGCAAAAACATTTATTACTATTGAAAACTCAAGACTTTGGTCTAATGGCTTGTGAGTTGTCCACTAACTTAGTGGTTGTGGGTTCAAGTCTCACTAGAGGCATTTGTGAGAAAGGTGATATAGGGTGTGAAAAAATTGTTATTCCCAAAAAAAAAAAAAAAAAAAAAAAAAAAAAAAAAAAAAAAATCATTACTAATGAAAGCATGTAATGTATAAGGGCCCGTTTGTTATATGCTTTTTGATTTGAGGAATGAAATTATTTCACAAAAAACGTTGTTTTGTTTATTTTGTTGATTACAATCAATGAAACAATACTCTTAGATCCATTCCTACGTCACTTGGACAAATTTAGAGAACTACACTCTCTCTCCAATTTAAGACCACATAAGTTGCTGTAGGGGTGAGCATCGAGCCGAAACCGACCCGATCCCGACCCATCCCGAAACCGACAACCTGGAAAACCCAAACCGAATCCCGACCCGAAATTACTCGGTTTTACTCAGGTCGGTTCGGTCGGAGTCAGTTTGTGTCGGTTTTCTTTGTGTTTTCTCGGTTAATCCCGAGTCCCGACATCGTGGAAAACCCAAACCGAGTCCCGACCCGAATATAGGTCAGGATTGTCGGTTTTCGGTCGTCGATCGGTTTTGCTTAACCCTAAGTTGTTGTACTATGGCTTTATTTCCTTTTTCTTTATTTAAAATAATATTTTTATATTCAATAACATTTATAAATATAATTTTAATTTATAATCATTGTAATTTTCTCTTTACTCCTTTTCTTTCAAACCATTCCAAATCCAAATCCGAATCCAACCCAATCAACAAACCAAACGCACCCTAAATAACTGAATCCTGAAATTTAATAGTCGCATGTTTATAATGACGCTAACATAATCTGTGCCCTGTATTAAAAATGATTTTTTTTTCAACAATAAAAAAACTATCCTTTGTAATGAAGTGATGATCTAATCAGATAGATTAAGATATGTACACTTTTGTTGTTTTTCACTTTATAGCCATACCAAAAATAATGTTGCTTTTAAAACGTGTGTATATATATATATATATATATATATTATATATATATATATATATATATATATATACATATATATATATACACACCAAGCAATGCATGGTGGGGGGTTTGGAGGTGGACAGAAAAGGGTCGGAAACGATTTCGAGATTCATTTGGTGAGACCGCATACATCTGAGTGAAAAAAGGCTCGCATTTTCCGGGTAATATGAATAGGGAAAATTTCATCCCTTTACCCGTTTAATGGTCGGGGGTTTGGGGATGATAAAAGATCCATGATAGTTAAGCAATCATTTTTTTTTTTCGTCGTTTGAGCAATTTGTCATGTATATTGATGGTAGCACATTTACGAAATAACTCAAACTACTTAAATTAATACATGTTACTGATCTCACTAATCTCAAATCTTATAGCAATGCCAGCCGATGATGAAGAGATCATATATATGGGGTTGGAGGATGAAGAATATTTGTTCATGGAAAAAACTCAAAATGTAGATGATGTAAGCCATGTTTCACATCATACATACCGTAGTAACGAAAATACTTTTAGTGAAGATCAAGCACTGAACTCGAGCTCCAAGGGTACACCAATGGGGAGTCGTCTTATTGAAGATCAAGAAGAGAACTCGAGTCTAAACACTCCACCAAAGAGGAGCCATAGTGCAGATGACAGAATTTGCTTCACAAAGAGTAAAATTATGTGGACTGATGATCTGCATAACAAGTTCTTGAAAGCCGTTCATAAGCTTGGACTTGATAGTAAGATCCGAAAAGAACAAAATGCTGATATGTTAAATGTTCAATTCACTTATTTCATCACCTACGATGCAAATATGAATAACTTTTCGTGTGCTAAAAATTCCAGATGCTGTTCCAAGGAAAATCCTTGAGATGATGGAGGTGGAAGGATTAACTAGAGATCATGTAGCAAGTCATTTACAGGTTATTTTCATATTTTTTATTCATTATGCTATTGTTTGTCCTTCCAACATACTTTTTGTAACCAAATTTTCTTATGTTTCAGAAATACCGAATACTGTCAAAGAAAATAGCTGATGCAAATTATGGCTTTCAAACAGCTTCAAACCCTATCTTATTAGAGAGCTCAATGTATCATAGTGGCTATTGGAAGAACTCTTCACCGATGGTTACTGAACCGACACAAGCACAAATAAATTGCCAATCTTATAGGGAAATGCACGCCATTCCAGTTTTGGACACTTCAAGCTCCTATTTTCCTTTTCTTAAGGCCCCAGGTTTCAGTGCTATAACTTCATGTGAAATAGCTCCTTCAGGTGCATTACCAAATCAAGGTAAATCCGGTGTCTGTAATATTAAAGATATAGGAGTAAGATAAAAATGATATTTATATAAAATCATGCGTATACTTGACACATCAAGCTTAATTTGTAGGTTCCATGCAAACAACAACTAACAATCTCAATGGACAAAGCAATCTGATTGATCATTCTAATACTTTGGATGTTGCGGATTCGAGTAATATTGGGCTTGTGCCAAATCCTAATGGTTTCGTTTATGATTATAGCAGTGGCTCAACAACTGTCTACCCATCTAGCATTATTGAAATGGATTCATCAAATGGTGTGCACTCAAACAATGACTTAGCAATGAGTGTCATTGGAAATCCAAGCGATTTAACCTTCATGCAGGATCCATATAGGTTTGAAGGCAATAATTCTACTCAACATGATTTTGTTCAAACGGGTGTGTTGTATGATTCTACGTCCACTATAGCAGAAGATGATTTGATGTTTACTGATGCTGACATAGCTTCTCTTTTAGCATATGCCAATAATGATGGTGAGTATGCAAAAATTTCAAACAATTTGCAGCTCAACCACCCGAATCAGGTAAATTGCTAATATGATCTTATGCAATGAAAATAAAACTTTTCAAATATTAATATTCATATTTATAACCGTTAACTTTTGTTATGTTCGTTACTTGAAGTATTTGAATGGTCAAAACTTTTCAAATAATTGCTCATTCGATTCAAATCACAACAAGGATCATGTCAATGAGTATCAAACTTTATATGGATATCTTTGTGATTTTGATCCAAATTTCGACATGGTAATCACTCTTTGTTATTGTTACTTATGAATAATCACGAATGATTTTTATGCAAACAAAATTACTAATATTTGACTTTTGATTCTTGAAACAACAGACTGATGAGCAACTCATGGAGCCCATATGGAGTCCAGAACTATTGCGGACGATATGACCCTTGATTCCCATACTGAATCCATATCTTCAAAATTAGTACATTAATTAATCAACTTGTTTGCAAATTGCAATGTATGGTTAGGTTAATTAGTTTATCGTCCAGGTTCTTATTTATATGTCAATAGATGAAAACCTTATCGTGGTTAGAACTTTATACTCTTTAGTAGATATCCGTAGTACTTGGTTTGACGTTGGAGTAATTTAAATATCTTCCTTTTTCTCATTTCGTTTTTTTTTACGAAAGCAAGAAGCTAGGGGAGATCAAATTACTTTTTTTTTTAACGGCGATATATTATGAACAACATCTAGCAACGAGCTAGAGAAAAAGATAACATTACAAGTCAATATTGGATTACTAATCCAATCGGTACACGAGGGACATAATCACTTACTTCTACGTGTAATCCAAGCGTGCGACAATGTTTTAATGTCATCTATCAAGGTATCTTTTCTTGGTGGTTTTGGGTCGTAGCAAATACTATTCCTGTAGCGCCATATTATTGAGAAAGTGGTCTGAACTATGACATCAAAACAATTTTTTAGTGTATTGGAGAGGGAAGAATGGTCAGCCGGCCACGAGATAAGACTTTCCATATTAATAGGAACAGCAAACATTCCCCACTATTAATAGGAACAGCAAACATTCCCCACCATATTTTCACATAATTCCAAGGAACCCGAGCAATTTCACAGTCGATGAAGAGATGATGTGTAGTTTCAATTGCATCATCGCATACCGGACATCTAGTGGAGTCAAGGTCGATGCCACGAAGCTCTAAGTTCCATCTTGTTGCAAGTCGATCATTACATAAATGCCAAGTGAGGATATTAATTTTAATCGTCATCCAATTGTTCCATCTTATCTTTTCATTTACTACTAAGAGAATGGATTTTTCAACAAGATTTTTCATGGCAGCCACAATGAAGACTTTCGAGTGGTCTAGGCAGCAAATCCATTTGTCTGTTGAATCTTTTAAACGAACCTGTTGAAGAAGGTTAAGTAGATCCGACAACTGGGCGCCCTCAGACCCATCTCTAACCAAACGACGCCATGCCCAGTTGTAATTCATGAGCCAACTTGAAACAGTACATCGATCTTTTATTTTACATAGTTTGTCTACTTCTAGAGCAAAGAATCTTGGAAAGGAAGTTTTGAAATTGTTATTCCCTAGCCAATGATCTTCCCAGAAGCTAAATAATGAACCATCACCAACCTCGCGAATGAAAATTGTGTCTAAATAAATATGAATTTTAATGAAATCTCGCCTTAGTTCCTTAACTGTTTCTATGGACTTGATGAAACATTGTTGAAATGACCAACATCTACATTTAACCCGGCATTGTACCATGTATCGAACATATCACATCTCCGAGAGCGTCTTGAGTTAAAAATGCCACCACCATATAGAAACCAAAGCAATATTAGAAGCAAATAAACTCCCAATACCAAGACCCCTATTTGATTTCGATGAGCAAATCTTTTTCCAAGCGATCCATGGTAATTTTCTAACATTTAAGTTGCCTCTCCAAAAGAAGTTACGACAAAGCTTTTCAAGGTGATTAATGATGCATGTTGGAGCTTTGAATAGGGTGAAGTAATAAGTACCTAGAGCAGCAAGCATCAATTTAAGGAGAGTGAGTCTACCTCCATAAGAAAGAGACTTGGATTTCCAAGAGGAGAGTCGCTTGTTGAATTTGTCAATGATAGGTTTCCAATTACTACTCTTATTCATATTTGCAACATTGGGAAGACCAAGGTAAGTAAAAGGAAGGTTAGAAGGTTGGCAACAAAGAGAGGAAGCAAGCCTATTGATGTTACTGTTAGAGACACCCACACCAAAAAGTTTGCTCTTATGGAAGTTAACCTTTAATCCGGATGCCAAGTTAAAACCTCTCAAAATGCGACAAAGGTTTTTCGCATTGCCAATTGACCAATTGGCCATAATGAGAGCATCGTCCGCAAATTGAAGATGAGATATATCTATGTTGTTTGAACCCACTTTAACACCTTCGAAGACACCTTTACACTTGGCGTCTTGAATTGTAACATGAAGAGCCTCAACCGCCAAGATGAAAAAGAAAGGGCAATAATGGGTCACCTTGTCTATAAGACCCTTTTGAATTTTAAATTCTTTTGTTGGAGACCCATTAATGATGACCGAACCATATCCCGAGTTAAGGCATCCATTAATCCATTTTCTCCATTTGGGACTAAACCTCATTTGTTTCATGACATTATCCAAAAAGACCAATCAAGAGATTCAAAAGCTTTCTCAAAATCAACTTTTAAAAGAAATAGACGTTTATTCTTTTTTGAGGCCCAAGATATGATTTCATTTACCATGAGGGGGCCATCTATTATTTGTCTTCCTTTTATATATGCGGTTTGAACTTCACTAACAACCGATTCAATAACTTGCATTAGTCTATTAGCAAGAACTTTTGCAATTATTTTGTATTGACAACCGATAAGGCTAATGGGACGATAATCGTTAATGTGATGTGGGTCTTTTATTTTAGGAACAAGAGTAATAAAAGAAGAGTTGCAACCTTTTGGAAGATTTCCATCATTCTCGAATTTTTTACCATTTGAATGAAATCATCACCAATGGTATCCCAGTAATCTTTGATGAATTTGAAAGTAAGTCCATCGGGGCCTGGGGCTTTACTACTTCCACAACCCTAAACCGCATCTTTAATCTCTTTAGAAGAAAATGGGGCATCAAGAAGCGATATGTCAAAGTTGGATAAGGTCTTGAACCCACTGTTTGTGAAAAGTGGACGATTGTGGATATTGTTCTCAAATTAATTTTTATAGAACTTGAAGATATGATCAATTATAAAAGGTGGATCTGTAACCCAAGAGCCTTTGATGAAAAGACCATTATTTCTAGATTTGGAGAATTTATTATTTATAATCTCATGAAAAAAGTTAGAATTTTCATCCCATCAATAGCCCACTTCACTTTAGCTTTTTGAATCAGATCAAGTCTTTTCAAGTGATTTATGTCCTCAATTTGGTTTTTTTAAGGAAATACGATTTTGAATCTCATTTTAGTCAAGGCCGTAATTTTCGGCTTTGATGTCAAGGAGTTCCACGTTGGCCTTAATAAGACTAATCTTATTATTTTCGTTAAGAGACACCTTACGTCTCCATTCCTGAATAGAACTTTTTAAGGCTTGGAGTTTGCATTTCAAGAAAATACCCGGATGTAGTTGCCTGTTTTGGAAGTGCAAACTCGAAAAATTGTTGTTGGACCAAGCAAGTGAGACAATGGTCTGGAATTCCTTATTTTGTAACCAAGAGTTGAAAAAATTTAAAGGGAATGGGCCCAAAGTTGGTGGAGTGAGTTTTAAGCAAAAGTGGACAGTGATAGAAAAGGTCACGCGGGAGAGCCAAAAGATGTGAGTTAGGCCAAAAACTAGTAAAGTGGTGCGAGACAAGAATACGATCAATTTTGCTCAACTTAGTACCAGTTGTATTCATCCTACTGAATTTTTTCCCTCCCATTGGAAGATCAATGAGCTCAGAGTTATTTATGAAAGCATTGAACAAAGTAGCGCCCGTTTTTCAAAATGAAGTACCCATTCTCTCGTTTTGACATCTAACTTCATTAAAGTCACCAAGCACAACACATAAATCATTGAAGTTAAGAATAAGGGATGTGAGTTTGTTCCAGAGTACCTTTTTGAGTTTGATGTCTTGAGGAGCATATACCACAATCATTAGACATGTGGAGAAACCCATCTTCATCATCAATCACTCTCTTTTTTGAACATTTTATGATTTTATCATCCCAAATAGCAATAATACCACCCGAAAATCCGTTTGCTTTCTTACAGCAAAATCACAACGTTGGTTTCCCTGTAACGAATGAACAAAGTAGCAATCATCCTTGGTAGACTTTGATTCTTGGATTCCAATAAAATTAAAATGAAGTTTCCTCACCCGTTCTTTCTTTGGAGCAGTGCCTACTCCATTGATGTTTAAGGAAGCTAGGATCATTGTAAACCAACATGAGCACCTTGGTGTTGCATGGATCATGGCATCAATGTCCAATTTTGCCAACCAAATCATAACCAAGGAGTGATCCAATCTCCATTGTTTTTGTTAGGATTTATGAGGGATATTCATGGGGCAAAAGACCAAACCAGCAGCAGAAGCACAAAGATCAAAAGCAGAGGTTCAAAACATGAGCAAGAAAATGGGAGCACAAAAGCTAGTAGTTTATTTATGAAGTCAAAGTCTAATACTATTACAAAGTTCTATATCTCTATGTTATATAGAGAACAAAACCGACATACAAACCTTAGATACAAAGAAAACTTATTACTTAAGATACTACCAAAAAGACCAAAATACCCTAATAACACAAGCTAAGTTATGTAGTACCAAAATTACCAAACTAGCCTTAGGAGGTGAAGACAAAATATCTAACAATCTCTACCTTGAGTTCAACTCCTAAGTAACACCATATCTCCAATTTTGAGCAAATCCAAAACAGTGACGAAACTTGCTCAAAGGAACTGATGGTTGTAATGTAGCTTTCCAACTTACAAATGAATTTCCAATGGTGAAAACATAAGGATCTTCTAGCATCAAGATCCGCAGCATAATCAAAACCTGAGTAGCCGGCAACCAAACACGTGCACCACCGTAAATGAGGCCAACATCAGAGGTCCTGAGTTAAACTCCTCCACCTGCTTCAAATCAAATTCAAAGTTCCAAAGGCTAGAGATACTAGCCAATTTCAAATCAAACGATCGATTCCCAAAAGCTATCCGAAAAAAAAATCGATCCAAAGCAAATGCCGATGACTTCAAAACGAACAATCAAATGTTAGCCGACAAATTCAAAACGGCCAACCGAACAAACAAATCGGCTCAAACGATCTTCACCAGTGACAATCAAATTCAGACAGCAAACTTCAAAAAGCCCGACAAACGATGTTCCAAATTTCCAAACTGACAAATTCCAAACGATCGAACAAAATTCAAACGACCTGATTATAACCAAGTCTCCAAACACCAAATCGATCTTCAAATGCAAACACCAAATTCAAATTCTAATGACCCACTTATATTATAAGGATTACGGTCAAACATTCAAAGCTATTATCCAAGTATCATACAAATTGAAGTTAATGAATAACTTGACGAACATGATAATTTAAATGCCCCAAATATGATACGGATAATACCAATGACCCACTTATGTGATAAGAATTACAGTCCAAATTCGAATACCAAATACAAATACCTAAATAACATAATTGTATGTCACTTTCGAAACGAACAGTCGCTCAAAAAAAATAAAGCAAATCAATGCCAAATTTGTTCCAAACGAAGTTTGCATATAACAAAACTGATCCAAAATTCAGTCACCAACTACCAAACGAAATCAAAGAAATAACAAATATTGGCACAATTCCAAAATCCCATATTCAGATTCAAAGCCCACTTAGTCAAAATCCCATATTCACATAAAATTGCATGCAATCTCTACAAGATTTTAACAATACATAAACCCTAAAAAAATAATAGTTGGTAATCGACCAACTTGTATAAATTAGGGTTTTCATAAATCTTAAACCCTAGAATTATTAAAAACATGTATCTATTCACATAGGTTCAATTTTATGCGTTTAGTAATTAATTACAATGTTTAAATGGGCTCTTGATGCCACTGTTGGAATATGTGAATCATAAAACTATAAACACATAAACATAATCAACATAACATCAAAGCATACACAAGCGGAAAAAACAAGATCTACAAAACATGTAATTAATTAACTAAATTAAAAGTGATGCGTACCTTTTTTATTCCTAGCAAGAACAAGGAATCGTGCACTCCAAGAACAAGGTATAAACCCTAATTAGGGTTTAATGGGGATCGACTACTATGTAGTCGAATAGGGTAAGTAAAAACAAGCTAAAGGAAGCTTGTACTCCGTTCTTGTACACACATATCACTAGCGTCTCAATGTGAAAATCTAGGTTCTAATTCACAAAACAATTCCAACACTTATGTTATAGCTTTGATCGAAATTCCCTAGGTGTTAGGGAAGTGGAATTCGACCGGCCATAAGGAGAGGACAAGAAGAAAAGAAGTTGGATTGCTAGGGAATTAGGGATTAACAAACACAATAGGTTTGTATTTATAGGCAAACCAAACTTCTCCTCCAAGCTATTAAAATCGACAAACATAAACCCCTAGGGGTATTCGGCCGACTTTAGGAATCCAAAGGGGATTCTAGATCCTTCTTTTCATATTTAGTCCTTTAACGAGCGTTATCTCTAACCCCGTTAAATACTAACGTCCGTTAGGTGTTTGTTTGTGAAATGAATAAATAAATCATAAAGCTATATTTAATTATTCACATCATTGAGACTCATACGTAATGTATGCAATCCCGAAGTCTCGTGTTCGAAACTGGACATACGAATATTAATAATTATCCATAAACTATAACAGCTCCCACTTGGATATTCATTAATATCGTAATGACATGGGTTAGTCTAGTTTAACCTTCCCAATGCCCCCAGATTGAAACGACTATGGTTTTCCTGGAAAAAACCACGTGATGATTATATCATCATACTTATCCTTTTGTTTCTAATACCGCGTTAATATGGATATGGATCCAAATCATTCCATAATTAACTATTCTGTTTCTCGTTATTTATTGATTGATCAAGATTACCAAAATATCTGAACGTATTCCAGATAGACTTTGGGTATGGCCATACAAATATCTTGTCAACCCTACGAGGGGCCCAGCAGTATTATACTTCAAAACAAATTTGAAGGAACAAATCCTTTGTTGACTACGAGCATAACCCTTGAACTTTGCATCACCTCCGAAAATAGCCATTATAGCCACCTGTTACGGATAGCGTTAGACTATCTTACAGAAAATGAGCTACATCCTCGGAATTATCTGGTATCTCAAGTCTGAGGATAAATATTCATGATTTACTTAATGACAACGATCCATAAAGTACAATCATGTGGTTGTGATAAGTCCTATATTCAATTTATCCAATATTGAATATCATGTGATATTGGTATCTCAACCTTACAGTACATTCTACCAATCCTCACATTTGTCTTTATTTAATGATATTCCCATATCATTAATCGACAACGGATAATTTAGAATAACATAAGTTATTCACGGATTTAAACATGCAAATATAGGATACAATATTATAAATGAGAATAAACGTTATCCACACTTTATTTCATTAAAATAATAATTGCTTAAATATCCCTTATCCAAATACTAAATAGATCAATGCATGATAATTCTCATTAATGAATTATGCTACAAGTCATGTTCCACATACTTGTTGACAAGGCATAAATCAACTAATGTTGATCTATCGGAATTTTGAGAATACTTATTTCAATAATGAAATTCTTGTATGTGTGCATTCATCCATCATGATATTGCCACATAATATTTCATAAATTGCATGACATCCTCAATCGCAAATTTATGACAATTAAACTACCAAACCTTGTAGTTAAAGTATTCTAATTCTTTATGTATAATGCAACTATGCTCATATTGAGCATAACTAGTACACATGGTCTCCTAATAAGGATGAGCTCCCACCATGACTAGTATTGAGTGTCGTCTCAATCTTACTAGCATCATTGTATCCAAACAACAATATGCTCTTTCCAAGTTCCGTAAACTTTTAACATTCATCGTGTAATGTTTGATATCTTCAAATCTATCAAGATTTGTCAACTATATCAATCATGCAACAATATGCCATATGGTTCACATTTAGAATTTTGGAGCAAATCCAGGCTGAGGATGTAAATTCTAAACCATATCTATTACACTTAGCTATCTAATAACTTACAATTAGATGCTAATGTTGTCAATCATCTTTCATTCAAGCATCATACAACAAGTAACATGATGTACATGAATAATCCTTTCGTCAATCTTAGATTTATTCATGTCATATCTTTTCAAAGATATGTATCTATCTAGCCTCACTAATAGATTATCATGTTTATTAGAATTAGTTATTTTTTACCGCTTATGTTTATAACAATAAACATATATTCCAAGGTTTTTATTTTCTAAAATTTTCATGTGAAGTTTCATTCCAAACTTAGACTTAACATACAAATGTTAATGGAATGTTACTTCCTATATGTTATACAACATATATGAAATAAGAAAATAAATATAATACTCCCACTAGCTTTCAGGAATATCAAGACATATCTTATTTTTAATTATAAATCAAAACTTAGATTTAATAACTAAAATAAGTATATCTTCTGGATGCATGCATTAATCCATTCACAAATGATTTTCACTTTGTATACTGCTAAAGATTGTTTGAATTCAAATATTCCTTTCAATTACTTTCCGTCCTCGCACAAGTAATTTCCCAAGAAAGAGTTTTGATATTCCATTATTAATTTCATATAAATGAAACTAATAATGACAATCATAATCTTTATATATTAAATGTGCTTAGAAAGAATTTCAATCACATTTAATTGCTTAATTGTGATTGATAATCTTTTCACATATTAAATATGTACACAAATTTGTCCATTATGATTTCTACACAAGAATTTAAATCTCTAGGATTTTCATTTCCTTTGTAGAAATTCATCTCGATTCTATAGTGTTACTATAGAGTTTAAGATCAACTACGTTTCCAAACTAGTTATCTTTTTGGACTACATCTTATATATTCATAGTATGAGTAATTTTCCAAATAAACATTTGCAATTTTATTAACAGCATACCACGTTCCTGTAACTCATAACCCTCAACATATTCTACAAATATTTGAGATATCCTTTCGGACCTATGAAATGAGAATTCCATCATTTTTAACACTAACATGTTAAATCCTCATTATGATTTTGCTAGCGTATTTAGAAGATCATGTATCTTGTAATTTTATTTCATCAAGATAAAACTCCCACTTGCCTTTTGTAATTTATAGATTACCTATAAATGCTTAGCAAATAGAGCAACACAAACTTGTTCTCTTTTGGGACTTTACGAATACATATTGACAGTTCCTAACCTCAATTTGTTAATAGCCTACTTACAAGTAGTTTAACAAATTCTGAACTTCAATTTTAAGACTTAATATGATTGATCACATTCCATATTAAATGGCGTCTTATTAATCTTCTAGGTTGGAGTCAAATTGAGTATATCCAATCGATACTCAATTTCCTAACCTTGATTTCTTTTAGGAAGAATAGAAGATAAAGTTATCTTAAATCAAACACTATAACAAGAGTTTGATTCTCCTAACTGAACATACCATAAACACTATGTATTTCATTAGGATTAATATTGTAAGTTAATCTTACAATATGTGAGATAAATATATTTCGTTTTTGTCTTACCTATTTACCAACTAAGTCATTTAATGGTACAATAGATTTTCCAAGCCAATTGCATGCTTTATAACATAAGTAATTCTTATCAAATCACTTCATGTCTATGTCTTACCAAAAAGACATAATTGTTATAATCCCAATGTACGTTATAGATCATTGATCAACTCAATGATTTCTTGTATATGTCTTAAAAAATATGACAAGTTAACGTTTTAATTTATTATAAGTCTTATAACAATAAAAGACTTCATATTTATATCTTTATACTAAAGTATAAATATGCATAACTAAAGTAATCATGAACACTACAACTTGGTTTCAATATTATTTCAAGTTAATTTATTACTTCATATATTTATGTCATTCCAAGAATACATAAACATCTAAATATGAAGTAGTATAAGATTACTTCATTTATTTATGTCATTACAACAATACATAAATATTCACATTTGAAGTAGTCTTATTATCATATTGACACTCTTTCTAATGATTATTTAATTTAGGAACTTGTAAATTAACATATTTTCATTACATCAGCTGAGGCTGCTAATAATGAAAGTATTTAATTTACCTTGTCATTAATATCTATTATCAAGTATACACTGACGCTAGATATTGACTTCAAGTGTTCTATTGATTAGATGCAGATAAACCACATTAGAACATCAATCTCTTACCTTACAGTCAAGAGAACCCTATAAATCATATTCCTTAATGTTGTTGCTTGCACACAATAAAAATTTCTCCCACTTGTGCATGGAACAACATCACGTATCAGATAAACAACACATCGATAGTTTGCTTATGTGACCAATATGATTTTTGTCATAGATATAAGTAGATATATAATCATTTCGTCTAGTAAGGAAATGTACACGACTATCCTTAATACCACAAGTGTCTATAATTGGAAAGTAATCATCTCAAGAAATTCTGGAGATAATCTGGATTACTACCAAGATATCAAGACTTGTAGCTCCCACTGAATTAAAGATCACTACATGAACTCATTATTCAGTAATTGCAACACAATGCTCCAACTGGATTTGACAACATTATAAATGTTTCAAAACTAGTAAAAGCAAATAGCGTGCTATTTACTTTCCTACACCTTTGAGTAATCCCTTATGTAACAGCTACTAAGGTACTCAAAGAATGTATTCTACTTTGTCAATGATGGAATATCCATCAAAACAATTAACTTGAAAAAATTGGGTATGCAATTTCTTCCTTAATTAGGTCTACCATCCCCATCATGGTATGTAGCACCTTTAAATGGTTAAAGCACAACAACTAGATCAAACATTCTAGTTTGCTTTTTACCCATTATGCGGTAATTAGTCTAGCTTCTAATTTCCATAACTCCTAACCATGCAATTTCTTAAAAATTCGCCATGAGTTATTTCTTAGAATTTAGACAATTCTAATTTTTCTATTATACCTTTCCCATTCATGAAAAAGAATAGGATTAAGTCTTACTCTTCACACGGAAAGTAGACTCGGTTTATTCTTTTCAGTAAAAATTGACTCTATCCAAAAACCCCTACGGGTGTAGATCAATTTACTACTAAAAGAATGTCCCACGTTTACGGTTTTAACGTTGCATTAATACATTAAAAGAATTTGCAAAATTCAATTTTAGTATTTTTGATAATAACTTTTCAAGAAAATTAAACACCCACGGTAAATAAAATTTAACCATTTAATTTTCATTGAAAATTAGGATCCAAATTGACGTCGTTTCATTACATCAGCTTTGGCTGCTAGCAATGAAAGTACTCAATAAGGTACGGGTCTATCCCAATTGCCAATATCCAATTGCAATTCCTAGAATCATGGGACTTACATATTATGCCAACCTCGGTTGCAAATGTAAGCATGTTTCATCCCCAAATCTTTATGCCTTGACGCCGTTCGTTACATCAGCTTTGGCTGCTAGTAATGAAAGTGCTCAATTAAGTTAACCAACTTAGAAAACTCTAAATTGACGTCGTTTCATCACATCAGCTTTGGCTGCTAGCAATGAAAGTACTCAATTTACCCTTAGACAACCACCCTTTGAACATCACATTCAGCTTTGGCTGCTAGTGATGTAGGATAAAACCTTAGGTGTTTCCTTTACAGTTGGATGGCATATTACTTAAATTTTAAGGGTATAATTTTGATGTGTGTAATCAAAATATGTACAAAGATGTCATGCATTCATCTTTGTATCATATGTTTTCTACAAAAACCACTTACCAATTCACAGCTTAAAATCAACAAAATTTTAATTGATGGCGTTGAGAAACTTACAACATTGCCTTAAGATGCTTCGTACTTTATCATGGTGTACTTGGTAAGTCTAATATTGACGCACGGGCGAGCGGAGGGGCAAACGTCCGCCGAAGCTAATTAAAAACGCGCCCCTTTCGGATGACAATTTAATGTCAAGCCTCTTTATACCCACTTTATAGTTTGTCAATATTAGGTCCGCCGCTTCGACCACTTTTGTACAGTCGCATCAATCAATTAAAAACTTTAAGATTTAAAGCTTTAAAACATTTATGTAGTAAATTATTAAATTGCTAGTCTCGCCTGGGAGCAAATTACCGTGCGAAGCGAACCACTATCGGCACATAAGACTTGGCAATAAATAATTTTACCACAAAGGTTTCATAGTTATTAGGTTCATTTATTTTTATTCAAAAAATTACCCTCTTTGATGTTTCCAATCCATCATAATTAAAACACAAAGATCAAGTAATTAAAAAAATAAACAAACACTTAATAACACATATATGATCATTAACAATATCATATAGCCACATGCAAACCTTTTGATAAATCCTATTAATAATTTCTATGTGAATTTTTAATGTATGTAATTAATAAAACTCCCATTGGTTTTCGAGCTCATTGTGCCCAATGGACCACAGACGCCAAATAACTTGGCGCGTAAGTTTTAATTAATTAGATACCACATTGCACATAACCAATTAATTAATATATTTAATTAGGGTCTTCCCTAATTTTAGATTTATCTTAAAAAACATGTAGCAATTAGACATCAATCATCATGACAAAACATGCATGTTTTTGTCATGAATCCCCATATTGCACTTATAATCATGTAAACACATATTATCAAGCCAATCATGTACGCATACTAAATTAATGACATCACTAAGGTACTCATTAATTTTCACATAAAATTGCATGCAATCTTAGGGTTTTCTACAAGATTTTAACAATACATAAACCCTAAAAAAATAATAGTTGGTAATCGACCAACTTGTATAAATTAGGGTTTTCATAAATCTTAAACCCTAGAATTATTAAAAACATGTATCTATTCACATAGGTTCAATTTTATGCGTTTAGTAATTAATTACAATGTTTAAACGGGCTCTTGATGCCACTGTTGGAATATGTGAATCATAAAACTATAAACACATAAACATAATCAACACAACATCAAAGCATATGCAGCGGAAAAAACAAGATCTACAAAACATGTAATTAATTAACTAAATTAAAAGTGATGCGTACCTCTTTGATTCCTAGCAAGAACAAGGAATCGTGCACTCCAAGAACAAGGTATAAACCCTAATTAGGGTTTAATGGGGATCGACTACTGTTGGGAATTAAATATTCTGAAGTTTAAGTATCGGGAAATACTCAAAGTGTGTTCCTGCTAATAGTGCATTTGTTCCTGCTGGTAGTGTTATTATTGCTGCTGGTTGTTCCTGCTGCTAGCGTTAAACACATTGCTGCTGCTAGTTAAACGTGTTCCTGCTGCTAGTATAATCTGTTGCTGCTGGTGAGTGGATAAGCTTGGAAAAGTCAAAGATAGAATAAGAAATATCTTTTGTTGTGTCATCAGTGAAGTAAACAAATTGTATACTCTTAAGTGTATGAGTTGTTTCAATGACTTTTATAAGCTATAAAAAGTAGCTTATAGCTTGACAAGACTTTAACATATTGTAAAGGTCTTCTTGGACTATAAAGGAAGATCTTAGACTAGATATTAGTGTACGTTATTATTAGAACTCATAACTGTTAAGACATAGAACAAACACAAGAATATCACAAGTTGTAAGAACATAAGATTCAAGGTTGTAACCCTAGTGATATCTCAAGATCACTCGTATTATTATCATTAATAATATTGAATCGTTTGGTGTTAATCTTTCATTGTTCATTGTCATAGAACAAACATAACTATTCCATTTCCATAACACAAATAACCTTCTAAGTGTGATTAAGTAGATTCCGCATTCTTAATCATATTAACTCAATATATCATACACACAAAGTCACAAGGTTTAACCACCTTAACAGTGTGTCGAATCCTAGCAAGTGGTATCAGAGCAAGGCTGATATAGTTGATTTAGAAGCTAAAATAGAAATGGATGTACAAGATGCTCAGGTTTCAAATGTTGCTGCAAAGTTGCCCATGTTCAAACAGAATGAGTTTGAGTTATGGAGGATGAGAATTGAGCAATATTTTATGGTTCAAGATTATACTCTTTGGGATATCATTATGTATGGTGATTCTTTTTCACCAAGCTATTCAGATGTTGTCCTAGAAGGCAAAACACTTAGGAAAAGAAATACTGGACCAGTTTCCAATGATGAAAAGATACATAAGAGAAATGATCAAAAAGCAAGAAATTTATTGCTTATGACCATTCCTGGTGAGCAGATGCTATCTTTTAACAAGTATCTTGATGCAAAAACTCTTTTTGAAGATATCTGTGCATGGTTTGGTGGTAATGAAACTACCAAAAAGACACAGAAGACATTGCTGAAGCAACAATTTGAAAACTTTACTGCTTTTAGCAATGAGACTCTTGATAAGTTGTTCTCAAGGTTGCACAAGCTTGTCAGTCAGTTAGTTGTGTTGGGTGTTGAGATAGAGAAGGAAGATCTCAACATGAAGTTTTTGAGAAGTCTACCTGATGAGTTCCATACTCATGTTATTGTCTGGATGAACAAGCAAGACATTGAAACCATGAAACTCAATGATTTGCACAACAACTTCAAAATTGTTGAACAAAGTCTAAAGAAGTCTGGAAACTATGGTACTAGTTCTGGGAATGCTGCACTCTTATCATTTCCTAGTATTAGTAAGACTGAAGAGGTAGATGAAGTTGAAAGTGTTTCTAATGCTACTTATGGTGGTCCTTCTACTAGTTCACAAAAGGATGTTGCTGGACTTGGAGATCCAACATTTTATGCCTTTATAACCAGTCAATCTAGTGGTTCTCCTCTAAATCATGAAGACCTTGAGCAGGTAGATGGTGATGATTTGGAAGAAATGGATATTAAGTGGCAGGTTGCTTTACTTAGCATGAGGGCTAAGAAGTTTTGGCAAAGAACTGGGAAGCAAATTACCATAAATGGTAATGAAACTGCTGGGTTTGATAAGAAGAAAGTGGAGTGTTTCAACTGTCATAGGTTAGGACACTTTGCTAAAGAATGTAGAAGCCCAAGGAAGCAGGATAATAGGAACACATGGTATAAGCAAGATAAGAGAAAGGAAGTAATAGTTGAAGAGCCAAAGGCTATGTTGGCTATTGATGGTGTTGGATATGATTGGAGCTCTATGGCTAATGAAGAGGATGCACCACCAAATGCTGCTCTTGTTGCCAATGAGATTGCTCTAATGGCCTTTTCTGATTCAGAGGTAAATTCTATCATAAATTGTACTGAATCATGCTCTAATCTTAAAGCTTATGAAGACCTTAGTAAGAGATTTGATGCTCATCGAGAAGAGCTACTTATTGCTTTTTTTAATTTAGCTAATCACAAAAGAGGTCTAGGTGTTCTAGAAAAACAAGTCTTACATTTTCAAAATAATGAATCTAGTTTTGTTAATGACATTAATATACTTAAAAATGACATAAGGATCAAAGATGAGTGTATTGTTGAGCTGAATGATTCATTAGCTAGACACAAAAAGGAAAAAGGAAATGTTAAGATAACTGTAGATGCTTTAGCTCATGCCTCAGAGGGAGTTAATAAACTTTTTGAAGCTCAAGTAACCAATAAAGCTAATTCTGGTATAGGTTATAACACTGTCCCACCTCCTTATAGAGGCATCCCAAAACCCCCAGGGATTGACATAGTAAATTCAGGTTTACCTGAGTTTCAAGAACCAATCATGGAATATGGTTCTAAGGCTAGCAAGAGTCTTAAGGTAGAAAAGATAAGTAAAAGTTTAGATAAAACGTTACTTTATCAGGACAAGGTGTCCTTTGTTAAGAAAGGAGATGCTATAGTTGTTGAGGATTGTACAACTGATATTGATGATGATAAAGAACAGGTTATGTCTAAACCTGAACTGGTTAAGAAAGAAGGAACAAAGGTTCCTAAGATAGTCAATCATAATACTAACAGGCCTAAGAACAATATTAAACATGTTAGGCAACCAGTTAGATATTGTGAGTAATATAGAACCACCAACAAGCCCAGAGGCAACCAAAGGAATTGGAATGGCCTTAAGTCTCACCAACTAGGTGATGACTTTGATTTTTATAACAAAGCTTGTTACACATGTGGTAGTTTTGACCATCTTGCAGCTTTCTGCAACCAATGGGTATCTGGGTATGAAAACAATAGAGTAAACTACAAAAGGCAAACTCCTAAGTCTCACTCTCACTCTAGTTCTAAGAGAACAAACCCCAGAATAGTCAAAAACAAGTCTGGCTCAAACACAGATCCTGCTGCTAGACTAATGGTTCCTGCTGCTAAACAATTTGTTCCTGCTGCTCGACCATTTATGACTATTAACCCAAAATCAACAGCTAAGGGTGCAAAAACAACTTTCAAACATGCATCAACAACTGTTCTAAGGCCCATTCAAACAAAAGCAGTGGTCCAAAAAAAAGTTTGGAAACCAAAGGGTAGAACTAAAAAGCTAGCAGTTCCTGCTGCTAAGCAATCAGTTCATTCTGCTGCAAAGGGAAACAGGGCAAATGCTGTTAAGGCCTCAGCATGTTGGATTCTTAAATCCAATGTTGCATCAACTGTTCTCAAAAGATTTCACTTCATTGATGCAAGAGGCAGATCCAAGTCAGTAATGGCTTGGGTCCCCAAAGGAAACTAACACTCTTATTTGTGTGCAGGAACATTCAATTGATAAACAAGAAGATCAAGGATACTCAGATAGTGGATGTTCAAGGCACATGACAGGCAACATGTCTTATCTTTCAGATTTTCAATCATTCAATGGAGGATATGTTACCTTTGGAGGGGGTATTCGTGGCAAAATTTCTGGTAAAGGTACGGGAAATTTAGGTTTTGAAGATGTGTTCTATGTAAAAGAGCTAAATTATAATCTTTTTAGTGTCTCACAAATGTGTGACAAAAAGAAAAATGTTCTTTTCTGTGAGACTGAATGTCTTGTACTTTCTCCTGATTTTAAGATGCCTGATGAAAGTCAAGTACTTCTTAGAATTCCTAGAAAGGGCAATATGTACAGTGTAGACATGAAGAACATTGTTCCTAAAAAGAATTTAACTTGCCTTGTTGCAAAGGCCACATTGGATGAATCAATGAAATGGCATAGAAGGCTTGGTCATATTAATTTCAAAACCATAAATAATATTGTCAAAAATGGTTTGGTAAGAGGTTTACCTCAGAAAAGATTTAAAATGATCAAACATGCATTGCTTGTCTTAAAGGAAAACAACACAAATCCACTTGTAAGCCCAAGATTTTTAACTCTATCAATCAATCTTTGTTTATGCTTCATATGGACTTATTTGGACCTGTTTCAGTAATGAGCATAATGCATAAGAGATATTGTCTAGTTATTACTGATGACTATAGCAGATTTACATGGGTTTTCTTTTTAGCTACTAAGGATGAGACATCAAGCATCCTTAAGGATTTCATTACACAGATAGAAAACCAAGTAAGCAAGAAAGTAAAAGTCATTAGATGTGATAATGGGACAGAGTTTAAGAATAGAGTTATGGATGATTTCTGCAAAGAAAAAGGTATTAGAAGAGAATTTAGTGTTGCTAGAACACCACAACAGAATGGTGTTGTTGAAAGAAATAATAGAACACTAATAGAAGCTGCTAGAACAATGTTAGCTGACTCTAAGCTACCTATAACTTTTTGGGCAGAGGCAGTCAACACTGCTTGCTATGTTCAAAATAGAGTTTTAGTTGTGCAGCCTCACAATAAGACATCATATGAACTTTTTAATGGTAGAAATCCTGCAATAGGATTTCTTAGACCTTTTGGATGTCATGTGACCATTCTCAATACCTTAGAACATTTAGGAAAATTTGATGGTAAAGCAGATGAAGGATTCTTTTTTGGATATTCTCTTAATAGCAAAGCATTTAGAGTTTACAACACAAGAACAGAAATAGTAGAGGAAAACCTACATGTGGAGTTTTTAGAAAACAAATCCAATGTAGAAGGTCAAGGACCAAAATGGCTATTTGATCTAGAGTATCTAACCAATTCAATGAATTATGTGCCTTTTGCTACAGAAACTAATGATTTTGCAGGTTCTAATACAACAAATGAGGCAGAGTTAGAGAAAAATCAAAATGATGTGATAATGCCAATAGGGTCAAGTACAAGTGTGGAATCAACTACAACAACTGATGAATCTTCTTATGGTAAAACTAAAGAAGGTGTTGAAGATGCAAGCAAAGAAGATGGAACTCAGGAAGAACAAAATGTTTCTGCTGGTAGCATTTCTGTTGCTGCTGGTAGTGTATCTGTTTCTGCTGGTAATACTGCTGCTGAGCCAGAGTACTCTGCTGCTAGGCTTAATGTTCCTGCTGCTGGGCCAAATACTTCTGATACAAGCCCATCACAAACAAAAGAAGCAGAATTCTCAGATAATGAGGTGGATTTCAACAATCTTCCATCAAATTATCAAGTTCCTTCCACTCCACAAACAAGAATTCACAAAGTCCACTCCCTGGAATATGTGATTGGAGATGTACAATCTGGTGTGAAGACAAGACAACAATTGATGACTTCAGACCAACAAGGGCTTCTTGATGCCCTTTATGCTTCAAAACAGCATGAGCTTTCAAACTCTTGCTTGTTTGTATGTTTTCTCTCACAGGATGAACCAAAGAACATTCTTAAGGCCCTAGATGATTCAAGCTGGTTAGAGGCTATGCAAGAAGAGCTTCTTCAGTTCAAGATTCAAAAGGTTTGGGTGCTAGTTGATTTACCTACAGGTGTGAAGGTAATTGGCACTAGATGGGTTTTTAAGAACAAAAGGGATGAAAGGGGAATAGTGATTAAGAATAAGGCTAGATTAGTAGCCCAAGGGTACACACAAGAAGAAGGAATAGACTATGATGAGGTTTATGCTTCTGTAGCAAGGATTGAGGCAATTAGGCTTTTCTTAGCTTATGCTTCATTTTTAGGCTTCACAGTCTACCAAATGGATGTCAAGAGTGCATTTTTATATGGAACAATTGAAGAAGAGGTGTATGTTTCACAACCTCCAGGCTTCATTGACCCACAACATCCAAACAAAGTGTACAGAGTAGTGAAAGCTCTATATGGCCTTCATCAGGCACCAAGAGCTTGGTATGCAACACTAGCTTCCTACTTATTAGAAAATGGATTTCAAAGAGGAAAGATTGATCAAACACTTTTCATCAAGCAGCACAAGAAGGATCTTCTGTTAGTGCAGGTGTATGTGGATGACATTATCTTTGGATCTACTAGGAAAGATATGTGTTTAGAATTTGAGAAGCTTATGAAAGATAAGTTTCAGATGAGTTCCATGGGGGAACTTACATTCTTTTTGGGTTTGCAAGTTAAGCAATCATCTGAAGGCATATTTATTAATCAAGACAAATATGTTGCAGAGATACTTAGAAAATTTCAATTTGCTGATTCAAAAATAGCAAGCACACCAATGGACTCTGAGAAGCACCTTCTGAAAGATGAAGATGGAGAGAGTGTGGATGTACAAACTTACAGATCTATGATAGGCTCTTTGATGTACCTTACATCATCTAGACCTGATATCATGTTCCCTGTTTGTGTTTGTGCAAGATTTCAAGTAACTCCAAAGGTTTCTCATTTAACTGCAGTCAAGAGAATTTTTAGATATCTCAAAGGTCAACCAAGGTTGGGTATATGGTATTCTAGGGAATCTCCTTTTGACTTGGTATCATATTCGGATAGTGATTATGCTGGTGCTAGCTTGGACAGAAAGTCAACAACTGGAGGATGTCAATTCCTTGGGTGTAGACTTGTCTCATGGCAGTGTAAGAAGCAAACAAGTGTGGCAAATTCAACAACTGAAGCTGAATATATAGCTGCTTCAAGTTGCTCTAGTCAAGTTCTATGGCTTCAAAACCAACTTCTTGATTATGGGTACAATTTCTTAAACACTGTTATTCATATTGATAATAGTATTACAATTTGTATTATTAAAAATCCAGTGCAACATTCTAAAACAAAACACATTGAAATTAGACATCACTTTATAAGAGACTGCAATGAGAAAAAGTTAATTCAAGTTCTTAAAGTTGCTTCAGAACACAACTTTGCAGATCTGCTAACAAAAGCTTTTGATGTTTCAAGATTTCAGTACTTGGTAGCAAGTATTGGAATGCTTAATCTTTGAATTTTCAATCTGATGTGTTTTTGTAAATAAAATTTTTGATTATGCTGCTGGCTTTACAAGATACTACTGCTATTACAAAAGTTTGTGCTGCTAGTACAAATTTAAAATGTGTTATTCATACTGCTAGGATGACTTGACACACGATTAAGGTGGTTTAAACCTTCTAACTTTGTGTGTATGATATGTTGTGTTAAAATGATTAAGTGCGCGGAATTCACTCAACCAAACTTAGAAGGTTGTGTATGTTATGGAAATGGAATTGTTATGTTTGTTAGTTAGCAATGAACACATAAAGATTATCACCAAACGATTCAATATTATTAAAGATAATAATACGAGTGACCTTGAAATATCACTAGGGTTACAACCTTGAATCTTATGTTTCTATCACTTGTGATATATTTGTGTTTGTTCTAACAGTTATGCATGTTCTAACGTATGCATGGACTAACTCTTAATACTTCTTTATTTTTCACACACACACACTATATCACTAGTCTAAGATCTCTTTTATAGTCAAAAGATCTTTACAAATTGCTTAAAGTCTTGACCGACTTACTTGGTTAACTTATCCTATTGAGTGTCAGTACATCAGATACAACATGTATCTATGTATACAACTTGTTAACTAAGCACATTGAGTAAGATATTATCTACCGTATATTGTTGACCAAAATACAAAATATATATCTTTTCGATCTTATCCTTCCATCAGCAGAGTTGTTCATTATCAGCAGGAACAATCTTTCGCTATCAGCAGAATCATCAGCAGAGTTGTTAAGCCTATCAGCAGAGTGAAATGCTCTATCAGCAGAATCAACATCATCAGCAGAAACCATTTTGCACTATCAGCAGAATTATACTTAGAGTAGAATCCGATATTAAACATCTTGAATATTTAATTCCCAACAATCCTCCCCTAAACATGTGAATCCTTTCAAACATGTTTCTGAATTAAATCTTCTGAATTAAATCTTGGATTGAAGATCTTTCAAACACTTATGTTCTTCAAGATTGAATATCTTCTCAGTAATTCATCTACTTTGCTCTTCTTTGACTTTAGCAATATCAAAACATATTGAACCTATCTTGGACTAAAAGATGGTGCAATTTCCTTGAATGGAGGAATTATAAGAGGCAATGATGCTGTGTATCTTGGATGCTTGTTTCAACAAGTGAAATCATCTAACCAGCATGTCTTTGAAGTGAAATTGAAACCTTTCTTCGTTTGATCTAGATAGAACTTTCTCCTTTGGAATGTTCTTGTCATTTTCAACCTCCTCATCATCTTGTATGCTCTTGTCTTCTCCTTCCATATATTGGATTATCTTCCTTTTCTGGGCCATTATTTCCTCCCCTGAGATTGTTACCTCCCCTGAAGCAAATAACTTTTGTTTCATCCTCCCCTTGTTTGGAAGATCTCACTATGTACTAAAGAACTTCTCTTTATATCACCTGATCTATCAGTTTGAACTTGTTTTCAGACAATATTGTACATGAAGCCATCAATTCCTTAAGAGTTTAAGTTACTGCCCTCATCACTTCTAGGTGTGTTAACTCCTATGAGAGGTGAATCAGTGGACATTTTGATTCATGATCCATCAATGGATGGTTTTTGTGAATCCTTGAAAAATCCTTTTTAAGAAACTTTTGCCTTAGCAGTATGTTCATGATTTTAGAATTGAAAAATCATACTGCTTCCAACCATTTTGAAAGGACTAAGTGTATAACAGACACTCAATCATAATTTCGGTTTAAAGCAACCTCTGGTTGTGTGAGAACCAATATTTTTCAGTTATAAATAACTGCCTGTGTAAAGATAAATCTATTCAAAAGATTTTCTTGACAGGGTTTCCAGCTCGTGGCATTTGTTACCTCTAACACAAGTGTTAGATTCACTTTTGCTCGCTGTTCTTTCTATCAGATGTCCTCAGACTTGCACATTATACTTAAAAGTATAAAATGATAGAAAGTGAGTTGTATCAGTTACTATCTGATCAACTAAGTCATCAATTCAATGTGAAATATCATAACTAGATTTCAAGAAAGAAGTTTTAAGGAGCTTTAAAGTCCCAAACTCAGTCCATCATAAACCTATTATGGTCAGCAGCTAATATCTCAATCCTGCTATTTCCATTTCACTTGAAACATCCTTTGTGTTTATATATTCATACCTGAAATTGTTAGACTAAAACCAAAAGAACAATGTACAAAGTACTTGTCTTGCATTAGTATAATCATAAAACCAACTATATGAATAACACAATTTTAATTTTGTACTAGCAGCACCTTGTGTGCTTTAGCAGTACCTTATGATATATTAGCAGTACCTTATGAATCAGTAGCAACAACAAAAATTTATTTACATAAACACATTATTTGAAAATTTTAAAGATTAAGCATTCCAATACTTGCTACCAAGTACTGAAACCTTGAAACATCAAAAGCTTTTGTTAGCAGATCTGCAAAATTATGTTCTGAAGCAATTTTAAGAACTTGAATTAATCTTTTCTCATTGCAGTCTCTTATAAAGTGATGTCTAATTTCAATGTGTTTTGTTTTAGAATGTTGCACTGGATTTTTAATAATACAAATTGTACTACTATTATCAATATGAATAACAGTGTTTAAGAAATTGTACCCATAATCAAGGAGTTGGTTTTGAAGCCATAGAACTTGACCACAGCAACTTGCAGCAGCTACATATTCAGCTTCAGTTGTTGAAGTAGCCACAATTGTTTGCTTCATACACTGCCATGAGATAAGTCTACACCCAAGGAATTGACATCCTCCAGTTGTTGACTTTCTGTCCAAGCTAGCACCAGCATAATCACTATCCGAATATGCTACCAAGTCAAAAGGAGATTCCTTTGAATACCATAGACCCAACCTTGGTTGACCCTTGAGATATCTAAAAATTCTCTTGACTGCAGTTAAATGAGAAACCTTTGGAGTAACTTGAAATCTTGCACAAACACAAACAGGAAACATGATATCAGGTCTAGATGATGTAAGATACATCAAAGAGCCTATCATAGATCTGTAATTGTGTACATCTACATTCTCTCCATCTTCATCTTTCAGAAGGTGCTTCTCAGAATCCATTGGTGTGCTTGCTATTTTTGAATCAGCAAATTGAAATTTTCTAAGTATCTCTGCAACATATTTGTCTTGACTAATAAATATGCCTTCAGATGATTGCTTAACTTGCAAACCCAAAAAGAATGTAAGTTCTCCCAAAGAACTCATCTGAAACTTATCTTTCATAAGCTTCTCAAACTCTAAACACATTTCTTTCCTAGTAGATCCAAAGATAATGTCATCCACATACACCTGCACTAACAGAAGATCCTTCTTGTGCTGTTTGATGAAAAGTGTCTGATCAATCTTTCCTCTTTGAAATCCATTTTCTAATAAGTAGGAAGCTAGTGTTGCATACCAAGCTCTTGGTGCCTGATGAAGGCCATAGAGAGCTTTCACTACTCTGTACACTTTGTTTGGATGTAATGGATCAATGAAGCCAGGAGGTTGTGAAACATATACCTCTTCTCCAATTTCACCATATAAAAATGCACTCTTGACATCCATTTGGTAGACTGTGAAGCCTAAAAATGAAGCATAAGCTAGAAACAGCCTAATTGCCTCAATCCTTGCTACTGGAGCATAAACTTCATCATAATCTATCCCTTCTTCTTGTGTGTACCCTTGTGCTACTAATCTAGCCTTATTCTTGATCATAATTCCTCTTTCATCCCTTTTGTTCTTAAAAACCCATCTAGTGCCAATTACCTTCACACCTGTAGGTAAATCAACTAGCACCCAAACCTTTTGAATCTTGAACTGAAGAAGCTCTTCTTGCATAGCCTCTAACCAGCTTGAATCATCTAGGGCTGTAAGAATATTCTTTGGTTCAGCTTGTGAGAGAAAACATACAAACAAACAAGAGTTTAAAAGCTCATGTTGTTTTGAAGCATAAAGGGCATCAAAAAGCCCTTGTTGGTCTGAAGACTTCAATTGTTGTCTTGTCTTCACACCTGACTGTATATCTCCAATCACATGATCCAGGGAATGAACTTTGTGAATTCTTGATTGTGGTGTAGTAGGAAATTGATAATTTGATGGAAGATTGTTGTAATCCACCTCATTATCTGAGAATTATGCCTCTTTTGTTTCTGAAGGGCCAGCAGCAGAGTCATTTAGCCAAACAACAGAATCAGTAAGCTTATCAGCAGAGTCATCAGCAGAAACAGATACACTACCAGCAGCAACAGAAATACTACCAGCAGAAACACTTTGTTGTTCCTGAGTTCCATACTCTTTACTTTCATCTTCAACACTTTCTTTAGCTTTGCTAGAAGAAGGTTCATCAGTTGTCGAAGTTGATTCCACAATTTTACTTGACCATATGGGCATTATCACATAATCTTGATCTTTCTCTAACTCTGCCTCATTTGTTGTATTTGAACCTGCAAAATCATTAGTTTCTGCAACAAAAGAAACATAATTCATTGAATTTGTTAGATATTCCAGATCAAATAGCCATTTTGGTCCTTGACCTTCTACATTGGATTTGTTTTCTAAAAACTCCACATGTAGATTTTCTTCTACTATTTCTTTTCTTGTGTTGTAAACTCTAAAAGCTTTGCTATTAAGAGAATAACCAACAAAGAAACCTTCATCTGCCTTACCATCGAATTTTCCTAAATGGTCTAAGGTATTGAGAATTGTCACATGACATCCAAAAGGTCTAAGAAATCCTATTGCAGGAGTTCTACCATTAAAAAGTTCATATGATGTCTTATTGTGAGGCTGCACAACTAAAACTCTATTTTGAACATAACAAGCAGTGTTGACTGCCTCTGCCCAAAAGTTTATTGGTAGCTTAGAATCAGCTAACATTGTTCTAGCAGCTTCAATTAGTGTTCTATTCTTTCTTTCAGCTACACTATTCTGTTGTGGTGTTCTAGCAACACTAAATTCTCTCTTAATACCTTTTCTTTGCAGAAATCATCCATAACTCTATTCTTAAACTCTGTCCCATTATCACTTCTAATGACTTTCACTTTCTTGCTTACTTGGTTTTCTATCTGAGTAATGAAGTCCTTAAGGATGCTTGATGTTTCATCCTTAGTGGCTAAAAAGAAAACCCATGTAAATCTACTATAGTCATCAGTAATAACTAGACAATATCTCTTATGCATTATGCTCATCACTGAAACAGGTCCAAATAAGTCCATATGAAGCATAAACAAAGACTGATTGATAGAGTTAAAAATTTTGGGCTTACAAGTGGCTTTGTGTTGTTTGCCTTTTAGACAAGCAATGCATGTTTGATCATTTTCAAATCTTTTGTGAGGTAAACCTCTTACCAAACCATTCTTAACAATTTTATTTATGGTTTTGAAGTTAATATGACCAAGCCTTCTATGCCATTTCATTGATTCTTCCAATGTGGCCTTTGCAACAAGACAAGTTAAATTCTTTTTAGGAATAATATTCTTCATGTCTACACTGTACATATTGCCCTTTCTAGGAATTCTAAGAAGTACTTGACTTTCATCAGGCATCTTAAAATCAGGAGAAAGTACAAGACATTCAGTCTCACAGAAAAGAACATTATTCTTTTTGTCACACATTTGTGAAACACTAAAAAGATTATAATTTAGCTCTTTTACATAGTACACATCTTCAAAATCTAAATTTCCGGTTTTGATTGTACCTTTACCAGAAATTTTCCCACGAACACCCCCTCCAAAGGTAACATATCCTCCATTGAAAGCTTCAAAATCTGAGAGATAAGACATGTTGCCTGTCATGTGCCTAGAACATCCACTATCTGAGTATCCTTGATCCTCTTCCTGATCATTTGAATGTCCCTGCACATGAATAAGAGTGTTAGTTTCTTTTGGGGATCCAAGCCATTACTGACTTGGATCTGCCTCTTGCATCAATGTAATTGAATCTTTTAAGAATAGTTGATGCAACATTGGATTTATGAATCCAACATGCTGAGGCCTTAACAGCATTTGCCCTTTTTACCTTATCAGCAGAGTGAACCACACACTTATCAGCAGAATCTGCTAACTTTGTAGTTCTACCCTTTGGTTTCCAAATTTGTTTATGGACCACTGATTTTGATTGAATGGGACTTAGAACAGTTGTAGGTGCATGTTTGAAAAATGTTTTTGCACCCTTAGCTGTTGATTTTGGGTTAATAGTCATAAATGGTCGAGCAGCAAAATAAAATTTGCTATCAGCAGGATCATTTGGTCTATCAGCAGAATCAGATTTTGAGATAGACTTGCTTTTGACTACTCTGGGGTTTGATTTCTTAGAACTAGAGTGAAAGTGAGATTTAGGTGTTTGCCTTTTGAGATTCACTCTATGGTTTTCATACCCAGATACCCATTGGTTGCAGAAAGCTGCAAGATGGTCAAAACTACCACATGTATAACAAGCTTTATTATAAAAAGCAAAGTCATCACCTAATTGGTTAGACTTGAGGTTGTTCCAATTCCTTTGGTTACCTCTAGGCTTGTTGGTGGTTCTGTATTGTTCACAATATCTAACTGGTTGCCTAACATGCTTAATGTTTGTATGAGGCATATCAGTATTGTGTTTGACTACCTTAGGAACACTTGTTCCTACTTTCTTAACCACTTCAGGTTTAGACATAACCTGTTGTTCTTCATCATCACTATCAGTTGTACAATTTTCAACAACTATAGCATCTCCTTTCTTAGCAAAGGACACCTTGTCCTGATAATGTAAAGTTTTATCTAAACTTTTACTTATCTTTGCTACCTTAAGACTCTTACTAGTCTTAGAACCATATTCCATGATTGGTTCTTGGAACTCAGCTAAGCCTGTATGTGCTAGGTCAACACCTGGAGGTGAAGTAACACCTCTATATGGTGGAGGAACAGTTTTGTAACCTACACCTGAATTAGCTTTATCAATTATCTGAGCTTCCCAAATCTTATTCATTCCTTCCGAGGCATGTGATAGAGTATCTATAGTTACCTTAACATTTTCTTTTTCAGTTTTGACTTTAGATAACTATCTACTTTGATCATTAAGTAGTTCATCTCTAAATGCTATTCCTCTTTTTAAAGCATTTAAGTCATCAGTAAACGTAGATTCATTCTTTTTATAATGAAGAATCTGTTTTTCTAGAACTCCTACACACCTCTTGTGATTAGCTAAATTATGAAGGGCATCAATTAACTCTTCTCTAAAAGCATCAAATCTCTTTTTAATGTCTTCATAATTTTTAAGATTAGGACATGAATTAGTACAAGTAGGAATAATATCTACCTCTGAATCAGAAGAAGCCATTAGAGCAGATTCAGTGGCCATAAGAGCAGCATTTGGTGGTGCATCTTCTTCAGTAGCCATAGAGCTCCAATCATATCCAATACCATCAATAGCCAGCATAGCCTTCGGCTCTTCCACCAGTACTTCCTTATTCCTCTCTTGTTTATACCAAGTGTTCCTATTATCCTGCTTCCTTGGGCTTCTACATTCTTTAGCAAAATGTCCCAACCTATGACAGTTAAAACATTCTACTTTCTTCTTATCGAACCCAGCAGTATCATTACCATTTATGGTAATTTGCTTTCCAGTTTTCTGCCAAAACTTCTTAGCCCTCATGCTAAGTAAAGCAACTTGCCACTTAATATCCATCTCTTCCAAATCATCACCATCAACCTGCTCAAGGTCTTCATGATTTAAAGGAGAACCACTAGCTTGACTGGTTATAAAGGCATAAAATGTTGGATCACTAAGTCCAGCAATATCCTTTTGTACACTAGTAGAAGGACCACCATAAGTAACATTAGAAACACTTTCAACTTCATCTACCTCTTCTGTATGACTAACACTAGGAACTGATAGGAGTGCAACATTCCCAGAACTAGTACCATAATTTCCACCTCTCTTTAGACTTTGTTCAACAATTTTGAAGTTGTTGAACAAATCATTGAGCTTCATTGTTTCAATTTCTGGCTTGTTCATCCAGACAATAACATGAGTATGGAATTCACTAGGTAGACTTTTCAAGAACTTCATGTTGAGATCTTCCCTCTCAGTCTCAACACCCAACACAGCTAACTGACTTACAAGCTTGTGTAGTCTTGAAAATAGTTTGTCAAGAGACTCATTACTAAAAGCAGTAAAGTTTTCAAATTGGTGCTTTAGTAAAGTCTTCTGTGTCTTTTTGGTAGTTTCATTACCACCAAACCATGCACAAATCTCTTCAAAAAGAGTTTTTGCATCAAGATATTTGTTAAAAGATAGCATTTGCTCACCAAGAATGGTCATAAGCAACAAGTTTCGTGCTTTCTGATCATTTCTCTTTTGTATCTTTTCATCATTGGAGACTGGTCCAGTATTCCTTTTTCTTACTGTCTTCCCTTCAACAAGAACATCTGAATAGCCTAAAGTGAAGGAATCACCATACTGAATTATGTCCCAAAGAGCATAATCTTGAACCATGAAATATTGCTCAACTCTCATCCTCCATAACTCAAACTCATTGGGTTTGATCATGGGCAACTTTGCAGCAACATTTGTTTGAACATCTTGTACATCCATTTCTTGTTTCTTCTAAAAACAACAATATCAACTCTAGCTCTGATACCACTTGCTAGGATGACTTGACACACGATTAAGGTGGTTAAACCTTCTAACTTTGTGTGTATGATATGTTGTGTTAAAATGATTAAGTGCGCGGAATTCACTCAACCAAACTTAGAAGGTTGTGTATGTTATGGAAATGGAATTGTTATGTTTGTTAGTTAGCAATGAACACATAAAGATTATCACCAAACGATTCAATATTATTAAAGATAATAATACGAGTGACCTTGAAATATCACTAGGGTTACAACCTTGAATCTTATGTTTCTATCACTTGTGATATATTTGTGTTTGTTCTAACAGTTATGCATGTTCTAACGTATGCATGGACTAACTCTTAATACTTCTTTATTTTTCACACACACACACTATATCACTAGTCTAAGATCTCTTTTATAGTCAAAAGATCTTTACAAATTGCTTAAAGTCTTGACCGACTTACTTGGTTAACTTATCCTATTGAGTGTCAGTACATCAGATACAACATGTATCTATGTATACAACTTGTTAACTAAGCACATGGAGTAAGATATTATCTACCGTATATTGTTGACCAAAATACAATAAATATCTTTTCGATCTTATCCTTCCATCAGCAGAGTTGTTCATTATCAGCAGGAACAATCTTTCGCTATCAGCAGAATCATCAGCAGAATCATCAGCAGAGTTGTTAAGCCTATCAGCAGAGTGAAATGCTCTATCAGCAGAATCAACATCATCAGCAGAAACCATTTTGCACTATCAGCAGAATTATACTTAGAGTAGAATCCGATATTAAACATCTTGAATATTTAATTCCCAACACATACAGTTGGTCTTATGATTATTCTAATTCAAGACAAGTACTTTGTACAGTGTTCTTTTGTTTTTAGACTAACAATTTCAGGTATGAATATGTGAACACAAAGGAAATTTCAAGTGAAATGGAAGAAACACAATGCTGATATTGGCTGCAGCCATAATAGGTTTATGATGGACTGGGTTTGGGAATTTATAACTCCTTAAAACTTCTTTCTTGAAACCTAGTAATGATATTTCACATTGAATTGATGACTTAGTTGATCAGATAGTAACTGATGCAACTCACTTTCTATCATTTTATACTTTTAAGTATAATGTGCAAGTCTAAAGACATCTGATAGAAAGAACAGCTAGTAAAAGTGAATCTAACACTTGTGTTAGAGGCAACAATTACTATGAGCTGGAAACCCTGTCAGGAAAGCTCTTTGAATGAGTTTATCTGCACACAGGCAGTTATTTATAACTGAAAACATTGGTTCTCACACAACCAGAGGTTGCTTTAAATCAAAATTTTGATTAGGTGTCTGTTATACACTTGATCCCTTCAAAATGGTTGCAAGCAGTATG
This sequence comes from Artemisia tridentata subsp. tridentata, assembly GCA_021014915.2. NCBI lineage: Eukaryota > Viridiplantae > Streptophyta > Magnoliopsida > Asterales > Asteraceae > Artemisia > Artemisia tridentata. The sequence goes on from CP139504.1 coordinate 338,788,469, forward strand.
ATTTTTCAATACTAAAATCATAGACATACTGCTAAGTCAAATAATTTCTTAAACAAGGATTTTCAAAGGATTCACAAAAACCATCCATTGATGGACCATGAATCAAATGTCCAATGAATCACCTCTCATAGGAGTTAACACACCTAGAAGTGATGAGGGCAGCAACTTAAACTCTTAAGGAATGGATGGCTTCATGTACAATATTGTCTGATAACAAGTTCTCAGTGGTAGATCAGATAATGGAGAAAGATATATTTTGGTACATAGTGAGATCTTCCAAACAAGAGGAGTGATATGTGTCTAATTACACATATATTTTATATTGTTAAACCCACATAAACTGCCAAAAACACTTTGAAAGTCAAATAATACAGAAAATATCATTAAATTGTGTTTTTATGTGTTACAAATGCAAAAGGATTGAAAACTGATGAAAAACATGCAAAATACACATAATTTACAGTTTCAGTCCCTGATCTTTCACAAAATGGCAAAACTAGTCCCGGGATGTTCAAATCATGTAAAAAGTCATTTAAGGTCCTTAGGGATTCTTTAGTTGTCAAGCTTAGTCCTTGAAAGTTTAAATTGCAAAAATGACAACTTAGGTCCCTAAAGTTTCAAAATTGACACAAATGGTCCTTGGAAATTTAAAATGGAAAATAATTACATTTATGGTCCTTGGTTTATCACATTTTGCAGGTTAGGTCCTTGAAGGTACTTTGGGAGAATTACAATTTCAGTCCCTATACTTTCAGAATATTACAAATATGGTCCTTATGATTAATCTTATAACCGGATCCCACTAATTCCCTTAACCCATTTTACATCTAAACCCAGCCCACAAATAAAATTCACCCAAGCCCAATCCTAATAAACTATAACCCGGCCCACACCCTAAAATAATATCCCAGGGTCAAACTTTGGTTTGACCCGTCTCCTTCCCTTAAACCGCCAAAACCACCTCACCTCTACAACCTTATCCCCCCACCTCACCATCCACAGCTGTCTCACCCACTATCCCACCACCTCACCACAACCTTCCAACACCCCATTAAACCCTTTAAACCCTCGTACGCTACCTCCACAGGTCCCAAGACCTTTTTGGCGCCAAAAGCACTTTCAAAGGCTTGGATTAGTTTCAGACATCCAACGGATCAGAAAGGTGGTGGGAAATGTCCCAGTGGGTCCCACAAACCCTAGAAGTCATTATAAATAAGGGGAGAAGCTGAGGAGTTAAATTATTAGTGTAGCTTTAGTATAATTTAGCCGTAGGTAGTGTAGTTTACAATTCAGTTGTAATTTTTGATTTTAAAAGCTTGTAACCTGATACTTTAGTGTAATTTGAACTTTTCCAAATCTCAATTTCAAGTTTCACTTTCCATCTCAGTTTATGCAATTTTAGATTTTATTTCAAAAATCTCAAGTTTGTTGAATGATGTTAGTTATTGTTATATTGAACTCTTAAGCTCATTTAAGCTCTGACAAAGCTTATTTAGCTTTTAGATACCTTAAAACCAGTTATAAATTTAAAATAGAAAAATACAAAAAGAAATCAAGAAAAATAGAAAAGAAATCAAAAATCAGTGAAGAAGGTGATACAGGCTTGGAGCAGGGTAAATTTTGGATTGCCCTTGGTAATAGTGCTTATTGGTAAGCAATAGGAAGTGTTCTAAGGTTCTGGTTCTTGATATTTGCTTGGAAGCAATTTGTAAGCATAAATTCCATTTTTACCCTTTCATTGTATAATTGCTTATTACTGCCTATCATTGTTGTTTTCATGCTTATTTGGTGCTTATTAGTTAAAGTGTTGCTTAAAATGTCTTGCTTGTTTATTTAAATATAAAGTTGATCAGTACATATATTTCACAGTCTAAGTAGCATAATTTGGATTCTAAGGAAAGTAATGTTGTTGTCTGTGTTTTCATGTTTCTTTAAGCTCAGTTTATCAAATTAGAACCTTTGGAATTTATTTCATGGGCTTAATCTGTTATTTGCTTTGAAATCATCAAAACAGTCAAGATAAAGCAGTGTTTGGATTTACTGTGATCTATGTGAACCAGAGTGTTTCAGTTGCTAATTGTTGTTTCACATGTCACTTAGGTCCCTAATAACTCAGTCATACATTAAAATCCAGTTGTTATGAGTAAAAAAGTCAAAATGATGCTTAATCTCAACTTATGTGTGCACTGTTAAAGTTTCATATTGCTTAATCCCTCAAAACCTTTCATAAGTAGTTATTATATCTTAATTTAGTGTCATATTACCTTATTATATCAATATCAATCAGTACATTAGGATTAAAGTTCACCAAAGTCAATCTTTTTGGTTTTCACAAAAAGTCAAAGCTGCAGCAGCCCTGCAGGTTCATAAGCTGCTGATCTAGGGCTAAATTAGACCTCAATTGGGAAGATTTTGATGGGGCTTTTGTGTTTTTTAGATACCCAGTAGTGCTAGCTTGCTTTTGCCCCCATTAATTTGCCTCTTAACAGCTTATTTGAGTGCTTAATCTAGTCTGAAAGTAGGGGTGTTTCCCTGATTTTTCTGTGTATAGTTTTACATCAGCCAAGTGCTGATCTTGCTTATCCTTAGTGCTTATTTGCATTTTTAAGTTGTTTTGTGCTTATTATAATTGTTTAATCCACTCCTGAGCTTTTGGGAATTTTTGGATATCATTTAGCTTATTTTGGGCTTATTAGCAAACTGCTTATTAGCCCAAAAGTGCTTATCAGGCTTATTAGACTTCAACTTTTATTTTTCTTACCTTTCTAATAATATTTTAGAATTATCTGTAATTTTTCATAATTTTCCTAAGTCATTTAATATTTTTAATCTTTTTAATTAGTTTATAATAGTAATTAAATCATAATAAATAGAAAAATAATCAGAAAAATATAAATCCAATTTTCATAATTTTCTTTTGTCATTTTTAATCTAGGAAAAATATAATATCATTTTTAGACTTTAAGAAAAACCAAAAATAGAAATATAGTGATAGCTTCTATTTAATAGAATTTATCTTTTTAAATTTTAATTAAGTAATTTTCATTTTTATAATTTTCTTAGCTTTTTCTCATCTCATAATATTTTTAGAAAAAGTTTTAGAATTTTCTTTGTTTATTTAGTATTTTTTTATAATTTAAATAGTTTAATAAGTAATTAAATAATAAATAATTAATAATAAATAGATAAAAAGTGTAAAAAAATATAATTTAAGTTTTTAAATAAGTTTTAAGTCATTTTACATTTTTAGGTTTTAAATTTTATAAATTTTATTTTTTGTCCCATTTTAGATTTTTCGTTGCGCGTTTTCAGATTATTTAATTCGCGTTTTATTTTCCTGTGTATATCTGTTTTTGTTTGTTATTTAGAATTGTTAAATAAAGCAAAATCAAAAGCAATCTAAATCATCAATCACTCTAATCCTAGCTTTTCACAGTTTTCCATTCACATCTCGTTGGGAAACGATCCGGGTGATCACTTGCCTGATTTCACACTACACACGAGCATCCGGTTCTGAGACTGTTTATATTTATATATACGTTTTCAGACGGATCAGGGAGGAAACAAAAGTTATTTGTATCTCAGGGGAGGTAACAATCTCAGGGGAGGAAATAATAGCCCAGAAAATGAAGATAATCCAATGAAAGGAAGGAGAAGACAAGAGCATACAAGATGATAACATAGAGGTTGAAAATGACAAGATCAGAACTGAAGGAGAAAGTTCTATCTAGGTCAAAAGAAGAAAAGTTTCAATTTCAGTTTACCATGTTTGTTCATCACTTGCAAAGGCATGCTGATAGATGATTTCACTTGTTGAAACAAGCATCCAAGATACACAGCACCATTGCCTCTTATAATTCCTCCATCCAAGGAAATTGCACCATCTTTTAATCCAAGATTGGAGCAATGTTTTGATATTGTTAAAGTTAAAGAAGAACAAAGCAGATAAGTTCAGAATAGAAGAAAGTTCAGATCAAGGGTCTGACTATGAAGTGTTTGAAAGATCTTCACAAGTCCTCATTTAATTCAGAAAACATGTTGAAAAGGATTCACATGTTTAGGGGAGGATTGTTGGGAATTAAATATTCTGAAGTTTAAGTATCGGGAAATACTCAAAGTGTGTTCCTGCTGATAGTGCATTTGTTCCTGCTGGTAGTGTTATTATTGCTGCTGGTTGTTCCTGCTGCTAGCGTTAATACATTGCTGCTGCTGATGCTGCTGCTAGTTAAACGTGTTCCTGCTGCTAGTATAATCTGTTGCTGCTGGTGAGTGGATAAGCTTGGAAAAGTCAAAGATAGAATAAGAAATATCTTTTGTTGTGTCATCAGTGAAGTAAACAAATTGTATACTCTTAAGTGTATGAGTTGTTTCAATGACTCTTATAAGCTATAACAAGTAGCTTATAGCTTGACAAGACTTTAACATATTGTAAAGGTCTTCTTGGACTATAAAAGAAGATCTTAGACTAGATATTAGTGTACGTTATTATTAGAACTCATAACTGTTAAGACATAGAACAAACACAAGAATATCACAAGTTTTAAGAACATAAGATTCATGGTTGTAACCCTAGTGATATCTCAAGATCACTCGTATTATTATCATTAATAATATTGAATCGTTTGGTGTTAATCTTTCATTGTTCATTGTCATAGAACAAACATAACCATTCCATTTCCATAACACAAATAACCTTCTAAGTGTGATTAAGTAGATTCCGCATTCTTAATCATATTAACTCAATATATCATACACACAAAGTCACAAGGTTTAACCACCTTAACCGTGTGTCGAATCCTAGCAACTACTATGTAGACAAATAGGGTAAGTAACAAGCTAAAGGAAGCTTGTACTCCGTTCTTGTACACACATATTACTAGCGTCTCAATGTGAAAAGCTAGGTTCTAATTCACAAAACAATTCCAACACTTATGTTATAGCTTTGATCAAAATTCCCTAGGTGTTAGGGAAGTGGAATTTGACCGGCCATAAGGAGAGGACAAGAAGAAGAGAAGTTGGATTGCTGGGGAATTAGGGATTAACAAACACAATAGGTTTGTATTTATAGGCAAACCAAACTTCTCCTCCAAGCTATTAAAATCGACAACCATAAACCCCTAGGGGTATTCAGCCGACTTTAGGAATCCAAAGGGGATTCTAGATCCTTCTTTCCTTCTTTGCATATTTAGTCCTTTAACGAGCGTTATCTCTAACCCCGTTAAATACTAACGTCCGTTAAGTGTTTGTTTGTGAAATGAATAAATAAATCATAAAGCTATATTTAATTATTCACATCATTGAGACTCATACGTAATGTATGCAATCCCGAAGTCTCGTGTTCGAAACTGGACATACGAATATTAATAATTTACATAAACTCTAACATAATACCACCCGAAAATCCGTTTGCTTTCTTACAGCGAAATCACAACGTTGGTTTCCCTGTAACGAATGAACAAAGTAGCAATCATCCTTGGTAGACTTTGATTCTTGGATTCCAATAAAATTAAAATGAAGTTTCCTCACCCGTTCTTTCTTTGGGGCAGTGCCTACTCCATTGATGTTTAAGGAAACTAGGATCATTGTAAACCAACATGAGCACCTTGGTGTTGCATGGATCATGGCATCAATGTCCAATTTTGCCAACCAAATCATAACCAAGGAGTGATCCAATCTCCATTGTTTTTGTTAGGATTTATGAGGGATATTCATGGGGCAAAATACCAAACCAGCAGCAGAAGCACAAAGATCAAAAGCAGAGGATCAAAACATGAGCAAGAAAATGGGAGCACAAAAGCTAGTAGTTTATTTATGAAGTCAAAGTCTAATACTACTACAAAGTTCTATATCTCTATGTTATATAGAGAACAAAACCGACATACTAACCTTAGGTACAAAGAAAACTTATTACTTAAGATACTACCAAAAAGACCAAAATACCCTAATAACACTAGCTAAGTTATGTAGTACCAAAATTACCAAACTAGCCTTAGGAGGTGAAGACAAAATATCTAACAATCTCTACCTTGAGTTCAACTCCTAAGTAACACCATATCTCCAATTTTGAGCAAATCCAAAACAGTGATGAAACTTGCTCAAAGGAACTGATGGTTGTAATGTAGCTTTCCAACTTACAAATGAATTTCCAATGGTGAAAACATAAGGATCTTCTAGCATCAAGATCCGCAGCATAATCAAAACCTGAGTAGCCGGCAACCAAACACGTGCACCACCGTAAATGAGGCCAACATCAGAGGTCCTGAGTTAAACTCCTCCACCTGCTTCAAATCAAATTCAAAGTTCCAAAGGCTAGAGATACTAGCCAATTTCAAATCAAACGATCGATTCCCAAAAGCTATCCGAAAAAAAATCGATCCAAAGCAAATGCCAATGACTTCAAAACGAACAATCAAATGTTAGCCGACAAATTCAAAACGGCCAACCGAATAAACAAATCGGCTCAAACGATCTTCACCAGTGACAATCAAATTCAGGCAGCAAACTTCAAAAAGCCCGACAAACGATGTTCCAAATTTCCAAACTGACAAATTCCAAACGATCGAACAAAATTCAAACGACCTGATTATAACCAAGTCTCCAAACACCAAATCGATCTTCAAATGCAAACACCAAATTCAAATTCTAATGACCCACTTATATTATAAGGATTATGGCCAAACATTCAAAGCTATTATCCGAGTATCATACAAATTGAAGTTAATGAATAACTTGACGAACATGATAATTCAAATGCCCCAAATATGATATGGATAATACCAATGACCCACTTATGTGATAAGAATTACAATCCAAATTCGAATACCAAATACAAATACCTAAATAACATAATTGTATGTTACTTTCGAAACGAACAGTCGTTCAAAAAAAATCAAGCAAATCAATGCCAAATCTGTTCCAAACGAAGTTTGCATATAACAAAACTGATCCAAAATTCAGTCACCAACTACCAAACGAAATCAAAGAAATAACAAATATTGGCACAATTCCAAAATCCCATATTTAGATTCAAAGCCCACTTAGTCAAAGCCCCCATATTCAAACCCAATAACTAATCGATCCAAAAGAAACAGATAATCTCTACACAAACCGATCAATTCAACACAAGTTCTAACTATCCCTAATCCCAATCAACAAACACCTTCAATCTATCAAACAAGCATAAAGCAACAAACGATTGAACAAAGGAAAAAATCCAAAATCATATCCCAAAAATCGATCAACTGCAACCACTAAAACACAAAACAAATTCAGACCTGATGTCTTCAAGTAATCGAATCAGCAGCCACCAAACACAAACAAAAATCAAATGATGTCAAGAAAGTATGTCTTGAAATCAACCAAAAGCTGATGTCGATCAGAAACCCAAAACAGTTGCAGCTTGCTTCAATCGATCGAGTGGCTCTTGATACCAATTTGTTAGGATTTAGGAGGGATATTCAAGGGCGAAATACCAGACCATAGCAGCAGAAGCACAAAGATCAGAAGTAGAGGTTCAAAACATGAGCAAGAAGATGGGAGCACAAAAGCTAGTAGTTTATTTATGAAGTCAAAGTCTAATACTATTACAAAGTTCTATATCTCTATGTTATATAGAGAACAAAACTGACATACAAACCTTAGGTACAAAGAAAACTTATTACTTAAGATAATACCAAAAAGACCAAAATACCCTAATAACACTAGCTAAGTTATGTAGTACCAAAATTACTAAACTAGCCTTAAGAGGTGAAAGACAAAATATCTAACAGTTTTGTTAACTTCATTGACACTTCCATCCAGAGTAGATAGAAGGTTCATTATTCATTAAACGGTTGTTACAACCAATGACATCTGACTTCACAATGGAAGGAGAGTGTTAGTACTTTTGAGGATGACATCACACCACAAAACATGTGGACAACAACAATTAGCATTGCCAATCATCTCCTCGAATACCTTTTTGCCATAAAAGTAAAAGACAATCTTCATTTGCCAAAAACAAAAGAAAAATAGTATTCTATCCGTCCCATATTAAGGCGACAGGGAGTGGGATGCGGGTTAGCAAGCGGGTTTGGGCGGGCTTGCGGGCTTGGTGCTGCCGCCTCTGCGGGCTGAGCTTGCGAGTTAAAAGCTCGCTTCGGGCTGAAGGAATGCAAGGTAAAAAAGATTTATGAAGCTTGTGAATGTGTGTACTTTGTGCAAGACAATTTGTGATAATTTAAAAAAAGATTTGGGAGGGTTGAGAGTGATGGTCGCCAGTAAAAAAGGTTGGATTGAGGGTTGGAGGGTTGAAATGAGGTGGAGGGATTTGATTGGTTAAAGTTTGGGAGGGTTTGAGGGTTGGAAGCATGACTCCCTCCCCCTAAGTGTCCACTTTCCAAATGCACAAAGTTTTAGGAAATTTCACTAACTACACTCTTCACCAATCAAATATTACTATTACCCACTAAAGTCTCTTCTCATTGGTTGAAAATATTCTCTGAACACTTAATTTAAGACATCTCAAGATTTCATTATTAACACTTAATATGAGACGGAGGTACTAGTAGATATTTAGCAGCATCACTCAACAACAACGACTGAAGTTAACGTGTCCTTTTTCTCTCGTATCATATCATGGGTCCATCTTCCACAAGCCTCTTTTTTGACGTTATCTATCATCTATTCTAGCCACATACTATAAAGTGCATTAATGTGTTTCTATAGTACGTATCATATAAATTTCTAGAGCCGTGTACTAGCGTATGCGAGTTGTGGTACCACACATCCTTTCGAATTTTAGGGCCTCAAAATATATATCTTTTTATGTAGTCGTAGCCTCAAACTTGATTTCCAACATTAAAATGTTGACGATATACTAAATTTTGATCTAAATATTTGTTAAACATTAAATCCGGCGGGCGAGGTGATGAAAAACTCATAAAGATTAAACGTTGATTGTTACAAAATACAATTTAGGGCAATAACAAAACGATTCAAAGTGTATGAAATTAGAAGCTAAATAACCCCTAAAACTAATACAGAATTACACCTCATCATTCGTAATTTGGTATTTCATGCGTGCTAGGTAGTTAATCGTGTATACAATCACATCCGTATCGTGGGTCACACGAGATGAAACAGCTTTATGACGAAATTGAGTATTTTCACGTTGCTAGGTTGTGTTAATTTTATAACTAAATTGTTCTATATAGTGTTTGTAACCACCCGTAAATTTTCAAACATTTTTTTAATAATAAAAATTTAATTATTTTTACATGACAATTTAATTGGACATTTTTTTAAACATATTTTGTTATTTCAGAAATTTTTTTTTGTAACGATTAAATTTATAATTTCCGGAGTAAATGACTTTGTTTTTAAACCACTTTTATAAAAACGTTGCCAGAAACATATTTTTGTAATTTTTACAAAACGAGAGACCACATTTAAAATTTAACTTAACGGGACACGGGGTACACGGGCTATTAATAAAAACAATCAACCCTACCCTACTTAAGAATAACACCAACCGCCCATTTTATTTTCTTATCTTCATATTTTTTTTTGTTGGGCTATAAAAGTCAAAGTACTGCTACTCAAGTCAAAGTACTGCTATTCGATTAAAGTACTGCTGCTCGTTAAAGGACTGCCATGCAAATAGTTTAAGGTCTAATGTGTAATTCTAGAATATTCGTATTAGATTAGAGTTATAATTAGAATTTACTTGTCGTTCATGTATTGTAAACCGACTAGGGTTTTCCTTGTGCCTATAAAAGGATCCCTAGGTTGGCATTAGAGATATATGTGTTTTAGAGAGACAAGTATATGCGATTAGTGATATACGATTATTAGAGTTTAGAGTTTGTTAGTGAATCTGTGTAAGAAAGCAGGTTCAAGGTTTTAATAATATTCAAAGTCGTTTATTAAATTCTTCTTAGCTTTGTTGAAGTAGATTCCGCATACTTAGCAAAGTATATCAGTGTTTCACTATTAATAGTTTTGAATTCATTCAAAGTTGTTAAACCGTAGACAAGCTACAAGTTAGTTTGGTCAGAGTATATCGATCCAACAAGTGGTATCAGAGCTTGTGTGGAAACTCTGATTAAGAAGAAACCCTTAAAACCGATTTATCAACAAACCCTTAACAATGTCGACTGAAGCTGCACCTATCCCATCCATCACCTCACTTAGAATTCCTATCATCAAGAAGGGAGAATATGATCTCTGGAGCATGAAGATGAGACAGTACCTTGCTATTACTGACCATGCTCTATGGGATGTAATTGTCAATGGTAATGTTGTTCTTGATGAACCTCTACAAATTGAAGGACAACCCAAACCACCTCAACCACCCTTACCAGCAGCTACAAAGAGAAATCAAGATAAGGCTCTCAACATACTGCTGTCTGCTATTCCTGATGGTCACCTATTGAAGTTTCATGATGCTAAGGATGCAAAACAATTATGGGCTGCTATCAAGACAAGATTTGGAGGCAATGATGCTTCAAAGAAGATGCATAGAAACTTATTGAAGCAGCAATTTGAAACCTTCACTGTTGGTGAAAGAGAAAGTCTTGATGCTGCCTATGACAGATTCCAAAACCTACTTAGTATGCTAGAACTATATGGAGCAGAGGTATCTGTTGAAGATGCAAATTTGAAGTTCTTAAGGAGTTTGCCATCTGTCTGGCATGTGGTTGCTACTATGATTAGAGGCCAACCTGGATTGGAGTCTATGGACTTCGATGATCTCTATAACAATTTGAAAGTCTACGAGCAAGAGATGAATGGTCACAGTTCTCAGAAAACTCATAACATAGCTTTTGTATCTTCTGAAAACAGAAGCAGTACTTCCACTAAAAGTACTGCCTATCCTTCTCAAAGTACTGTTGGTGATTCACAGCATGTTTGCACAACCACAACTACCCCCAACCCATCACCAACAAACAACACCAATTCTGATGAAATTGTATGTTCCTTCTTTGCACAACAAGCCACTTTACCTGTTACCTATCAAGAAGACTTGTTGCAGATTGAAGAAGATGCTTTAGAAGAGATTGACATAAGATGGCAAGTAGCTATGATCACTGCTAGGATCAAGAAGTTCATGAACAAGACAGGAAGGGGAATTGATTTCAAAGCCAAACAAGGTATCACTTTTGACAAATCTAAGATTGAATGTTTCAATTGTCAAAAGCTTGGACACTTTGCAAGGGAATGCAAGTTTGCAAAATATCAGGCAAACAGGATGATTGAACAACCCAAGGTTGAAAGAAAGGAGGTTCCTATTACTGAATCACAACCAAAAGCTTTGGTGGCTCAAGAAAATTTAGCAGAGATTGACTGGAGTGCTGAATTTGATGATGAACCTGTAACCTATTCTATGGTTGCAATGGAAGAGTTTGATTGGGGCACAGCTTTTGATGAGGAACCTGGATATGCTGCTTTGGAATCAAGAGATGGTCTTGGAAGCTTTGACTGGAGCATGGAGGATGAAGATGAACCTGTTCAGATTGCTATGGTAGCCACTTCACCAAGTTCATCCAATGTCTCTGAGGTATGCTCTAAGTGTAATGATGTTTATCAAAAGTTGCTTAAAGATTATGTGACTGAAAGAGATAATTGTAGAAAAGCTAGGTCTGAGGTAGCTGGTTATCAATTAACTTTAGAGTCAATGGAAGCCAAAATTTTAACACATGAAAATAATGAAATAGCTTGGGCAGAAAAATATGAGCAACAAGATTACCAATTGAAATTAAGTGAATGGAAGTTAGGATGTAAGGTGTCTGAATTAGAAAAGATTACTAAGGAAAGAGATACTTTGTTAGAAAGACTTGGTAGTATTAAACAGGCTGGTCTATCACATGTTCAATTTGTTGAAAAACAAAGAGTAATAAACAGTAGAGCTGGACTAGGTTATGGTGAAGCTAGTAGTTCAGATGAGACCTCACCTAGTGATAAGGAAGAAACTCCACCTAGTGCTAAGGAAGAGATTCCACCTAGTGATGATGACCTTACAAGCTCAGAAGAAAACACATCTAGGAATGAGGAACCAATTAGTGAATCACCTCCTGAGTTTAAGAAAGATAAGGAGTACCATTCAGTTCCTCCACCCACTGGTCAGTTTCAACCTGTTAGGACAGATGTTTCTCGTTATGGTGTAGACAACCTAGAGTTTAGGAAGAAGCTTAATGGTAGAATTAGTTCTGAGAAACCTAAGAATGATTTTCAAAGGGGTAATGATCAAAAGTTTCCTACAGCCTTTCAAAAACAAGCAGTACCTCCAAAAACTTTTCAAAGTACTGCTGGACATTCAGCAGTACCTCCAAGACAAACTTTTCAAAATACTGCTTACTACAGGAAACCTTTTAATCATAGAAGAGGATTTGGGAATATGGAGAGAAAGTTATGTTATGTATGCTATAGTCCTGATCACTTGATTAAGCACTGTGACTTTCACTCAGAATACTTAAGTCAGTTTCCAAAGAATAGACCTCCCACCCATAAGCCAAGAGAGACTAGACCAGTTTGGAATCACTCAAATAGGGTCAACCATAGTAACTTCTCAAAAGACTATAGGTACCCTCACCAGAAAAGAATGTTTTCCAAATCACCAGTACCTTCACAATCTGATACATCTCAAGAAATACCTTCTCAAAGGACTGATAAGTTTTCACCCACTCATGGTACTGCTCATACTTTTTCACATAGAAGACCTAAGAGATTCAATTCATATAAAAGGTCTTCCACCTCAAGCAGCGTACCTAGCTCAGAGAAACCTAAGGTCAAACGAAATTGGGTTAAGAAAGAAAGTACTGATGGGGAACAAGAAGTACTTTCATCAGATAAGGGTGAAACAGGGAGTGTTGTTGATATTGCAACACAGGACATGGGACCAACTCAAATAATCATTGACCATGCTTTTAAAACCAGTGGAGATTACATACTGAAGGAATTCAAGTATGTCACTCCACAAGGGGAACACAAGTCAGTAATGGCTTGGGTTCCTAAAAGAAACTAACCCTTTTCTTTTATGTGCAGTGCAACCCAGAGGAGGAGCTTAAAGATCATATTATTGTTGATAGTGGTTGCTCTGGCAGCATGACAGGGGACAAGGAGATCCTGTCAGACTTTAAGGCATATTATGGAGGACGAGTTGCATTTGGTAATGATCCTGATGGAGGAAGAATCACTGGCAAAGGAACAATCAAAGCTGGATGTATTGATTTTGAGAATGTTAGATATGTAAAGGAGCTCAAGTTCAACCTATTGTCAGTATCTCAAATTTGTGACAAGAAGTACCCAATTCTGTTCACTGATACAGAATGTCTCATTCTCTCCCCTGAGTTCAAATTTGTTGATGATCACTTGGTGAAATTGAGAGTACCAAGAACCAATGATGTATACAGTTTAGACTTAAAGAGTCTCAATTCTGCTGAAAGAGCAACATGCTTAGTAGCAAAGGCATCATTGGAAGAAGCACATCTGTGGCACAGAAGACTAGGTCATGTTAATTTTAAGAACATCAACAAGCTGGTCAAAGGAAATTTAGTTAAAGGTTTACCTTCCAAAACATTCAAGACTGATCATTCATGTTTGGCTTGCAAGAAGGGTAAACAACATAAAGCTTCATGTAAGAAGCTTGGGGAAAGAGATATTAGAGAACCTTTGGAGTTGCTACACATGGATCTGTTTGGACCAGTCTCAGTAGAAAGTTTAAACAAGAAGAAGTACTGCTTGGTTGTGACAGATGATTGTAGCAGATTTAGCTGGGTCTTTTTCTTGGGATTCAAAGATGAAACCTTTGATGCTATCCATGACCTGATAGTAGCCCTTGAAAATCAATTAAGACTCAAAGTAAGAGGTATTAGATGTGATAATGGAACAGAATTCAAGAACAAGCATATGGATGAATTCTGTGCCAAGAAAGGGATCAAGAGAGAGTTTAGCATTGCTAGAACACCTCAGCAGAATGGTGTTGCAGAAAGAAAGAACAGGACTTTGATAGAAGCAGCTAGAACAATGCTTGCAGATTCCCAATTACCTATTCTCTTTTGGGCTGAAGCCATAAGTACTGCTTGCTATGTGTTGAATAGAGTTTCAGTAACTAAACCTCAGATGAAGACACCTTATGAGTTACTCATGGGAAAGAAACCAAATATTCGTTTTCTAAAACCTTTTGGCTGCTCTCTGACTATTCTAAATACCATTGACTCTCTGGGTAAATTTGATGGTAAGTCAGATGAAGGATATTTATTGGGATATTGTACAAATAGCAAAGGATTTAGAGTTTATAACAGGAATACCAGAAAGGTACAAGATTGTCTTCATGTTGAATTTTTGGAAGATAAAGAAACTCAGAAAGGTAAAGGTCCTGATTGGATGTTTGATCTTGATCTCAAGCTTACACCATCTATGAATTATGTCCCTGTTAGAGAAGAGAATCAGGCTAATTACAAAGAAGATGATTCACAGTACATTGTTCATGGAGTCAATGTTACACCAGAAGAAGTTCCTGACAAAGAACCTGAAGTTACTGTTGAGGAACAAAGTACTGCTCCACAATCTAATATAGTATCTGATGAAGATCAAGCCATACAAGATGAACTTAATAGGATGCTTTTTCAAGAAACTATAGCACAATCCTATGAAGATGAACAAAGGAAGGCTTATGAGGCTGCAAAGAAAAAGAGTAACTTTCAAGATACTGCCCACAGTTCTTTAGATCAAAGTACTGATGATCCTTTTGACAGTACTTCTGATGTATTAGAGCAATCAAATTGGAACAATGCTGATGATTCCAATGTTGATGATGATGATTTAGTTAATGCTAACATTCCTGGATTAGAAGAAATTGATGATGAGCTTATTCCAGAAGGTATTTTCTCCAATGAAGGCATTGATTTTACTAACTTGGAGTCTGATCTTCCAGTACCACCAACTCCTACATTGAGAGTTCATAAAGCTCATCCTCAAAGTAATATTATTGGATCACCCTCTTCAGGAGTGGTTACAAGGAACAAAGTTAAAGGACTTTCTAAGCAACATACTGCTTTACTTAGCTTTGTTTACAAACAAAACAGGATGAATCACAAGGATCAACAAACATGCCTGTTTGCTTGCTTTTTATCTCAAGAAGAACCCAAAAAAGTAGCTCAAGCTTTAGCAGATGAAAGTTGGGTTGAAGCCATGCAAGAGGAGCTTCTACAATTTAAGCTTCAAGAAGTCTGGGTATTATGTGATTTACCAGATGGCAAAAGAGTCATTGGTACAAGATGGGTTTTCAGAATCAAAAGAGATGAAAGAGGGAATGTTATAAAAAATAAAGCTAGATTGGTTGCACAAGGATATCGCCAAGAAGAAGGAGTGGATTATGATGAAGTATTTGCTCCTGTTGCAAGGATAGAGGCAATAAGGTTATTTCTTGCCTTTGCATCATACATGGGATTTCCTGTCTACCAAATGGATGTGAAAAGTGCTTTCCTTTCTGGCACAATTTCTGAGGAAGTTTATGTTAAACAACCTCCTGGTTTTGAAGATCCTGCACATCCAAACAAAGTCTACAAAGTGATCAAGGCACTATATGGCCTTCATCAAGCTCCCAGAGCTTGGTATGCGAGACTCTCAAATTTTCTATTACAACATGGTTATAGGAGAGGAGCAATTGATAAAACTTTGTTCATCAAGAGGGATAAGAAAGACATTATGTTAGTCCAAGTATATGTGGATGATATTATATTTGGAGCTACAAAGAAGTCTATGGTGAAAGAATTTGAAGATCTTATGCAGAAGGAGTTTCAAATGAGTTCTATGGGAGAATTAACCTTCTTTTTGGGTCTTCAAGTTAGACAAACAAGAGATGGAATCTTCATTAACCAAGAAAAGTATGTTGCAGACATACTCAAAAGATTTGATCTTCCAAATCTCAGGCCTGCCACCACACCCATTGATAAAAATAAACCTCTAGGCAAGGATGAAGATGGACAAGCTGTGGATGTCAAGCTTTACAGATCTATGATTGGTTGTCTTATGTACTTAACTGCATCAAGACCTGACATCATGTTTGCTGTTTGCTTATGTGCAAGATTTCAGGTTACACCCAAGGTCTCCCATATGTATGCAGTCAAGAGGATTTTTCGATATCTCAAGCATCAACCAAAGTTAGGATTATGGTATCCTAAGGAGTCACCTTTTCACTTAGAATCCTTTTCAGATAGTGACTATGCAGGGGATAACTATGATAGAAGATCAACCTCAGGAGGATTTCAATATCTTGGAAGAAGATTAGTCTCCTGGCAATGTAAGAAGCAAACCATTGCTGCAACCTCCTCTACTGAAGCAGAATATGTTGCTGCTGCAAGCTGTTGTGGACAAGTTTTGTGGATGCAAAATCAACTCTTGGATTATGGATTCAATTTCAAGAATACTCCTATCAACATTGATAATGAGAGTACCATCTGCATTGTGAAGAATCCTGTTTATCACTCCAAGACCAAGCACATTCAGATTAGGCATCACTTTATTCGGGATTGTTATGAGCACAGGCTTATAAATGTGGTTAAGGTTCACACAGATGATAATGTAGCTGATCTACTCACTAAGGGATTTGATGTTTCAAGATTCAACCACTTAGTTGTGAGCATTGGGATGATTAACTACTAGGCTACATTTGAGGGGAGGCTTTAGTATTAGTTAGTATACTTTCTATTCGGTCTTAATGAAAGTATTGGTTTTAATAGTTTAGTTTAGCCTATATGTTGTATTTGAGGGGAGGCAACATTAGCTATTAGTTAGAACTTAAGCATGAATCTTTTACAAGTTCTTGGTTTTAGTTTGGAGTATCGATTGTGGATAACAAGATGGAACGTACTGCTTTGTTGCTCAAAGTACTGCTTCAGCAACGTACTGCTTCAACGTACTGCTTACGTGGACGTACTGTTCCAACGGTCAAAAAATTGTGGGGCTCACGGTTAATTAATTCCTTACGGCGGAGATAATAAGTTAATCCAAACGGTAACTTTATTATTAAGAGTTTGATCTATTTTCATCCTATTTAAAGAAACTCACTCCTATTTCCCCGCTTTTTTACGTATTTGAGATCCCTCATTCACTTTTACACCACAATTTTTTTATCAAAACACACATTCAAAGCGAATTCTTCTCTACCAACTCATCATGGCTAATCGCCTTACTATTAGCAAACATAATATGATCGCTAATTTGGACAAGACAAGGGATAATCTTGATTTTCATGCGATCATTGATTTCTTAACTGGGTCTTCCATCAACTACTCTATTTTAGTTGACCCTGATGTTATTGGTCCCTAGATGCAAGAATTTTGGGCTACTGCAACGAAAGAAGATGATTCGTTGATTAGGGCTACGGTTGCTGGACGAGCTATTAGGATTACTGAGGCCACGATTAGGGATGTGTTGATGTTTGATGATGAAGGGGGGGCTGTTCGTTTTGAAAAACAAGTGCTTTGGGACACTTTAAGTGATTTAGGTTATGAAGGCGATCTGACGAAGCTTACTTTTCAAAAGCCTTTGTTTTGTTCTCATTGGAAGTACCTAATTCACGTTCTACTTCATTGTTTGAGTCCCAAGAGTACTTCTTTTGATCAATTTGGTCAAAATATTGCATCTGCATTAGTGGGTTTAGCTACCGATCGAAGATTCAATTTCTCAAGACTCATTCTGGATGGTATGCTTACACATATTGGTAATGGTTCACCATTTTTGATGTATCCAAGGTTTGTTCAGTTATTCTTGAACAATCAACTTGAGGATGTCCCTAAACCTCAAAGTTTTCTACCCACTGTCAAACTTCCATCAAAGGTGTTTACTTTTCTATCTAAACAAAGTGCAAAGTTTTCTGGAACCAACACACCTTTGACTGCTCATATATTGGGAGTTGCACAAGTTGTTAGAGATGCAGAGCAAGAGCAAGAGCAAGAGCAAGAAGCAAATTCTGAGTCAGCAAGCCAAGAGTCTCCAGTTTCTAGAGAAGTTAGTATTCCTGAACCCACTGCTTCTCAACATACTGCTTCTCCACATTCTGTTACTAGGGAAAGTACTGCTCCTATGGACATTTCTACTCACGAGGAGTCAGACCAAGGTATGAATAATCCACCATCTCCTATTGCTGATTCTTCCACAAATGTGTCTAAGCAATTTGAAGAAGAAGAGGTAGAATTGGACAATTATGCTTTAACAAGGGAGTTAAAGAGGTTGAAGAAGGAGAGTGAGGCTCAAGCTGCTAAGATAGACAAATTAAAGACTAAGTTTCAAAAATTGAAGAGGTATGTTTGGCTACTGGTTCAACACCATAGATTATGGGTGAAGTCTCAGCAGAAGAGTGGTAGGATACCTACAAAGATTTCTAAGAAGAAAAAGTCTCAGAAGCAATCTTCATTCCAAATGGGGAGGAATTTAGAGAATTTGAATGAAGATGATGCTGGTTTTGAACAAGATTTTGAACAAGATGCTGGATTTATGGATGATACTCAGAGGACACCACCTGAAAATATTCCTCAAGATACTGTTGAGAGGAAGAGTGATGAAACAGAGCAAATAAATTTAGAAGAAGCTACTGTTGAAGTGAGAAGTGGTGATACTGAGGAAATAAACTTAGAAGGAGCTGAAGTTGAAAGTACTGCTCAAGAAAGTACTGCTCAACAAGGTACTGAGAGGCAATTCATTGTTACACCTAGAACCTTAGATTTTGAAGAAGATATTGGTCCTTCAATTGAAGTTCAAGAGGAAGTAGGCCCTTCTAAACCAGCTCAAGAAGAAGATGATATAGCTCATACTAACAGTGATGATGAAACAATTGTTGACGTCATGCTTAATATGTCAAGTCAAAGAGGTATTAGTATTCATGAGGTTGAACAACAACATCATACTTCTTCTCAACCTGCACAAGAGATAGATCCAAAAGATAAAGGCAAAGGGATCTTGGTAGAAAAGAAGAAGAAGAAGATGACATTGGCACAGTTAAGACAAATTCAGGTTGCCAAAAATGAGGAAGCAGCTAGAATATTACAAGCAGAGATAGATGCTGAAGAATCAAGAAAGAATGTTCAATCAAGAAGGCCAATTAGTAAAGCTAGAGAAAGGAATGATATGATGGCTTATCTGAAAGGTCAAGGATACACAGGTTTAGTTAGATTGACATATACAGAGATGAAGGATCTGTATGATGCTGTTAGAGAAGCTATTCAAAGAGAGCTTGCAGGCATTATTTCTTTTGAAGATGACAAGCTTGAAGATAAAAGAAAGGAAAGAGCTGCTACAAGAAGCTCAAAGAGGAAAAGAGTCACTGATGAACAGCCATCAAAGAAGTTCAAGGAAGCTGTTGAATTAAGAACAGACACAGTTGATGAGCTCAGAAATTATCTTAGAGTTGTTGACTTTGAGAATCCAAAAGAAGATACTGATAAGAAGTCCAAGATATCTACTTTTTCAGTTGTAGAATCTAAAGAAGGAGATTATCTAATCTTTCATAGACTAGATGGAAGTTTTAGAGTGTTTAATTCATTATGGGATATTCTACATCTGATTGATAGAGATGATATGCTTCAGTTATATCTCCAAGTGCAAACTTATTTTGAGCATATTCCACCACAAGGAATAGGTTTGATATTGTTAGGAGATCTCACAACAATCTGGGACACAGAGGAGTCTAAGGACAGTGCTTTGTGGGAAAATCAAGACAACTGGGAGATTAACAGATGGAGATTCTTTGGATCAGTTGGGATACATGTTTTAGAGTTAGAAGATGGCACTATGATTCATATGCTAGCAGAACAAAGATATCCACTCACAAGAGATCTGATGATCAGAATGCTAGAGCATGGAATGGAAGTGGAACAAGAGGATGAAGTAGCATTGATGGTCATAAAATTATTCATCAAGTGGACTACTGAATTTGAAGATTAATGCATAACTACTGGTATGGTTTCATTATTATATAAATCTTTTGAAAAATAAAGTACTTTCTTCAAAGTACTGCTGGTCAGACAGTACTTTCACAAAGTACTGCTTGCAGCATAAAACCAGTAAAGTCTTTTGATAAAATTAGTAATTTTTGATAAGTGCAAACACATTTTGAAAGCACAAAGATTAAACAGCAACAAATGGTTTTGAAAGCAACAGCAGGGTGTTAGTACTTGTACTACACAACAAATGGTAATCAACTCACCATGTTTAATAAACAAGAAAGAGTTTGACTCATCATGAGGGTACGGCTCTGATGTGATTATCAAATCCATTTTTAGTTGGCAATTTACTAAAAATTGTATGGTTTTCAACTCACCATATCTATATTAGTGAAGAGTTGGCTAGCCTACAAGATAATGGCTTTGTGGTAAAGGCTGTGGAAAACCATTATATGGTAATTAGTTCACCATGGTAGTGATTGTACTAAAAGAACTAGCTAGTCCAAAAGCAAACGGCTATTTGGTAAAGACTACTCAAATCCGTTGATAGCTGATGATTTGCTAAAAATCATATGGTTATCAATGTACCATGGTTTTTCCTAAATCTAAACATTGGCTACTCCAGAGTTAATGGCTTTGGTAAAGAGACATCAAAATCCATTAAGTTTTCAATGATTCACCTCTCACAGGAGTTAATACACCTGGAAGTGATGAGAATAGTATGAAACTCTTAAGATCTGATGTACATATTGCCAATATGATGCTGAGTTGCTGAAAAGATCTGATGTTGAAAAGAATTGTTGCTGATGAAGATTGAAGATACTGTTTGCATTGATGATGACAAAAACAATAACGAGTCAGGTTTGAAGAAACAACCTTTCCTTGAAGATACAGTATTGAAGTTAAAGATATACAAAGAAACTTGAAATCAAGCAAGTAGAATTCAAGTTAGGGGAGGATTGTTGGGCTATAAAAGTCAAAGTACTGCTACTCAAGTCAAAGTACTGCTATTCGATTAAAGTACTGCTGCTCGTTAAAGGACTGCCATGCAAATAGTTTAAGGTCTAATGTGTAATTCTAGAATATTCGTATTAGATTAGAGTTATAATTAGAATTTACTTGTCGTTCAAGTATTGTAAACCGACTAGGGTTTTCCTTGTGCCTATAAAAGGATCCCTAGGTTGGCATTAGAGATATATGTGTTTTAGAGAGACAAGTATATGCGATTAGTGATATACGATTATTAGAGTTTAGAGTTTGTTAGTGAATCTGTGTAAGAAAGCAGGTTCAAGGTTTTAATAATATTCAAAGTCGTTTATTAAATTCTTCTTAGCTTTGTTGAAGTAGATTCCGCATACTTAGCAAAGTATATCAGTGTTTCACTATTAATAGTTTTGAATTCATTCAAAGTTGTTAAACCGTAGACAAGCTACAAGTTAGTTTGGTCAGAGTATATCGATCCAACATCTTCATATTTTTTTTGGCACATGTTATTCAAGCCCCCCCAAAAACCACTATCCAAGCCCCCCCTCTTTTTTTGATTTTTTTTATTTTTTTTTATTTTTTATTTTTTATTTTTATAATTTTATTTATATCAAAAAACTATAAACCTGAAAGTACGGAACAGAAAATATAAAGTTTAATATGTCAAACGCTAAAAACTGTCAGAAATACGGAACAGAAACTGACAGAAAACTGTGTTATACTGCAAAATAAAAAGAATATTCCCTTTGTCCCCTATGATTTCACATCATAGGGGGGCTTCTATAACATAACCCATTTTTTTTCTTGGGTTATACTATACAAGCCCCCCCTACTATGTGGGCTCCGCCTATTCTGGTCAACATGTACAAATTTTAAAGCACACCGTACAAGCGGCGGCAGCACATGGAAAGTCAACACCCCCCCTATAGGGGGCTTGAATAACTCATCCCTTTTTCTTTCTCCTTCCTCTCTTTCCTCTGAAACCTCGAAGACACCATGGAGAAGTCACCATCTTTTTCTGCCGCCCCTCTTCCCCAAAAATAAGTCACGAGACTTTATAAGTTTTCCCCATTTGATAGTGAGAGTTAATGAGATGGTTACTTCACAAGAAACCCACCAAGAAAGTTGTGGTCAAAGCTACCTTCTTTACTTCTTTTAATTGGATCGTTGCAGAAGATGGAGACACACACCCAAACCTCCTAACTCATACCCATCACACCACCAAACCCTTCTCCTTTTCTAAAATTTCCAGCCGCCTCAAGTTCCGACTGGATTCCGGCTTGAAGACGCGCCCACCACCACAGTGGCAGCTTGCCTCCCCTCGCGTCCGTCCGAGTGGTATA
Source organism: Artemisia tridentata subsp. tridentata (assembly GCA_021014915.2). Taxonomy (NCBI): domain Eukaryota; kingdom Viridiplantae; phylum Streptophyta; class Magnoliopsida; order Asterales; family Asteraceae; genus Artemisia; species Artemisia tridentata. The sequence goes on from CP139504.1 coordinate 338,810,718, forward strand.
ACGACCTCCGATTATTTATTTATTTATTTTTTATTTTTTTGTTGTTATTCGAGATTATGGATGTAAAACCATTTTGTTATAGATTTCGTGGATTAAAACTTGGATTGAAAATCGAGATAAAAACCTGATTAATATATACTTATAAAAATGTTTCGTGTGGAAACCTTGAATAGAAATGGTGATTGTTGTGGTTTTTGGATTCGGGTCGGGTCAGCTGACCCGGAGTCGAACCAGTTTCTGTTTATGTTATTCATTGTGCATTTTTTTGGTGTTCTTGAATGATTGTTGTGTTAGCTCATTTTTGTTATTCTTAGACAAAATTCTTGTTGTACTCGGTTCGTTAAGCCACAAGAGGGTGTGTTGATCTTGTGTGTCTCATTTTTCGGAGTTGATTGTAAGTCTCATTTTCGGTGTCATTGTTATAACAAAAGAGAAGAAAAAGGAATATATAGATATATTACAGTAAGGGTGCGTTCATTAATAGTGCAACAAGATGCGACATAGGAAATATATATAGGAACTTGAAATTAAACTTGTGTGAGTATATGAATCAGAATAGGGTGCCTTACTTTCACTAGGAAATTACAACATGGAATGTATATAAGAACTAGCATTTGAATATGTGGAAGTTATATTAAGGGTGCGTTAATAATCAGTAAATATAGGGCACGTTTTGTTGAGTCTTCGATCAGTAAAGGGCGAGTCTTGTTTGTGTTGAACCTGGATTTGTGTTTCACTAAACTTGGGTGCGTCAAATGTAATCGGGATATATATGAAGCTTCATAATAGGCATTGTAATAACAAGACATCAGATAAGTGGAACCTGCCTTAAAATTTTATAAGGGATGCGTTAACAATCAATTAGAATAAGGGTGCGTATGGTTTGAGTAGCTTAAATTTAAGAGTTGGTCAAATACAAATTTTACAAGGCTTGAGCTAGAAATTTATCTTTAGGAATATAGTGAGTATAGGGTGCACTGGGTTGAAACCTGGGCTTAAAGCCCGTACAAAAACAAAAGGATATATAAATATAATTGGGTTAAAAGAAGTGTTAGGCTTAAATAGATGTGGGCCGAGCCCGTTTGATTCATGCCAACTAGAGTAGGTTTGGCCGGACAGTAAAGTGTAAATACTAATATTGAGAAATGGACTCTAAGCGACTAAAATATGCCACTAACAAGTCATAAAACCAGACCACTAATAAACACATTTTATCAACAATTATTCGAGTCTAATATGCAATAATATTGATAAAAATGAGAGAAGACATTATTAAATGGATTGTTAAACATTGTATCGAAGGTTACATAGGGTTAACATTTATAGTCGTCACATATAAGACTAGTTATTAAGAAAGGGTGAATCGAATTTTAAAGGAATGCACTGATAATATTACTAATCATCAAAAATAACAATTTCACATATACTTAACGAGTTTTATTTAGACCATAACAAATTTGAAATAATGGATAAATTATTTTTAGTGTTGACTAATTTAACTTGAGATATTTGGAAAAAATAAATATTTTATACGGACACTTAAATACAGGATAAAATCGATGAACACCTTTAACATATCTAAAACTAGTTTAACGGGATAATTAAATACCGAATCATATCATTGGACAGACTAACTAACGGACTAATTAGACATTTTAAACTAGACAACTAGTAAATATTCTAAAAAGTAGGATTAATTATTGGTGTCAAGTGTTCTTGACGGGAAAACATTATTTTAAGAAACTGAGTTTTATCACGACAACTCTTGAAAATTTTATAAATGGACGCGTCATTGTATATATAAAATTTCTAAACTTATAATTTTTAGCATGAGAAACATTTACTCTTTAATATACTAAATTTAAGATTTCTACTAGAACTTAAATTTTTTGGGACTAGTGGGTAGACACTGAAACATATTAATTGACTTAATTATAGGCATTTTCTTTATGTCTTCTGATCCGTTCGGAAGTACGTATAAAATATCGGATACGCGTGATACGCGGGGATAAACAAGCCAACCCTTTGGGAAAAATGCCAACTTGCAAAACCCGCGAATACAATATGAGATACCGGGCAAGTGTTACCCGGGTCGTTTCCCGACGAGGTGTGAATCGAGGATTTCATGTAAGGCTTGGAATTAAAGTGCTTGAAGGATGGAATTTGGATTTTTGTGTTTTTTAATTCTAATTAAGTTATGGAAAACAAATATATAAAGAAAATTAAGCAAAAAGCAAATTACGCTAAAAACGCAAACCGGGAACTTAAAACGAGCTTTAAAAAGTGAAATCTTCAAAAATTAACCCTACGGATGCAAACCTAATTTTCGTAAGTCCTAAATGATAAAAGAAAATTTTAGAAAAAAGAATTATATTTTTTTGACTTTTATATTTTTTATTATGAATTAAAAACTGAATTTAAAAGAAAAATTAATTAAAAATAATAAATGAAAATGGAAAATTATGAAAAATTACAGGAAAGTCCTAATTATTATTCTAATCCTAGGAAAAATAATGGTGGAATGCCAGCTTATCCAGATAAGCTGGAATTAAGCCAAAATTGGAAATAAGCTATAGGAAAGATAAAGGTGTTAAAAGAATTAAATGGGAGGGTTATACCAGGACAAGTCCCAAGGGCAGTTGGTATGGGGTGTGTGTTGTGAGGCTTAGGAAAGGCTGAGGTCCCAGGTTCGACCCCTGCCTCAGCCTTTTTGCTAATCTATTTTTGTTTTAATTTTTTTTTACCAACTTAATAAGCACATGAAAATAAGCAAGTTTTATAACTACAACTATTTCTGGAATCTAAATAATAAGCTGGGAAAGAGCATGAGGAAAAAAACACTTAATGCTTAAAACTTGGAATATAACATTGTGGAACTAATAAGCTAAATTAAAAGCTATAAGCTATTCCAAAGACTAAATAAGCTACTGTGAATTAAAGGCAATCTAATTAATTTAACATACATAAGCTAACCTAATAAGAAGAAAGGCAAATAAGCAATGAGACAAATAAGCAGTTGAGGCTGCTGATGTGCAGACTCACACATGCCCACTGAGGCAAATTTGAGCTAATTAAAAGCTATTGAAAGCTGCTATAAAAAATCACAAAAATATGGAATAAGTAGATGAGCTACCCAAGATTAAATGTGCCAAATTTGAGCTTAATCAAGCTCATAATGAGCTTATGAAAAATCAAAAACATGGGGCTGATTTATACCTTTTGGGTACTGATGCAGGTTGTGCAGCTTATGACCACAAAAAACTTCACCAAACCAAATGAGATTTAACCAACTACTAGATATCACTTAACACACCATAATTAACAGAAAAATAACAACAATAAGCTTAAATTCATGAATCTCAATTGGAGATCTTACCTGGTTAGTAGGCATTAGATCCTTAGGAAGACCAACTGGGATCATGCAAAACTCACTAAATCAGCTGAGATCAAAATCATATCAGCTTCTATAACTTAAAAACACCTAATCAAAACTGGACAAATGACAAATGAACAGTTGATCACTCTTTTGACTCGTTTTCACCCTTTGTTCCAAACACCCCTTATGGGACTGTTTTGGAAAACTAAAACTAAATAAAGGCTATTTAAGCTATGACTTGGTAAGACAGCTTACCAACTAAGTACATTAAGTTCTAAAAAGCAATTCTAACTTATTAAAAAGCACTAGATAAAAGCTATCCTAGATTAAGCCTATTTTTTTGGGTTTTTATGACATTTTAAGTAAAATCTGAACAAATGAACACCTAAATATATTTAAGCTACAAGATACTATAAAAAGCAATAACAACTATCAATAAGCAAAAAAAAAAAAAAAAAAAAAAGAAATAAGCACTAATTAAGCAGTTTGACTTTAGTTGACTTTTAGAACTTTTTGAATTTAACACTGAGTTGAAACCAATTAACTTTTACAAAAGCTATAAAAAACTGAAATGAGCTTATTAAGACAGAATTAAGAGCCTATGAAACTAATTAAGCACAGGTGAACTTTAAAGATTGAAAGTAATTGCTGGGGATGAAAAACAACTTTAATTGATTAATAACTAAAAGTTTGATTATAGTACTGGAAGATAATAACAACAAGCTAAAAGCTATATTATGCCCTAACTTAATACCTAAAGATTACACTATATTCTACACTAATTCGACTTACTAACTAACTAACTCACTCCCTCCTCTTTTAGGCTTCAACAGTTCTTATTTATACTAAAATACTTAGGGTTTCTTCTTCTGTGCTTCTTCTGGATCCAATATCAACCCTTGGATTAACTTGGCAACATCTCAGCCTTTGATTTGGGATTTTGCGCCAAAATATGTTGAGATTGCCAGCGTGGAAGAGTTGACTTTGTGAGGATACGCATGGGGGAAAGGAGGCTGGAGCTGGTACAAGAGGGAGACAAGGATGTCTGTGTAGCAGGGGGGACATGGATGTCTGGGATATGATGGTCTGGGGAAAGGGGAAAGCCGGAAAAGATGGGTTGAATGGTTGACTATTTTGATTTGACCCTGGGATTAGCTGAAGATGGGGGATTGGGCTTTTGGGAATGGGTTGGAAAATAGTTGGGTTGGGTTCTTTTAAGGTCTGGTTTGGTTTAGTAGCTAAGGATAGGATGAGAATTAGTTTTAGCTTTTAGGGACCAACTTTGCCAAATGTGTAAATTCAGGGATTATTTGTGCCAATTTTTAAAATTTATTTCCAGGGACCATTTCTGACATTTTGATATTCTTGAGGGTTGACTTTTGACAACTTGAGCAATATCTTGGTCCAAACTTGAAATTCTTCCCCGGCTTCGGCTTTTGACGATTTTCCAATCCCGTGCTCGGTTTTGTCCGTTTTTGCCCTGTTTTCAACCCTTTTGTACCTAAAATACATAAAAACACACTCCAAGGATATTTGCAATAATATTTGGTATATTTGGCTGTTTTTCGTTATTTTTATGTATTATATGGGCGTAAAATGATGAATAAATAGGCACTCATCATCCCCCCACACTATCAATTGCTAGTCCCTAGCAATCCGATCATATAAAGTAATGAAAGGATCAAAAGAATACCAAGTATACCCCGTTTCGACTTTTTATTCAATGCAAGAAATTTAAACTAGAACAAAAATAGATAACATGCTTGATTTCCAAAAAATGGTATCATGGAACGGGATTCACACAAAATGGGTGTCTCCAGGGAATTGTAATCGTCATCCTCTTTTTAATACTCCCAACTAAGCTTAAACTCAATGTGCAAATGTTTTTGTAAAATGCTAACACTACTTATACTAATAATCTATGTAAGCCGAAACTTAACTTTTCACTCCCACAATTATTCAAGTTAGGTGAGTGTGCTCATTTTCAAAATTTTGACCGCAAAAATCGACATTTATTATGGTTGTTATTTGTTTAAGTCAAATACTAATTTACAGGGAACCTCGAAAATTTAAGGATCGAAAAGGGCCTTTTCCATGTAGCGGCTTTCTTCTCGGCACATCCCAAACCAGTTGGTTTTAGGTGACCAGGCTTTTGACACCCCACAGAGAATAGTACCGGAATCAGCGGGATTTCGATTTCAAAGATTTTGTATATTCCCACTAAGCTAGTATTAAAAACTTAAATAAACAACAACAAACGATCATTTAGAGATTAGAGACTCAAATGTGAGATCACTCCATGTAACGGCTTTCTTCTTGGCACATCCCAAACCAGTTAGTTTTAGGTGACCAGGCTTTTGACACCTCACAGAGAATAGTACCGGAGCTTTCGGGGTCTTTGAAATCAACAATCTACCAAATTACCGTTTAACCTTTATGACAAAATATAAGAATCATAGTTCAACTTCCGATTTAAACTTAAGAAAAAGCAAGTTTATTTATTCAACATATAAACAACATATACATCTTTACTTTTGCAACATTATAACTTATTTCATTTTGCAATATCATTCCATTTATTTCATTTTGCAATATCATTCCATTTTTTTTTCTTTTTTTTTTTTAATTTTTCCTTTTTTCCTTTTTTTTTTTTTTTTTTTTTTTTTTTTTTTTTGATGTATAGGAAAATATGCTTTCTCAAAAAATTTAAATAAAAAGTTGAACTCGGACTCTATATCAAAATTGTTTTGCATAACAAAATGATTTTAACATTCAAACGTTTGAAAACAACACTAATTTATTCAGATTAGGAGCTCCTGGGAGGAAAAGCCATAGATTACTTATATAAGCTCTAAAGAGAACCAACTACTCTACGCCTAGCATTTTCATTTGCACAAATCGTAAAACCTTAGTGTAATCGTTAAGGAAGCAGCCAGATCAACACTCTGGCAGAGTCGGGATTCCCTTTGTTCTAACCTAATCAAGACTAAACACATTTCTTTTCTTTTTTTTTGTGCTAAGCACTTCTTTTTCATGCAATTTCTTATTTAAAAACGAAAAAAATCTAAAAATTTTGGTCAAAAATGAGGGTACTAGGGTACTAGAAGGTACACATGCGATCAAATTCTCGAGAATTCCCCCCCCCCCCCCACACTTAGAATTGAATATTGCCCTCAATATTCAAAGTACCGGCTATTATGCCGACACTTAGAACGTAAAAAAGGTAATACTAATAGCCAAGTGTGTGAAAGAATTCTCTTTTTCACAAACAAGATTAATAAGATATCTGAGAGGGATTCGATACACTGTAAGGTGGTTAAACCTTTGTTCTTTGTGTATATGATATATTGAGTTAATATGATCATGTATGCGGAAACTACTTAATCACACTTATAAGGTTATTCGGTTGTGGAAATGGAACAGTGATGCTTGTGTATATTGAACAATGAACATACAATGTCAATACCAAACGATTCAATATTATTCAAGATAATACGAGTGATCTTCACTATCACTAGGGTTACAAAGACCTTGAATCTTATGTTCTTATGACTTGTGATATTGCTGTGTTTGTTCTATGTTCTTAACAATTTTATTCTAAGCACTTAATTAGTCACACACATATCTAGTCTAAGATCTTTCTTTTATATATCAAGAAAGATCTTAACAATATTGTTTAAGTCTTATCAAACTACTTGCTAACTTATCTTGAGTGTGTCAGTACATAAGATACAACATGTATCTGTGTACACAACTTGTTACTGATGACTTTGTCCAAAGATATTATCTGCTGTATATACTTGACTTTAGTACACAAATATCTTTTCAATACTTATCCAACCAGCAGTGGTATACGTGACGCTTATCCACTCAGCAGTATCGACTAGCAGTACCTTCTTTGTACTACCAGTACTAACTTCAGTTAGTACGGTTAGTTATAACTTGAACAGTCCTAAGATATACACTAGTAGTTGGAACTGTTAGAGTATTCTTCTCAGCAGTACTAACCTTCAACACTTGTTATTCTTGATACTTAATCTTCAGAACATTTAATTCCCAAAAATCCTCCCCTAAACATGTGAACCCTTTTCAACATGTTTCTTCTGAATTGAATTTCTGATTGTGAGGATCTTGCAAATACTTCATAGTCAGACCCTTGGTCTGAACTTTCTTCTGTTCTGTGAGATTGAATATCTTTCTCAGTAGCTCATCTGCCATTTACTTTAACTTTAACAATATGAAAAACCAATCTTCAGGCTTCATTCAATACCTAAAAGATGGTGCAAATTCCTTGGATGGAGGAATTATAAGAGGCAATGGTGCTGTGTATCTTGGATGCTTGTTTCAACAAGTGAAATCATCTATCAGCATGCCTTTGCAAGTGATGAACAAACGTAGTGAACTGAAATTGAATCTTTTCTTCGTTTGACCTAGATAGAACTTTCTCCTTTGGAATGCTTCATCCCTTCTGAATATATATAATACTCCAGAATCAGCTCTGTTCTTGTCATTTTCAACCTCCATGTCATCATCTTGTATGCTCTTGTCTTTTCCTTCCTTTCATTGGTTAATCTTCCTTCTTTGGGCTTTATTTCCTCCCCTTGATTGCAAATAACATTTCCTCCCCTGTTTGGAAGATCTCTCACAATGTACCAAAATATTTCTCTCCCCATCATCTGAGCTATCAATTAGAACTTGTTATAAGACAATGTTGTACATGTAGCCATCAATTCCTTAAGAGTTTAATTTGCTGCCCTCATCACTTCTAGGTGTGTTAACTCCTATGAGAGGTGATTCATGGGACATTTGACTCATGGTCCATCATTTGATGGTTTTGTGAGTCTCTTTGAAAATCCTTTTTAAGAAACTTTTGACTTAGCAGTATGTTCATGATTTTATTATAGAAAAATCATACTGCTTACAACCATTTTGAAGGGATTAAGCGTATAACAGACACTTAATCAAAATTTCGGTTTAAAGCAACCTTGGTTGTGTGAGAACCAATGTTTTTCAGTTATAAATAACTGCCTGTGTAAAGTTAAACCTATTCAAAAGGCTTTCTTGACAGGGTTTCCAGCTCATAGCAATTGTTACCTCTAACACAAGTGTTAGATTCACTTTTACTAGCTGTTCTTTCTATCAGATGTCCTTAGACTTGCTCATTATACTTAAAAGTATAAAATGATAGAAAGTGAGTTGTGTCAGTTACTGTCTGACCAACTAAGTCATCAATTCAATGTGAAATATGATAACTAGGATTCAAGAAAGCAGTTTTAAAGAATTAGTTAACTTAGATGTTAATCTTTGTTAAGAATTCCCAAACTCATTCCATCATAAACCTATTATGTCAGCAACTGATATCATCATTCTGCTGCTTCCATTTCACTTGAAATTTCCTTTTTGCTCAATGTTCATACCTGAAATTGTTAGTCCAAAACCAAGAAACAAAATGCATAGCATTTGTCTTAAAGCAGTATTTAAAATATGACCAACAATATGAACTGTTTAAACAAAATATGAACTAGCAGTATAAACTGTTCTATTAACAGTATCAATTTACAAAGATATCAGTACAAACGTAAGATATATATAAAAACCACACAGATTAAAAATCTTAAGGATTAAGCATGCCAATACTTGCTACCAAGTATTGAAACCTTCCAACATCAAAAGCTTTTGTTAGCAGATCTGCAAAGATGTATTCTGAAGCAATTTTAAGAACTTGAATTAATCTTTTCTCATTGCAGTCTCTTATAAAGTGATGTCTAATTTCAATGTGTTTTGTTTTAGAATGTTGTACTGGATTTTTAATGATGCAAATTGTACTACTATTATCAATATGAATGACAGTGTTTAAGAAATTGTACCCATAATCAAGAAGTTGGTTTTGAAGCCATAGAACTTGACCACAGCAACTTGCAGCAGCTACATATTCAGCTTCAGTTGTTGAAGTAGCCACAATTGTTTGCTTCTTACACTGCCATGAGATAAGTCTACACCCAAGGAATTGACATCCTCCAGTTGTTGACTTTCTGTCCAAGCTAGCACCAGCATAATCACTATCCGAAAATGCTACCAAGTCAAAAGGTGACTCTCTAGAATACCATAGACCCAACCTAGGTTGACCCTTGAGATATCTAAAAATTCTCTTGACTGCTATTAAATGAGAAACCTTTGGAGTTACTTGAAATCTTGCACAAGCACAAACAGAGAACATGATGTTAGTGTGTACATCTACATTGTCTCCATCTAAATCGTTAAGAAGTGGCTTCTCAGAGTCCATTGGTGTGCTTGCCATTTTTGAATCAGCAAAGTTGAACTTCCTAAGTATCTCAGCAACATATTTATCTTGACTAATAAATATGCCTTCATATGACTGTTTAACTTGCAAACCCAAAAAGAATGTAAGTTCCCCCATGGAACTCATCTGAAACTTATCATGCATAAGCTTCTCAAACTCCAAACACATCTCCTTCCTTGTAGATCCAAAGATAATGTCATCCACATACACCTGCACTAACAGAAGATCCTTCTTGTGCTGTTTGATGAATAGTGTCTGATCAATCTTGCCTCTTTGAAATCCATTCTCTATTAAGTAGGAAGCTAGTGTTTCATACCAAGCTCTTGGTGCCTGATGTAGGCCATATAGAGCTTTTACAACTTTGTACACTTTGTCTGGATTGTCAGGATCAATGAAACCAGGAGGTTGTGAGACATAAACCTCTTCTTCAATAGTACCATATAAAAATGCACTCTTGACATCCATTTGATAAACTGTGAAGCCTAAAAATGAAGCATATGCTAAGAAAAGCCTAATTGCCTCAAGTCTTGCTACTGGAGCAAAAACCTCACCATAGTCTATCCCTTCTTGTTGTGTGTACCCTTGGGCTACTAATCTAGCCTTATTCTTAATCACTATTCCCCTTTCATCCCTTTTATTCTTGAAAACCCATCTAGTGCCAATTACCTTTGCATCCTTAGGTAAATCAACTAGCACCCATACCTTCTGAATCTTGAACTGAAGAAGCTCCTCTTGCATAGCCTCTACCCAGCTTGAATCATCTAAGGCTTTCAGAATGTTCTTTGGTTCATCTTGAGAGAGAAAACATACAAACAAGAAAGAGTTTGAAAACTCATGCTGCTTTAAAGCATAAAGGGCATCAAGAAGCCCTTGTTGGTCTGAAGACATCAGTTGTTGTCTTGTCTTCATACCTGATTGTACATGTCCAATCACATTTTTTAGGGAGTGGACTTTGTGAATCCTTGTGCGTGGGGTTGAAGGAACTTGATAGTTAGGTGTGATATTGCTCAAATCCACCTCTTCTTCTGTTAATTCTGCTTCATTTGAGTCTGAAGGGCCAGCAGTAGAATTATTTGGCCTAGCAACAGAAAAATTAAGCCTAGCAGTAGAATGCTCTGTCTCAGCAGTAGAAACTTCTTTTCTACTGCTAACTTGACTATCTTGTTTCTCAGTTCCATCTTCCTTGATTTCATCATCAACACCTTCTTTTGAAGATGAAGCCACACTTGTACTGATTGGCATCCATACATGATCTTGATTTGTCTCCTTGCCTAACCCTGCCTCATTTGTTGTTTGTGAACCTGAAAAATCATTAGTTTCTGCAACAACAGGCACATAATTCATAGAATGGGTTAATGACTCAAGATCAAATAGCCAATTGGGACCTTCACCTACTACATTGGATTTATTCTCTAAAAATTCCACATGTAGGTTTTCCTCTACTTTCTTAGTTCTTAAGTTGTATACTCTAAATGCTTTACTATTGAGAGAATATCCAACTAAGAATCCTTTATCTGCTTTACCATCAAATTTTCCTAAATGGTCAAAGGTATTCAGAATTGTCACATGATATCCAAAAGGTCTAAGAAATCCTATTGCAGGAGTTCTACCTCTAAAAAGTTCATATGATGTCTTATTATGAGGTTTGACAACTAAAACTCTATTTTGAACATAGCAAGCAGTGTTAACTGCTTCTGCCCAAAAAGTTATAGGTAGCTTAGAGTCAGCTAACATAGTTCTAGCAGCTTCTATTAGTGTTCTATTTTTCCTTTCAGCAACTCCATTCTGTTGTGGAGTTCTAGCAACACTAAATTCTCTCCTAATACCTTTTACTTTGTAGAAATCATCCATAACTCTATTCTTAAACTATGTCCCATTATCACATCTAATGACTTTTACTTTCTTGTCTACTAGGTTTTCTATCTCTGTAATGAAAGTCTTAAGGATGCTAGGTGTCTCATCCTTAGAGCTTAAAAAGAAAACCCATGTAAATCTACTATAGTCATCAGTAATAACTAGACAATATCTCTTATGCTGCATACTTCTAACATTTGTAGGACCAAATAAGTCCATATGAAGCATAAACAATGATTGATTGATAGAGTTAAAAATCTTGGGCTTACAAGTGGCTTTGTATTGTTTACCTTTAAGACAAGCAATGCATGTTTGATCATTTTCAAATCGTTTTTGAGGTAAACCTCTTACCAAACCATTTTTAACAATCTGATTTATGGTTTTGAAATTAATATGACCAAGCCTCCTATGCCATAACATTGATTCATCCAATGTGGCCTTTGCAACAAGACAAGTTAGAGCATTTTTAGGAACAATGTTCTTCATATCAACACTGTACATATTGCCCTTTCTAGGAATTTTAAGAAGTACTTGACTTTCATCAGGCATCTTAAAATCAGGAGAAAGCACAAGACATTCAGTGTAACAGAAAAGAACTTTGTTCCTTTTATCACACATTTGTGAGACACTAAAAAGATTATAATTTAGCTCTTGTACATAGTATACATCTTCAAAATCTAAATTTCCAATTTTAATTGTACCTTTACCGGAAATTTTGCCACCAACACCTCCTCCAAAGGTAACATAGCCTCCATCTATTGATTAAAAATCTGAGAGATAAGACTTGTTGCCTGTCATGTGCCTTGAACATCCACTATCTGAGTATCCTTGATCCTCTTGTTTATCAAGTGAATGTTCCTACACATTAATAATGAGTATTAGTTTCCTTTGGGGACCCAAGCCATTACTGACTTGGATCTGCCTCTTGCCTCAATCAAATTTAATCTCTTAAGAACAGTTGATGCAACATTGGATTTAAGAATCCAACATGCTGAGGCCTTAACAGCATTTGCCCTGTTTTTCCAAGAAGCAGTATTAACTACTTGCCTAGCAGTATTAACTGCTGGCTTTGCAGTTGAACCCTTTGGTTTCCAAACTTGTTTTTGGACCACTGCTTTTGATTGAATGGGCCTTGTAACAGTTTTTGATGCATTTTTGTAAGTTGTTTTTGCATTTTTAACTGTTGGTCTTGTGTTAACAGTCATGAATGGTCTAGCAGTAGAAACTGCGTTTGAAACTGCTCTGGGTTTTATTCTATTAAAATTAGAACTAGAGTGAAAGAGAGATTGAGGAGTTTGCCTTTTGAAATTCACCCTATTGTTTTCATACCAAGATACCCATTTGTTACAGAAAGCTGCAAGATGATCAAAGATACCACATATGTAACAAGTTTTATTATAAAATAAAAATTCATCACCTAATTGGTTAGACTTGAGGCCATTCCAATTTCTTTGGTTACCTCTGGGCTTGCTAGTGGATCTATATTGTTCACAATATTTAACTGGTTGACTAACATGTTTAATGTTTGTTCTAGGCTTAACAATATCCTTTTTGATCACTTTAGGAACCTTTGTTCCTGCTTTCTTAACTACTTCAGGTTTAGACATAACCTGTTCATCTTCATCATCATCAGATACCAAGTCTTCAATGACTACTCTATCTAATCTTCTATTAGAGGACACCTTGTCCTCAGAAAGTGAAGTTTTACTTAAACTTTCACTTACTTTCTTAGGTTCATCAACAACTAGCTTTGTTTTTGGCTGTACACCATATTGTAGCTCAGGTTGTTGAAATTCAGGGACACCTGAATTTTCTAGGTCAATCCCTGGGGGTTTAGGGATTCCTCTATAAGGGGGTGGGACACTCTTATATCCTAACCCTGACTTGGCTCTATTAATCATTTGACATTCTATCATGTTGGTTACACCTCTAGAAGCATGTTCTAGTGTTTGTGTAGTCAAGTGAATATTTCCATTTTCCTTTTTGACCCTATCAAAAGCCTCTCTCAAAAGCTTAATTTCAGCATCTCTAAAGAATATGTCTTGTCTAAGAAGAGCTTTGTCATCAGAAAAAGCAAGTTCATTTTCTTTGTAGTATAAGATCTGCTTTTCTACTGATTCTAAACCACACTTATAGTCTATATAGTTTTGATGAGTTTTGCTTAGCTCTTTCTTTTGTTCCTCATAATGTTTGATTAAAGTTTGTAATTCTTTAAGAGCAGTACAAGCATTTGAACAAGCTTTATGATTTCGTACCTCAGTAGTAGAAAAAGCCATGAGTGCCATCTGTGAAGAATCTTCTTCTTCATCAACCATGAAACTCCAATCAAAACCTAGCCCATCAATAGCTACCATAGCTTTTGAGTTTGGCTCAGAAACCTCCCTTGTTTTTGATGTGCTTCCAAAACCTTTGTTCTTGCCATCTTGCTGCCTTGGCCTTCTACATTCTCTTGAGAAGTGCCCCATCATGTGGCAGTTATAGCACAATATCTTTGACTTGTCAAAACCAGCAATATCAGTGTTGCTGATTAAGAGCTTCTTCCCCATCCTTTGATAGAACTTCTTGGCTCTCATGCTAAGAAGAGAAATTTGCCATTTTAGGTCCATTTCCTCTAGATCATCATCATTGATCTCTTGGAGGTCTTCATAAGTGAGCATGGACCCATCATTTCGACTTGTAAGAAATGCACAACAAGTCTTTTCATTCAAAATACCCATGGTAATGCTTGATGAACTAGCAGTACCAACACCATCAACAACTTTCACTTCTTCACTTGATTTTGAGGTACTAGGAGTTGACATAAATGCCATGTTCCCAGTATTAGAACTAGTACCTCCATTCTTCTTCAACTCTTGCTCCACAATCTTAAAGTTGCTATACAAATCTATCAGTTCCATTGTATCAAGGTCTGGCTTATTCTTCCAGACAACAACATGTATAGCCCACTGATGTGCTGCGTGATGTGTCGTTGCGGTTTAGCAATTTTAATGCCTACTCAAGTTTTAAATTTATATTTAGCCGACTTATCAATAACACACACACTTAACGAGCAGTGTACCTGGTCAGTATGAATATAATGGTAAGTAGAGTGTCGATCACTAAGAGTGGAACGTATTATCTCGTTATTCTAATCAGTATTTTAATATCCTAACGCAAGGGGGTTTCAGCCTGAGAGACTGGCACGATTTGTTTGCAATTAAATAATAAAATAAACCAATAGGCATGAATCAGCAAGTAGCACACACGTACACAGATAAATACTCGAGACAATAAGAGGGCTGTCCTTATAATTAAGTAGATTGTCACTTGTTTTATTGATAGCTTTATATGAAGTGTATGTAGTTAACCCTTTCTCGTTGGTCCTAATCTTATCGGCGAGTAAACCCTTAATGATTACTTATGTCTAAAAGTTATTCCTAAGTGATCAATTTAGTAATAACCGTGGGAGCCACATTATTTTCCGCAGTCAAATGCCCGCAAGCCACTAATAAACACAGAGGTTATCAATGCACTAATAAGTAGTAACCAAAGACATCAACATATAAACTTTAATTGATGGGAAAACAAGTATTAAAGGGAGTGCAATCTTTCATTGTCACATTACACAAGCCACCAATCCTGATGAATTAAAGTTTGCTAACACAATAAAACAAAACTACTTAATGAATTAAACACATGCAGCACCTTCTTACAGCTCTTGTATCTTTGATTTGGTGTGTCTTGTGTTGCTGCCTTGACTGAATTCGTCCTTGGTTTCTGGTCTTCGGTCTTAGGTTAAAACTTTTGAAACTCTCGAACTCGTCTGGTCTTTGGGGTATTTATAGTTTCTGTCTGAGGGTGAGATGCGGCGCATCTAAGGAGTAGATGCGGCGCATGTACTTAACTTCGCGTGGGGTCCAAGATTATAATATTCAGGAATATTCGTACACCGCCAGAAGATGCGGCGTAACTCCATGATTAGATGCGGCGCATGTCCTCTTGTATCTTGGATCGTATCTGGTGATATCTTGATAGAGATGCGGCGCATGTCATGAGTGAGATGCGGCGCATCTGGAGCAGATTTGTCTTGATCTTCTTCATTTTAGTAGACTCTTAACTTCTTGCATGTTTTGCTCCATAATTAGTCCAAAATTGCTAAGTTTCACCAAATGCTTGTTTTTACCTGAGAATTACAAAAGTAAACGATTAAGTATCAATCCTCATACATAATATAGTAAAACAAGTCAAATTAATAGGATAAATGATAGTAATAAAATGTACTTATTTGAGTTCATCAAATATCCCCCCACTTGAACTTTACTTGTCCCCAAGTAAACCTTAGATTAAAACTTATGAAAATGTATCCTAAAAGATGTTAGGATTTATTTTTATATTTAAGCATGTATTCGTTTTTGTCATAATCACACAACTAAACACTTTAACGAATTAGAAGTATAAATAAATAATTTGATAAAAGCAAATCTAATCGTTTAACTGTCCAGTCGCGACGAATATTCTATCATAAGCTTGGCAAGTATACACATCTCCTCCACTAAAGCTAAGGAATAACAAGTCTAAAGCGGTAAAAAGGGTTTGTAGGCTTAAGGGTTAATTATTCTCTTTCACTATCGATCTCAAATTCCAGAAAAGGCGACAAAATCACAAATACATGATCGAATCCACGAACACGATACTTGCAATTGCTCAAATCCTTAACTCGAATAGGCTAAAGATAGGTCCAAACTTTACCAATAATAATATATCAAAAAGGGCGACAAAATCATAAATACATAGCCGAATCCACGACTACGATACTTAAGATTGCTCAAATCCCTAATCTCAATAAATCAAAGGTTTGGTTGGATAAAGAATAATAAAGGGCATGGATAACATTTGGGATATAAATTGGTGTAAAATGAAAAATAAACAAAACAAATAAATTAAAATCCTAAGTGTGGTTAATCACTATCCCAACCATCCCATGAATAAGACTCATATCATAGAATAACTCACGCTTTAACACTTGAAACACACGCTTTAGGTAGACACGAATTATACTCAACAAGATCTTAATCAAAGAATAAACCTTAATTGGCGTTCCCATAACTGCCAATTCCCATTCAATCCATAAATATAGTACAACAAATAGTGGCCATATGAACCACTTACATAACTTTACATAAGTTGGTTGAAACAAACATCCAACTTTTTTTTTTTTTTTTTTTTTTTTTTTTTTTTTTTTTTTTTAAACATAAACATAGATGTGTAAAATTTCACCACATCACTATAATGATAATTCTGGATAATTTTTCCATACTTTTCATACTTCAGAAATAACGGTAATAGTGAAAGTAGTAAACACACGAAAAATAAACTCAAAGATATACAATATTTACTTTCACTCCAATTGCATTGTGCAATTTCCCGACCTAACCAAAGATAATGAATTACGCACGCGAACACAGGTAATGTAAGGAAACACACTTTGCCTATAGCAATTAACCAACCACGGATTCTAATCTACAGGGTAGGCTAAGGTGTAAGGGTGTAACGAAACATTTTAAACATAGGTGTAAGAAACGAAAGGAATGGCTCTGAGTGTTTTTCTAGGGGTATCTTACTCTAAAAATGAGAGTAACAAAAGGGTTTATACGGGGGTTAACTAACCAGTGTAGTTAGCTAATAACACATAACATAATAAAGGCCATTTGGGTGTAATCCTAGAATTTTACCAATTTAGACAAGTCATTCCAATTATATAAATAATACTTATTATGGTGGTCTCGAATAGTATACAAGCCAAGTTCTAAAGTTTACAAGTCACCGGCACACTCATAGATTTGTGAATTTTGGAAAATCACAATTTTTTGAAAATAACGTCATGTGTGCAGCTATGCAACTTAGATCTTAAACAAAAACATGCTAAAAATTTTTAAGTTTGATATATTAAGCACATTTTAAGCATAATTTTTGAAAAAGTTTAGGACAAGTAATTGTTAAGTGTTCTAATTCTCCAATCCCCCCCACTTAAGTTAAACAACGTCCTCGTTGTTTGTATAAAAGGTTAAAAACTGGAAAATAAAAGAATTAGAACAGGAAAACTCCCCTGAGATTTGCTCGGTATGATCCTCCATTAGTATAAGAGAAAAAATCATCTTTCTTGCGGATGAGAACGTTAAAGCTTCATACTTGATGTATCCACAGGAAATCCAGGAAACTATAATACCACCAACACTTTAAAACACACCTAAGATAAGAAAGGTTCAAACTTGCATAATACATTAGTAGTTAGATAAAAATAAAATATAAAAATTAAAACTGAAAATCATCAGGTCAGTCGATGCGCCGTATCTTATGGAAGAAGATACGCCGTATCGAGCCTGGAATAAATACGGATCAGAATAAAGATGCGCCGCATCCTTAACCAGGGATACGCCGCATTAAAAATAAACTGATAAAAAGTTTTAAAGTCGAAAATAAAAATGCAGAAAATTTAAAATAAGATATGACCATTGCAGGAGATGCGTCGCATCTCAGAATTGAGATGCGCCGTATCCTCATGCGGGCCTGACTGACTCGACACAGAAAACAGAATAATAAAAATTCTCCGGGTTGTCTCCCGGCCAGCACTTGTCTTTATTCCAGAGTCTTCAAGTTAGACTCACGTTCAGCTCTTTAATATCGATCATTGAAGGAGTCGGAAACATCGCGCTCCTTCATCGCCAATTCAGTAATATTGAACACTCCTTGCTCGTCCTTAATTTCCACGCCGTTCTTCTTTAATATCTGTATAAAAAAAGTCCTGTCCCTTTCGGGCAGAGATGATAAAATGATAGACGGGAAATTCTTATTATCATATAGGCACAAATAAGCAAGGTGGGGTGGTAGTTCAATAAACACATCATTATTCAAATTTGTTTTCTCAACTATTCTCCTACGTTTATTAATTACTACACAATCATACCACTCATCATCAGAATCATTAACAACATTGCGTCTAAGTTCGGTAGGTACATTAAGGTCAATGAATTCCTCAAAGTTCTCATGATTAGGATTAGTTGAGTTGTTTTGAATCAATGTTTCTCCCATAAGTCTAGCTTCAAGATCGAGGTCCATACGCTCTCTTAATCCTAGCACATAAACACCTCTAATTATGCTTTTAACCGGATCTTGGCACTTATAGACTAGTTTATTATTCCCTACCCTTAATGAGATTTTTCTCTTAAACACATCAATCTTAGCATGGGCAGTAGACAAGAAAGGTCTTCCGAGGATTAAAGGAATCTTAACATCTTCGGGCATGTCTAGTATAACAAAGTCTACGGGAAAAATAAACTGCTCAATCTTAACTAGCACATTATTAGCAATCCCTTCAGGTCGTTTTACCGTTTTATCAGCCAATTCAATAAGTAACTTAGTTGGTGCTAATTTTCCTAGTCCTAGGGTAGTGAACGTCTTAAGAGGCATAACACTAACACTAGCTCCTAAGTCAGCTAACACATTATTGAAAGATATATTATTAATAGAACAAGGTAGAGTAAAACTTCCTGGGTCTCTTTCTTTATGAGGCAAGGCATTTAAGTCGGTTGCAGGGCTCTCTTCTTTCATTGTTGCCTTGATCTCCTCTTCAATCTTTGTCTTTTCTTTTAGTAGTCTCCTTAAGCTGATTGAAGAATTAAAGAAAAATTCGGGTCCTGCACCATCATTACCATTCATCGATCTTCTAGGTATATTAGGAGTGACTTCTTCAGTGGTGCTTATGGCCTTGACATGATCTCTTGGGTTGGTTTCAGTTGAGCTCGGTAAACTTCCATATCCCCTTTCTTGAAGAACTTTGCTCATTTGACCAATTTGTTGTTCCAATGCTTTGATCGAAGCTCCTTGATTTCTTGTAGTAGTGTCCGTTGAAGCTCGAATTTCTTTGATCATAGCAGTATTCTCTTCATGTCTTTTAGCAGCATCGGTCATAATTTGCTTTAATGTATCATCTAAAGTCTGCCTCCTTTCTTGATAAGCGGGATTGAAGTTGTTCCTTTGATATAATCCCGGTGTAGCTTCCCTAAATCTCCCTGAAGGTCGGAATGGTTGTCCAAATTGGGTGTAATATGCTTCTTCAAACGTCTCACTTTCATTCTTGTTCGGGCAATCTTTAGTGTAGTGAGGTCCTTCGCACTTTTCACATCCAACTTGGGCAGCATACACTCTTTCATCACGCTTCTTCATCTCTCTACTAATTTTATCCAATTGAGCTTGAATAGCAGCAATCCCGTCAAAATTAGTGCTGCTCTTAGATCTAGTAGAGGTCCCATCGTGCCATTTTTGAGAATGATCAGCAGCTTCTTGGATTGCTTTCCTAGCATTGGTTGCACTCATTTGAGGTACAGCTCCCTTAGCATCCAAAATCTGTCTAGTAGGCACGTCCAGTCCTTGATAAAACAATATTATCTCCTGCATAGGGGTTAGATAGTGTTGAGGACATTTTATCAATAAATCTTTAAATCGTTCCCAAGCTTGATAAAGAGTTTCATCAGGCTCTTGCTTGAAACTATTGATAGCCTCCATCTTTTTAGCAGTCTTAGCAGGTGGACAATATCTCTTCAGGAATTTGCTCTTCAAATCTCCCCATGTAGTGATTGAACTAGCAGGTTCATTCCTTAGCCACTTGTTAGCAGCTCCTTTTAGCGAGATTGGAAAGATTCTTAGCATGAGTTGATCGGCAGTCACTCCTTCTGAAGTAAACAAATCTGCAATCTCCAGGACCTTTTCAACATGCTCATTAGCATCCTCATGTTTCGTCCCACTGAAAGCATTCTCTCTTAATTCCTTGAGAAACTGACCCTTCAATTCAAATTTTGACTTATCATCAAACTTAGGTCTAGCAACTCCTGAAGTGTAATCAGCACGGGTACTGTTCATGTATTCCTCCATAGTAGTGTTTTCGCCCATTGTTTCTGTTTCAACTTCCTCTTTTTCTTCAGAAAAGTAATCAAGCTCGAGTGAACTTGAAAGATCAAAGCTTCTTGTGTTGAAAAGCCTTTTAAGCGAATGTAGGGCTCGTTCAGGATCTTCGAAAGGTTGAATTAAGTTCTTCGTAGAACTCCTGGTCATGCACTTCCTGAAATCAACACAAAAATATCAGTAGGGTATGCTCGAGAAAGTAATATATCAGATAATTAATAACGAAAACGGAATACGAAAAATTAAAGTTACTGATATCTGCAGACGATGCGCCGTATCCAAAAAGTTGGATACGCCGTATCTTAATACGTTAAAATTAAATCAGACTTTATTCAGAAAATAGATACGCCGCTTTAGAATTTATGAATGCGCCGTATCGAATTAATTAATCAAAAATCGATATTTATTTAAAATTAAATACGTCGTATTAACGAAAGTTAATGCGCCGTATTTTCGTTACGTTTCAAAATACGAGATTTTTGATTCAGAAGGATGCGCCGTATCGATAAAAATCGATACGCCGTATCTGTTTAATTAATCGAAAACTGTTTTTAATTAAAATAATAGATACGCCGTATCTGCTAAAGCAGATGCGTCGTATGGCGTTAAAGTTTAGAAAAAATTTTTCTTAAAAATAGATACGCCGTATCTTGGGGAAAAGATGCGTCGTATCGCTTTATCGCTTTAGAAAAAAATTTCTTATTAAAAACAGATACGCCGTATCTTGGGGAAAAGATGCGTCGTATCGAATTAATTAAACGCGTTGTATTTAAAAAAAAATTAAACGCAATACGCCGTATCTGAGAGATCAGATGCGCCGTATCGTTTGATTTAGCACAGTACAACGATAGCAGAACAGAAAAAATACGAAAAAAAAAAAAAAAATTAAACACACAAACAAAAATAAACACACAAAAATAAAAGAAAACAATTAACACACAATACAACAAATATGCAAAATAATACAATGATGCAATTAATCTAATAAAAAGAAAAACCTAATTAAAATACTAATCAAATTAACAGATAATAACAATTCACTCCCCGGCAGCGGCGCCAAAAACTTGATGTGCTGCGTGATGTGTCGTTGCGGTTTAGCAGTTTTAATGCCTACTCAAGTTTTAAATTTATATTTAGCCGACTTATCAATAACACACACACTTAACGAGCAGTGTACCCGGTCAGTATGAATATAATGGTAAGTAGAGTGTCGATCACTAAGAGTGGAACGTATTATCTCGTTATTCTAATCAGTATTTTAATATCCTAACGCAAGGGGGTTTCAGCCTGAGAGACTGGCACGATTTGTTTGCAATTAAATAATAAAATAAACCAATAGGCACGAATCAGCAAGTAGCACACACGTACACAGATAAATACTCGAGACAATAAGAGGGCTGTCCTTATAATTAAGTAGATTGTCACTTGTTTTATTGATAGCTTTATATGAAGTGTATGTAGTTAACCCTTTCTCGTTGGTCCTAATCTTATCGGCGAGTAAACCCTTAATGATTACTTATGTCTAAAAGTTATTCCTAAGTGATCAATTTAGTAATAACCGTGGGAGCCACATTATTTTCCGCAGTCAAATGCCCGCAAGCCACTAATAAACACAGAGGTTATCAATGCACTAATAAGTAGTAACCAAAGACATCAACATATAAACTTTAATTGATGGGAAAGCAAGTATTAAAGGGAGTGCAATCTTTCGTTGTCACATTACACAAGCCACCAATCCTGATGAATTAAAGTTTGCTAACACAATAAAACAAAACTACTTAATGAATTAAACACATGCAGCACCTTCTTACAGCTCTTGTATCTTTGATTTGGTGTGTCTTGTGCTGCTGCCTTGACTGAATTCGTCCTTGGTTTCTGGTCTTCGGTCTTAGGTTAAAACTTTTGAAACTCTCGAACTCGTCTGGTATTTGGGGTATTTATAGTTTCTGTCTGAGGGTGAGATGCGGCGCATCTAAGGAGTAGATGCGGCGCATGTACTTAACTTCGCGTGGGGTTCAAGATTATAATATTCAGGAATATTCGTACACCGCCAGAAGATGCGGCGTAACTCCATGATTAGATGCGGCGCATGTCCTCTTGTATCTTGGATCGTATCTGGTGATATCTTGATAGAGATGCGGCGCATGTCATGAGTGAGATGCGGCGCATCTGGAGCAGATTTGTCTTGATCTTCTTCATTTTAGTAGACTCTTAACTTCTTGCATGTTTTGCTCCATAATTAGTCCAAAATTGCTAAGTTTCACCAAATGCTTGTTTTTACCTGAGAATTACAAAAGTAAACGATTAAGTATCAATCCTCATACATAATATAGTAAAACAAGTCAAATTAATAGGATAAATGATAGTAATAAAATGTACTTATTTGAGTTCATCACCCACTCTTTTGGTAAGCTTCTCAGAAATTTTGAGTTCAAATCTTCTTGAGGTATTTCAACACCAAGAATAGCAAGTTAGCTCGGAATATTCTGAAGCCTATTAAACATATGGTCAAGAGATTCATTGTTGGTAGAGGAGATGTTTTCAAACTGCTGCTTGAGCAGTGTCTTGTGGGTTTTCTTGGTGGCATCATTTCCACCATATCTGGCAATAATGGCTTCAAATAATGACTTGGCATCTTTGAACTTGCTGAAGTTTAAAAGTTGATCATTGGGAATGGTCATCATCAGCATGCTTCTTGCCTTTAAGTCATTTTTCTTCTTTATTCTGTCTTCTGCAGATGTTGGCTTTGTCTGCAGAGTTGTCACCACTTTGCCGTCCACTGTTGATGTAGTGGTGGTAGGCTGGTAAGAGTTTCCATCTTCAATGATTTCCCAAAGTGCATAGTTTTGCAGCAACATTGGTTTGAATAGATTCAACGTCCATTTCTTCTTCTTCTTCTTCTAAATCAACTATATCAGCCTGGCTCTGATACCAATTGAGAGGGATTCGATACACTGTAAGGTGGTTAAACCTTTGTTCTTTGTGTATATGATATATTGAGTTAATATGATCAAGTATGCGGAAACTACTTAATCACACTTAGAAGGTTATTCGGTTGTGGAAATGGAACAGTGATGCTTGTGTATATTGAACAATGAACATACAATGTTAACACCAAACGATTCAATATTATTCAAGATAATACGAGTGATCTTCACTATCACTAGGGTTACAAAGACCTTGAATATTATATTCTTATGACTTGTGATATTGTTGTGTTTGTTCTATGTTCTTAACAATTTTATTCTAAGCACTTAATTAGTCACACACATATCTAGTCTAAGATCTTTCTTTTATATATCAAGAAAGATCTTTACAATATTGTTTAAGTCTTATCAAACTACTTGCTAACTTATCTTGAGTGTGTCAGTACATAAGATACAACATTTATCTGTGTACACAACTTGTTACTGATCACTTTGTCCAAATATATTATCTATCGTATATACTTGACTTTAGTACACAAATATCTTTTCAATACTTATCCAACCAGCAGTGGTACACGTGACACTTATCCATTCAGCAGTATCGACTAGCAGTACCTTCTTTGTACTACCAGTACTAACTTCAGTTAGTACGGTTAGTTATAACTTGAACAGTCCTAAGATATACACTAGTAGTTTGAACTGTTAGAGTATTCTTCTCAGCAGTACTAACCTTCAACACTTGTAATTCTTGATACTTAATCTTCAGAACATTTAAATCCCAACAATATCCCTAGATAATCGTTAGCAAAAAAAAAATCGGATATTGGGCGGCTGGATTGAAAACAGGCGCATCAATCATCACGATCTAAGGGAAACCTGAAAATAAGAGCAAACAACACACAAAAGCAAAGCACAGTAGAGGAATTCCCCCACACTTAGTGTTAGAAAATAGAAAGAAATCAGAAACATGGGTTGTCACCCATGAAGTGCTAATGTTTTTGTTAACCGAGTCACTAGCTTGACTCGACCCCGAATTCATTGGTCCATGGGTAAGCAGGAGGAAGAGAAAATCTTCATCGGACTTTCATTCATGATGTTAGGATAATGATGAGTGTCTGAATTTTTATGAAAGTTCCACACCGATGAGATGCATCCGGCTCAAAAGAATGATAAATGGAGATGCCGGGGTCAAAAATGGTGTCTTCACTCCCAAAGGAGTAAAGGAAAGGACAAGTCACCGTATACGTGAAGAAAGGTAGAAAAACGCGAACGACATATGTGAAGTCAATATAATGGCGATTCTCAAGGGCAAATGTCACATATGTCGGAGAAAGAATGTCCTTTTGAATCTCGGGATTACGAATTGAGGTCATATCATCAAGTTTAGGAATAATAGAGTCCTTGACCTCATCGTTCTCTAACACTTCATCAAAAATAGGATTTACGTTGCTAGAAAAGTACTCGTCATCAAATTCAAAAAGAGAGTTTAAATAGACTTTGATACGTTCATTTGGAACGTCCTCATCCGAAAGTGATTCGTCATCACTAGAGGAAAAATCATCGTTGGAATTGAAAAGAGGGTTAGAGAAAATCCCGGAAGAATCCTCCGAAGTGTCAAGAGGATAATCACCACAAAAAGACCAATCACATTCACTGTCGGATATATCCTCAGACTCACTTGGGATTGGGAAACGGTTCTCAACACTAGACTTTATGAATTCTTCCGATTCCTTTTCAGAAATGGTGCTAAGATGCTCATCCCCCATAATGAGAGAGTCCTCGGAGTCCATAGTCGGTAAGATGGATGTGATTGCAATAGACTGAGGAAGTTGAGAAATGATATCGCTCAAAGGAATAACACTCTCCTCATAGTCCTCCTCATCGTTATTGCTAGCATAAATGGCTTTTATACGTTCCATTTGCTCTTCTGCTAGCAATTCTGATGCGTGGTTTTGTAACCTTACAACAGGTTTTACCTCTCGAGGGATCTCAAGAGGCTTACAACCCCACCAGGCAGTGTACCTGACCGATGTAGTATAGTGTAGTGGTAAGTACGGGGGATTGATCGTTCTCCACAGGGAATAGTGTTCGTTAGGTATGAAAGGTTACTCTAATAGGTCTAAGGGTTGAGGAAGATTCTTTTTATGTTTTTATATTTTTTTTGAAAGCAAGTAAAATCTCGGTTTTGAAGGAGTGGGCGGAATTAGTTGCTAGTCAACTAACCCAAATAACTACAAATGCAAATAAAATAAATAACTGAAAATAAAATGTGGTGAGAAACTTATGTGTAGAGAAATGTGTTTACTTAGATTTCCTTACTCCCTAACTATCTTTTACCGGTTAATTAGTGTGTATTAGTCGCGTGGATGACGGGTGTATTCCTTAATACCATTCGTGGGGTGGCGTACTTACTTCCCCAACTCTACAAGCTCCTACTTCACTCCTATGTCGAGCCGGCTAGGAAGCTCCTAACATGGGATCACTAGAATTCGCTTGTGCATTAAATACAACCATAAAAATCTTTAGTACGCATTTGGTTCATGTTTCTTAAGACGTTCAAGCAAGTTACCGAATAGGAAGTTAGCCAGTTTTCTTAAGCCTAACATAGATAAACAATCATCCAATACAACTAACAACACACTAATAACCAATAATCAATAGCTAGGTTTCATTAGATCTAAGCAAACACAAGATAAATTTAGCCTAACATATTAATCAAAAGACAAGAATAAGATAAAATCAAACAACACATAGACATATTGAATGATTAATTGATAACTTATCTTCAATGTAACATGGAAGATCTCAAGGCAAAAAGCCTTGAAAAAGAAGCTAAATTCGTCCTAGGGTTTTCTCCTAAAATTCCACAAACTAAGCTCCCCCTAATGACAAAAAATTAGAAAACTATATATAGACTTTTGCATCTGACGGCGTCACCTTATGGAGTGTGACGCCGTCACCTCGCCGCTTTTAGGGTTCTCGGATGACCATCTTGACGCCGTCCCTCTTTAGCTCTTCCAAAATCCATTCTGGCTTATCAAGGCTTGACGCCGTCGAACCTTGAACGTGACGCCGTCCCCTTATGATTTAAGCCGTGACGCCCTTGATCAAGTTAAAGCGTGACGCCGTCAGAATTTACATGCTATTTTCACTGGCTCATCATGAGTAAATTTCACGTCCACTTTTTCTTGCCAAAGCATGACGCCGTCTAGAGTAAATTGTGACGCCGTCAAAGGTAACTTTTAGCCGATTTTTGAGACTTTGTCGTTTTCTTCACTTTTATGCTCCAAAAACGTCCAAAATGCCTCCTTTTCCAGATTTCTCCTCAAAAGTACCTAAAATGACAAAAGGAACGATTTAGGGCAATATTTGATCAAATAAATACGATTTAGGGCTTAAATGACCCCTTAAAAGCGGTACACTTTTCGCTTCATCAAATACCCTTACACTTGAGATTTGCTTGTCCTCAAGCAAATGCGCTTTTATTCTAATCAAAATACAAGTTAGGGGTCATTTAATGCAAACATAAAAGTAATTACAACAAATAATCGTTCCACTTCAATCATAATAAGCACGGAGATTACATACTAGCACCTCACAAGTAGTGATTAGATACTCACATCTCTCAAGTGTCATCAAAATAAATCTCATAAATGAAAACGGATAATATCTCTCACTACCTGTCACAGCAAATAGATTACCATAGGCTTGGGAAAGGATCGAAAACCTCCTCCACTAGGCGTAAGCACCTAAGATAAACTATCAAAGAGGGCTTTTTCATGGGTTATAACGTTAGGTGTAGGGAAAAGGAAAACACGGTTTTGTTGGATAAGGGATAATTTACTGGTGGCGAGTTAAAAATCTTGATTAATTACATGTACTATACAATGTTGCTAAGCCAAGACTCGACTCAATCTTAAGCTAGAAACAACATAACAAAATAACAAAAACATAAAAATAAACATAAAATGAAACGGGATGGTAGTCCGTATGTTTTTTCTATTTTTCTTTTTCTCATTTTTTTTTGTATTTTTCTTAATTTTTTTTTTTTTTTTTTTTTTTTTTTTTTTTTTTTTTTTTTTGCATACACTTTTGCCCTACCATCCAAAATAATACATCATAGAGGCATTGCATCCCCTTACACTTGAACTTTTACATAACTTTACAAATACTAATCTAATGACTCGAATTAAGATAGTTGAAAAACTTGGAGTACTTTTAAAACATTTAGCACATATGGGGGTAATAATGTTGTTCTTCCCCATTACTCAATTACACTAGTACTTTACCCATGAGTCCCAATCATCCCAAAACAATATGTACAAGGATATGACTCGACTTAGCAACCATGTAATCAACTAGATAATTAACTTGGGTTTAAACAAATGTTGTAACAATAATGCACTGAAAATGAGTGCATACAAGGTAGGCTAAGGCGATTTGGGTGTACATTTTAGTGGGGTGTAAACAAATTCTTCCTTTAAGTAAAATGCTTAAAGGTCGAAACGAAAAGATAGGCTCTGAGGGGTGTACTAGGGGTATCGTGTACTAAAAATGAGTACAACGCAAAGGGGTGTGGGAGAATTACTTGACCAATGTAGCCAATGTAATTATAACAAAAACACAGGTGCAAAACAATGGGTTAATCCTAATGCCTCTTATCATGTAGTAAATCTATCTACACGAATGTAGTCTCACTTGTGGCCTCGGAATGGTCCTAACGCAAGTTCTAGAATCTAAGTGCTACCGGTACACACATCATAGCATAAATGCTTTTCCTACCAATTCTAGGGGCGAACCTCACATATTTGGGGTAGAAATTTTTTTTAGTGGTACGGTTTTTGTGCTAGTCATATAACTCCTATCCGTGAGACGCTCATTAAGATCAAAGTTTCACTCCTACATGTTGTAAAAAAATTTAAATTTGGCACTAAAATTACCTTAACAAGTATTTCTCTCAGTTTTATTACACATCTACTACTAAACAAACAAAAATCAAGCGCAATTGTATTCTCTAAAATCGTACTTTTACCCTCCCCTTACACTTAAGATGAACATTGTCCCCAATGTTCAAATAACAAGATGTAAAAGAAAAAAATAAAAGAGTGAAATCAAATACTCCCCTGATTCGCTCGGTGGATAATGAAATTACACGGTTAAATCTTCCTCCAAGGTAATGTTGAAGCTCCATGACTAATGCATCGCCATAGGCTTGATTCCATAAACATCTCCTTGTCCAAAATAACCTGTTAAACCTGAGAAAACAAACACGAAAACCTGCATAACATCGGCGGGAAAAATCTATATATAAGGATATAATGCTTGTGGAATGATAATTTTGCAGATTCCTGGAGATTATAAGTTGGATATTTTAATAAAAACTTTTTAAAAACAAAACTTTCAAAAATTTCTGAAAATTAAATCTGACGCCGTCAGGTTATAAACCCTGACGCCGTCAGAAATGACCTGACAAAAATTTTCATTTTAAGTTTCCGGAAAATTTCTGGAAAAACCTTTACCTTACTTCCTGGAAATCCTGCAAAACATCATTATGACTCGATACAAGCATTTGACTCAAACACACACTAATATGTATGTTAATTTATTATTATTATGATTCATGTTAATTTGTGTTCTAATAAACCGATTTAGATTTCCCTTACACTTATCTTTTGCAAAATACCTTTATATGTAGTTAAGACAAAGTTAAAAACAAGATAAAGCATTTTCACAATTTTGTTTTGAACATGAATCAATAATAATAAAAATTAAACATACATACGGAAGCAAATAAAATCAAACAAACACATAAATAAACACACAAAGCAAATAAAGCTTGGGTTGCCTCCCAAGAAGCGCTTGTTTTTGTTCGAGTAACGAGCCTGACTCTACCCTTATTTAATGGAAATAGGGGAGATTTTCCCTACACTTAGGATTAAGTGCGGGTGATAGTAGCGATACACACCATCTTGGTAGAAGTATGCCGCATGAGGAAAGAGTGGTGGATGAATTATATACTCAAAGGGGTGTGCTCCTTTCATCATAACCTTACCAAGTTCACTTTGGTCAATGGGTGAATTAAAGTTTTCTCCTAAAAAGGGATCATTTTCTATCAACTTCGAGAGATTCCTAGTTGGGAATCCATCTTGACCTAATAAACCCGGTTTAAACCCATAATGTTTCTTGTGATTAATCATGAATGGGTGATGTAAGTATGTAAGGTCATGGTTCACTCCTATATTAGCTTCCTCTCTACAAGGCTTAGAGTCTACTACCTTCAACATAAAACTACCCGGACTATATGGTTTGATGGGTGGGTCGGGACCTAATTCAATTCCTAAGTTCACATCTAAGGATGGAAGATTAGGTAACGGTTTTGGTTTAGGCTCCGGTTCATCAAAACTAGGAACTTCCATAGAACTAAAAGAAAGGTTATGACTACAAGTATTCAAACCTATTTCTTTTAGTTTTGTTTGGTCCAAGGGCTCTACCTCTATTGGGGTTCCTATAGTCTCTTCTACTTCTTCCGGGTAAGTCACGGGCGGTGTGTATGCCTCGAATGATGGTAGGACTTGTGGGGTACTTTGTAGGTTTGTGTTATTTACCTCATCCTTCCTTGTCTCTATATCAATTATATCCACATCATGTGTTTTAGTAGAATCTAACCCAAACATGTTCCTAAGTATCTCAAATCCTTCTCTAGCCATTTCAAGTTCTAAGTCCGATTCATAAGAATCTTCCCCGATAACATGATTACTGTGTTCAATTTGCCTAAAGGATTCATCATGTTTTCCTTGAGATTCAAAGTCATTGATCATAAAACCTAGGTCTTTTTGCTCAATATGCTCATGTTCGGCTAAATCCTCCTCAATTGTTTCCTCAAGTTGTGATGTATACGAACCCATTAATTCATTAAACTTATGGTTCACGGTTAGGAAGCTTTCCTCAAAAATTTTCCAAAGGGTCTTATTAAAAGGAGTTGATCCTAACAATGATTGTTTAATAGAAGCCACACATGCACATAATTCATCAAACCTATCAAACTTAATACCCATCTCCTCTTGTATATATCTAAGATCACTTAAAAATTCATTGGAACAACAGGAAGCAAATCTATCCGTGTAAAGTAATTGTTCCTCTATTGTTAATGATCTAAATGGAATTTCATCCGCCATTGTGACAAATGAAAAATGGTTTTACAAACAAAGGGCACAAAGAAAAAGATAGACTAAAGAAATCTAATAAAAAAGAAAAATAAAAATCTCACTAGAAAGGAATCTAGTGAGTAGACCTAATAAAATAAAAATTCAACCTAAACAATAACTATTCCCCGGCAGCGGCGCCAAAAACTTGATGCGTGGTTTTGTAACCTTACAATAGGTTTTACCTCTCGAGGGATCTCAAGAGGCTTACAACCCCACCAGGCAGTGTACCTGACCGATGTAGTATAGTGTAGTGGTAAGTACGGGGGATTGATCGTTCTCCACAGGGAATAGTGTTCGTTAGGTATGAAAGGTTACTCTAATAGGTCTAAGGGTTGAGGAAGATTCTTTTTATGTTTTTATATTTTTTTTGAAAGCAAGTAAAATCTCGGTTTTGAAGGAGTGGGCGGAATTAGTTGCTAGTCAACTAACCCAAATAACTACAAATGCAAATAAAATAAATAACTGAAAATAAAATGTGGTGAGAAACTTATGTGTAGAGAAATGTGTTTACTTAGATTTCCTTACTCCCTAACTATCTTTTACCGGTTAATTAGTGTGTATTAGTCGCGTGGATGACGGGTGTATTCCTTAATACCATTCGTGGGGTGGCGTACTTACTTCCCCAACTCTACAAGCTCCTACTTCACTCCTATGTCGAGCCGGCTAGGAAGCTCCTAACATGGGATCACTAGAATTCGCTTGTGCATTAAATACAACCATAAAAACCTTTAGTACGCATTTGGTTCATGTTTCTTAAGACGTTCAAGCAAGTTACCGAATAGGAAGTTAGCCAGTTTTCTTAAGCCTAACATAGATAAACAATCATCCAATACAACTAACAACACACTAATAACCAATAATCAATAGCTAGGTTTCATTAGATCTAAGCAAACACAAGATAAATTTAGCCTAACATATTAATCAAAAGACAAGAATAAGATAAAATCAAACAACACATAGACATATTGAATGATTAATTGATAACTTATCTTCAATGTAACATGGAAGATCTCAAGGCAAAAAGCCTTGAAAAAGAAGCTAAATTCGTCCTAGGGTTTTCTCCCAAAATTCCACACACTAAGCTCCCCCTAATGACAAAAAATTAGAAAACTATATATAGACTTTTGCATCTGACGGCGTCACCTTATGGAGTGTGACGCCGTCACCTCGCCGCTTTTAGGGTTCTCGGATGACCATCTTGACGCCGTCCCTCTTTAGCTCTTCCAAAATCCATTCTGGCTTATCAAGGCTTGACGCCGTCGAACCTTGAACGTGACGCCGTCCCCTTATGATTTAAGCCGTGATGCCCTTGATCAAGTTAAATCGTGACGCCGTCAGAATTTACATGCTATTTTCACTGGCTCATCATGAGTAAATTTCACGTCCACTTTTTCTTGCCAAAGCATGACGCCGTCTAGAGTAAATTGTGACGCCGTCAAAGGTAACTTTTAGCCGATTTTTGAGACTTTGTCGTTTTCTTCACTTTTATGCTCCAAAAACGTCCAAAATGCCTCCTTTTCCAGATTTCTCCTCAAAAGTACCTAAAATGACAAAAGGAACGATTTAGGGCAATATTTGATCAAATAAATACGATTTAGGGCTTAAATGACCCCTTAAAAGCGGTACACTTTTCGCTTCATCTAGAAATTCTGCAATACTCTTATCTTCCTGCTTTTTCTGGATGGGTGTGATTGCAGCTGATGATTTCTCATAATAGTCCTTCATTTGAATAGTATCCTCATCATCTTCATCGAGAATGGAAGCCGTGAGAAATTTGGAACGCCTTTCCACAGCTCGTTCTTCGACTAGTAATTCTCCCATAGATTTTTCATGAGGATGAATGATGGAATACTGTGGGGGTTGGAAATTGTCAAAACCGGGAGTATTATACCAAGGATTAGGTTCTTGATTCCACGGTTGACATTGATAATCGTCATGAGGACCCCCACAATTTGCATAAGGAACATTTGGTGCATTTTTAAACAATGTATCATTGAAATTTTGATAGCACGGTTCTTGCTCAAATGAATTCTGAGGAGGGTGGTTGAAATCGTTTTGAAAATTTGGATAAGTGAATGTATTTTCGATTTCAGAAGTGCAACATATACAAAGTCCATGAGTAAACCCACATTCTTTGCAAAAACACCGTTCACAATGTGAATCATCTCCCAACGAATCTCCATAATTAAAGCAATTTTGCTGATTGTATGAAGATAGCTGACATTGTGGAGGGTAGTCGGAAAAACTTTGAGAATTATTTGGATTTGGATTAATGAATGTTTTGCACTAATTACAAAATCCGTCTCTAATATTACTTCCACACCGCTCACATGAACACTTGTAACAATGATGATCATCACCCACTGGACTTTTACAATGAAAACAGTGATAGTCGAGTGACGACATAAGAATTAAACATTTAAGAGGGATAAGAAAATAGAATTAAATGGTTTAAGAGGATAAAGAAGAAAAATAAAGGAAAATATTTTTTTATTTATTTTTTATTTTTTTTTCAAACACTTTAGGAAAAGTGTTTATGATTTCTTCAAAAAAAAATTTTTGGTTTTTATAAGAAAATATATACAAAATAAAAACGTTAACTTCACGAGGAAGGATCTTCAAGTCACTAATCGTTTAAACCTCAAAGATATTGTCAGAACACAACCTCCCCGGCAGCGGCGCCAAAAACTGATCCGTTCGGAAGTACGTATAAAATATCGGATACGCGTGATACGCGGGGATCAACAAGCCAACCTTTTGGGAAAAATGCCAACTTGCAAAACCCGCGAATACGATATGAGATACCGGGCAAGTGTTACCCGAGTCGTTTCCCGACGAGGTGTGAATCGAGGATTTCGTGTAAGGCTTGGAATTAAAGTGCTTGAAGGATGGAATTTGGATTTTTGTGTTTTTTAATTCTAGTTAAGTTATGGAAAACAAATATACAAAGAAAATGAAGCAAAAAGCAAATTACGCTAAAAACGCAAACCGGGAACTTAATACGAGCTTTAAAAAGTGAAATCTTAAAAAATTAACCCTACGGATGCAAACCTAATTTTCGTAAGTCCTAAATGATAAAAGAAAATTTTAGAAAAAAGAATTATATTTTTTTTGACTTTTATATTTTTTATTATGAATTAAAAACTGGATTTAAAAGAAAAATTAAATAAAAATACTAAATGAAAATGGAAAATTATGAAAAATTACAGGAAATTCCTAATTATTATTCTAATCCTAGGAAAAATAATGGTGGAATGCCAGCTTATCCAGATAAGCTGGAATGAAGCCAAAATTGGAAATAAGCTATAGGAAAGATAAAGGTGTTAAAAGAATTAAATGGGATGGTTATACCAGGACAAGTCCCAAGGGCAGTTGGTATGGGGGGTGTGTTGTGAGGCTTCGGAAAGGCTGAGGTCCCAGGTTCGACCCCTGCCTCAGCCTTTTTGCTAATCTATTTTTGTTTTAATTTTTTTTTACCAACTTAATAAGCACATGAAAATAAGCAAGTTTTATAACTACAACTATTTCTAGAATCTAAATAATAAGCTGGGAAAGAGCATGAGGAAAAAAACAGTTAATGCTTAAAACTTGGAATATAACATTGTGGAACTAATAAGCTAAATTAAAAGCTATAAGCTATTCCAAAGACTAAATAAGCTACTGTGAATTAAAGGCAATCTAATTAATTTAACCTACATAAGCTAACCTAATAAGAAGAAAGGAAAATAAGCAATGAGACAAATAAGCAGTTGAGGCTGCTGATGTGCAGACTCACACATGCCCACTGAGGCAAATTTGAGCTAATTAAAAGCTATTGAAAATCTGCTATAAAAAATCACAAAAATATGGAATAAGTAGATGAGCTACCCAAGATTAAATGTGCCAAATTTGAGCTTAATCAAGCTCATAATGAGCTTATGAAAAATCTAAAACATGGGGCTGATTTAAACCTTTTGGGTACTGATGCAGGTTGTGCAGCTTATGACCACAAAAAACTTCACCAAACCAAATGAGATTTAACCAACTACTAGGTATCACTTAACACACCATAATTAACAGAAAAATAACAACAATAAGCTTAAATTCATGAATCTCAATTGGAAATCTTACCTGGTCACTAGGCATTAGATCCTTAGGAAGACCAACTGGGATCAGGCAAAACTCACTAAATCAGCTGAGATCAAATTCATATAAGCTTCTATAACTTAAAAACACCTAATCAAAACTGTACAAATGACAAATGAATAGTGGATCACTCTTTTGACCCATTTTCACCCTTTGTTCCAAACACCCCTTATGGGACTGTTTTGGAAAATTAAAACTAAATAAAGGCTATTTAAGCTATGACTTGGTAAGACAGCTTACCAACTAAGTACATTAAGTTCTAAAAAGCAATTCTAACTTATTAAAAAGCACTAGATAAAAGCTATCCTAGATTAAGCCTATTTTTTTGGGTTTTTATGACTTTTTAAGTAAAATATGAACAAATGAACACCTAAATATATTTAAGCTACAAGATACTATAAAAAGCAATAACAACTATCAATAAGCAAAAAAAACAAGAAATAAGCACTAATTAAGCAGTTCGACTTTAGTTGACTTTTTGAATTTAACACTGAGTTGAAACCAATTAACTTTTACAAAAGCTTTAAAAAACTGAAATGAGCTTATTAAGACAGAATTAAGAGCCTATGAAACTAATTAAGCACATGTGAACTTTAAAGATTGAAAGTAATTGCTGGGGATGAAAAACAACTTTAATTGGTTAATAACTAAAAGATTGATTACAGTACTGGAAGATAATAACGACAAGCTAAAATCTAAATTATGCTCTAACTTAATACCTAAAGATTATACTATATTCTACACTAATTCGACTTACTAACTAACTAACTCACTTCCTCGTCTTTTAGGCTTCAACAGTTCTTATTTATACTAAAATACATAGGGTTTCTTCTTCTGTGCTTCTTATGGATCCAATATCAACCCTTGGATTAACTTGGCAACATCTCAGCCTTTGATTTGGGATTTGGCGCCAAAATATGTTGAGATTGCCAGCGTGGAAGAGTTGACTTTGTGAGGATATGCATGGGGGAAAGAAGGCTGGAGCAGGTACAAGAAGGAGACAAGGATGTTTGTATAGCAGGGGGGACATGGATGTCTGGGATATGATGGTCTGGGGAAAGGGGAAAGCGGGAAAAGATGGGTTGAAGGGTTGACTATTTTGATTTTACCCTAGGATTAGCTGAAGATGGGGGATTGGGCTTTTGGGAATGGGCTGAAAAATAGTTGGGTTGGTTTCTTTTAAGGTCCGTTTTGGTTTAGTAGCTAAGGATAGGATGAGAATTAGTTTTAGCTTTTAGGGACCAACTTTGCCAAATCTGTAAATTCAGGGATTATTTGTGCCAATTTTTAAAATTTATTTCCAGGGACCATTTCTGACATTTTGATATTCTTGAGGGTTGACTTTTGACAACTTGAGCAATATCTTGGTCCAAACTTGAAATTCTTCCCCGGCTTCGGCTTTTGACGATTTTCCAATCTCGTGCTCGGTTTTGACCATTTTTGCCCTGTTTTCAACCCTTTTGTACCTGAAATACATAAAAACACACTCCAAGGATATTTGCAATTATATTTGGTATATTTGGATGTTTTTCGTTATTGTTATGTGTTATATGGGCGTAAAATGATGAGTAAATAGGCACTCATCATCCCCCCACACTATCAATTGCTAGTCCCTAGCAATCCGATCATATAAAGTAATGAAAGGATCAAAAGAATACCAAGTATACCCTGTTTCGACTTTTTATTCAATGCAAGAAATTTAAACTGGAACAAAAATTTTAACTAGAACATAAATCTAAGGATTGAAAAGGGCCTTTTCCATGTAGCGGCTTTCTTCTCGGCACATCCATAACCAGTTGGTTTTCGGTGACCAGGCTTTTGACACCCCACAGAGAATAGTATCGGAATCAGCGGGATTTCGATTTCAAAGATTCTGGATATTCCCACTAACCTAGTATTAAAAACTTAAATAAACAACAATAAACGATCATTTAGAGATTAAAGACTCAAAGGTGAGATCACTCCATGTAACGGCTTTCTTCTCGGCACATCCCAAACCAGTTGGTTTTAGGTGACCAGGCTTTTGACACCTCACAGAGAATAGTACCGGAGCTTTCGGGGTCTTTGAAATCAACAATCTACCAAATTACCGGTTAACCTTTATGACAAAATTGACGAATCCTAGTTCAACTTCCGATTTAAACTTAGGAAAAAGCAAGTTTATTTATTCAACATATAAACAACATATACAACTTTACTTTTGCAACATTATAACTTATTTCATTTTGTAATATCATTCCATTTATTTCATTTTGCAATATCATTCCATTTATTTTTCTTTTCATTTTATCGTTTTTCCTTTTTTTTATTATTTTATTATTTTTTTTATTGATGTATAGGAAAATATGCTTTCTCAAAAATTTTAAATAAAAAGTTGAACTCGGACTCTATATCAAAATTGTATAAAAATTTGTTTTGCATAACAAAATGATTTTAACGTTCAAACGTTTGAAAACAACACTAATTTATTCAGATTAGGAGCTCCTGGGAGGAAAAGCCATAGATTACTTATATAA
Organism: Artemisia tridentata subsp. tridentata; assembly: GCA_021014915.2. Classification (NCBI taxonomy): domain Eukaryota; kingdom Viridiplantae; phylum Streptophyta; class Magnoliopsida; order Asterales; family Asteraceae; genus Artemisia; species Artemisia tridentata. The sequence continues at coordinate 338,847,959 of CP139504.1, forward strand.
GCTCTAAAGAAAACCAACTACTGTACGCTTAGCATTTTCATTTGCACAAATCGTAAAACCTTAGTCTAATCGTTAAGGAAGCAGCCAGATCAATACTCTGGCAGAGTCGGGATTCCCTTTCTTCTAACCTAATCAAGACTAAACATTTTTTTTGGGTGCTAAGCACTTCTTTTTCATGCAATTTCTTATTTAAAAATGAAAAAATTTTAAAAATTTTGGACAAAAACGGGGGTACTAGGGTACTAGAAGGTACACATGTGATCAAATTCGCAAGAATCCCCCCCCCCCCCCCCCCACACTTAGAATTGAATATTGCCCTCAATATTCAAAGTACCGGCTATTATGCCGACACTTAGAACATAAAAAGGTTATACTAATAGCCAAGTGTGTGAAAGAATTCTCTTTTTCACAAACAGGATTAATAAGATATCCCTAGATAATCGTTAGCAAAACAAAATCGGATATTGGGTGGCTGGATTGAAAACAGGCGCATCAATCATCACGATCTAAGGGAAACCTGAAAATAAGAGCAAACAACACACAAAACCAAAGCACAGTAGAGGAATTCCCCCACACTTAGTGTTAGAAAATAGAAAGAAATCAGAAACATGGGTTGTCACCCATGAAGTGCTAATATTTTTGTTAACCGAGTCACTAGCTTGACTCGACCCTGAATTCATTGGTCCATGGGGAAGCAGGTGGAAGAGAAAATCTTCATCGAACTTTCATTCAAGATGTTAGGATAATCATTGAATTTTTATGAAAGTTCCACACCGATGAGATGCATCCAGCTCAAAAGAATGATAAGTGTAGATGCCGGGGTCAAAAATGGTGTCTTCACTCCCAAAGGAGTAAAGGAAAGGACAAGTCACTGTATACGTGAAGAAAGGTAGAAAAACTCGAACGACATATGTGAAGTCAATATAATGGCGATTCTCAAGGGGAAATGTCACATATGTCGGAGAAAGAATGTCCTTTTGAATCTCTGGATTAAGAATTGAGGTCATATCATCAAGTTTAGGAATAATAGAGTCCTTGACCTCATCGTTCTCTAACACTTCATCAAAAAGAGGATTTACGTTGCTAGAAAAGTACTCGTCATCAAATTCAAAAAGAGAGATTGAATAGACTTTGATACTTTCATTTGGAACGTCCTCATCCGAAAGTGATTCGTCATCAGTAGAGGAAAAATCATCGTTGGAATTGAAAAGAAGGTTAGAGAGAATCCCGGAAGAATCCTCCGAAGTGTCAAGTAGATAATCACCACAAAAAGACCAATCACATTCACTTTCGGATATATCCTCAAACTCACTTGGGATTGGGAAAAGGTTCTCAACACTAGACTTTATGAATTTCTTGGGACTAGTGGGTAGACACTGAAACATATTAATTGACTTAATTATATGCATTTTCTCTTTGTCTTCGTTTGTCATTCTTTTTCTTGATGTTTCGTTTTCCTATTTCTTTTTGGCGTGAGTATTTTTGAGTCTGATATAATTGGGACCACTTAAAATCTTTTATGGGCTTATATTTTCACACTATTTTAAAATGTTGTAAACAAATCATTTTTGAATATGAAATTTAATTTAAACGGTTGAGTTAAAACCGTTCTTTATACTCTGTGTCGTGATACCAATTGAGTAGCACCCCAATGACATGTATGCTTCCGCTAAACCAGATTTTGGGGGTGTTACAGTGTTTATAAACGTTTATCAGTGGCGGATCCATAAATTCTAATCGTGTGTAGCACAGGTCACGACATGGTGTGTTTTGCGTGTGGCATCCTATAAATTTTTTTAACAATATTGAACTTTGTGGGTAAAATAAGACAAGTTTTTCAAACTATGAAACAATAACTAAAAAAACTTTAGTTTAGGGGTAAAAATAAGGAAAGTTTCTAAACTAAAACATATCTCCAAGGCAATAAGTCTGTTTAGGATCAAAGATGACATAAGCTCTAGCTACACGTCAAGATAGTTGCAAAACGTGAGATTGAGAGTTAAAAGTCATGTGTGGCACGTGTCACATGTGGCCACCACTTGGCTCCCCCCTGACGTTTATATATCGTAAAAATGAAACTGCTTTATATTTATATTATTCAGACGTTCTTTTACAAATAATAATAATAATAATAATAATAATAATAATAATAATAATAATAACAACAATAATAATAATAATAATAATAATAATAATAATAATAAAGTGATGTTTATAAAAATAATAATAAAGTGATGTCTATAGCTAGAGGAGTGGGAGCCCAATTAGTATCTCGGCTCCCTACTAACTTCTTGTAAATCTTATATGTTTTTTTTTTTAATAAAGTGATGTTTATAAAAAAAAAAAAAAAAAAAAAAAAAATAATAATAATAAATTTATTCATTCAAATTCAGATATTTACGCTTCAAATTTAGATTCAGATGTGCGAATCAGATTTAGAGCATAATAATAAACAAACAGCACATTAGTTATTGTTAAAACGATTTGAATTCTTAACCTTAATTATGGTGGCGTTTGTTTTTTAAAAATTGCCTCTTAAAAACATCTTAATCTGATTCATTCAGATGCGGTCAGACATTTGGGTTATTAAGACTGTTTGTATTTTTCATGTCATTCAGAGACGGTAAGAGGCAATCTATGTTAAGAGCGTTTGCTTTTTTTCTGACCATTAAGAGACAGTAAGAGGCATAAACCTCTTATTGAACTAGATGTGGAAGGAGTGTCTTAACACCTCTTAATGTCTCTTTTTCTATTATTATCTTTTTTTACTTTTTTTTTTTCTTTGTTTTTTTTAGGTCTTGTTTCACCTTTGTTTTTCGTATTAAAATTTAAAAGTATTAAATATAATCACTGCATATGTTTTGTTAAAGTAGTTATAGGTACTCTAAAATTAAAAGTATAGGGATATTTTAATTACAAGGTATATTGGGTCTTTTATGTGTACATAGGGGTCCCTTAAATCCAAGGTATTTAACCATATATTGTCTTGTTACTGCACAATGGGGATCCAAGGTATTTAACCATATATAGTATCGTTATTGCACAATGGGGATCCAACAATTTATAAAATTTATAAAATTGAAGGTTTCATAAATCAGAATTTTAAAATAAACTCTGATTTATGAAACCAAATTTATTAAACCTGGCTAAATTTGACTCCAATTTTATAAATTTTATAAATTGTTGGATCCCCATTGTGCAATAACGATACTATATATGGTTAAATACCTTGGATCCCCATTGTGCAGTAACAAGACAATATATGGTTAAATACCTTGGATTTAAGGGACCCCTATGTACACATAAAAGACCCAATATACCTTGTAATTAAAATATCCCTATACTTTTAATTTTAGGGTACCTATAACTACTTTTAGATAAAGAATGTATAAGATGAAATGTGACAATTCATATTTTTCTCAAGTTGAAGGGTTCGGTTTCAGACTCATATATCTCAACTTTAACGCGAACTATATAGTTAATTGTTTTAAAAAGTCTAATTTAAAATCCGACACGTTTATTTTTGTCAAATAAACATGAATTTGCGTGTTTTGTTTAAAATACTTTTAACTTTAAATTGATTATTATATTATAGAATCTGTTTTCTTATATTTAATAAATTTTATATATTGTGCGAACGTAATGGTTTTATATTTATATTGTAAAAACTCACAGTTTAACACATCCAGACATTTTTATAAAAACAAATAGTTTTATTTGAGTTAGATTTAGATTTCTCAATCACTTATTTAGATTAAGATGGGAATCAGATTCAGACTTTTCTATCGGATATTCAGATTCATATATGTGAATCAGATTCAGATTCAGAGCTTCTTAATAAACAAACAACACTTAAGTAATCTAAATAAAGCAAATTTACAAATAATGCGATCGGAAAAGCTTTTTAATTCGTTGGTGATTTTTAGAATATCTACAAATAAAATGATGCCTCTATGGCTCTTAGTTACTCTTGTGCATAGGATACTTGGTGTTTGCTTCCACATATGCAAATGAAACATTGTACACTCTGGGCAAAACACAACCAAGTTTAATGTGGACCTTAACTATACAAGTGACAGCGGAAGAGTAAATGATTTCATATATCCTCGTTATTTCCTGGTAGACCCTACTCTATTCTTGATGGCCACCATACTCAACTCAAAAACATCATTTGATTTATTTTAATTCACAATCAACCCATGATACATTTGTTTTTCACGTTATTCTCTAATAAGATTCCACGTGATAACACGTTGAGCCTTTTGTTCTTTAGTTTTCAAAGCTATACAAGATTATCACATCCATATATTATTTATACTTCTATTCGTCAAAGAAAGGAACACACCGCTTCCACAAAGTTATGCAAAAAATTATTAGAGAATAGAATGTATCGGTAGGCTTGCGCCCGTTTGTGGGCTTAGGCCCATTAGGGTTTATAAAGTTATCTATGTAATCTATAAATACATCATCAATAAAACATAATAGTTACGAGGTTAAAATCATTCAACATGGTTTAAAAGTGGGTATGATCCAATACATAATCGGCCGTCATGAGCCGCTGTCTCTGTACCACCCCGTCACACCTACCTATCTCCCAGAAACCCAAATATTTTTTACTCATTTTTCCTCTTTACACACCTCCATCACCAGTTTGTCACAATATAAAAACATACCACCAATCACATCCACGTTTGTGATAATAAATAAATGTATCCACATTATTTAATACATCTCCGACACATTAATTCATATTCACGTTATTTTACATATCCATCATCTGTCCTTTTTTTTCCACGTTTTTAACATAAACAAACGTTCATCATATCATTTTTTTCGACACCTCATGTTTGTCACCATAAACAAACGAGCTCCTCATCTCCTAACCCTAAAACCAAATACTACACAGACCTAGCCGTCGTCGCTGCTTCATAGACGACTCTCTTCTTGGCATCCCCATCCGCAACACAATAGGTTTACCAAAGCACCACAACTCCTTTTGAAGTGCTACATGCCAAAGGCATCTCTGCTGGTACCACAACGGGTCTTCTCCAAGAAAATAGTTTTAGTTTTTCAATTTAGAGTTTTCTACTCCAGTCTCAAGATTTCGCGATTTCGCCGCTCGAACTCCGAGGGGGTATTAGAGGATAGAATGTGTCGGTAGGCCCGACCCCGTCTGTAGGCTTAGGCCTATTAGGGTTTATAAAGTTACCTATATAATCTATAAATACATCATCAATAAAACTTAATGATTCATAGTTAACATCATTCAACACCACATGTAGTTTTCATAAGCAATTGTCGAAATCACAATCAATATATTTATAGGAGAATGTGGGTGCATGTATTTGTCGAAATAAATGATTTAAACACACACAAAACACTTTATTAAATCTAAATTTAACAAGAATCAAAACTGATCTCGATAAAAAAACGATTTAACCATAATCTCCACGGCTAATCTGGTGTGAGACTATTATCTAAATTAATAATAGTATTGGGAACACATTATAGATTATCAAGTATCGGTCATATTTGTAATAGGTTGCTTTGGCCTTTATGTTAGTTATTAAGGTTCGGCCTATGTAGAAGGCCCATAGGCCGTGGCCTTTTATTAATCTCTTTATTTAGGGCAACGCCCCTTACTTGTACAATCACTATAAATACCCCTTCCCTTGAAGGGAGAGGGTGTTGGTTCATGTTAATCATATTTCATTATTCATAAGCGTGTCCCTTCCATTCTTTCTCTTTCTAACTTTCTCTCTCTAGATCTAGTAATCTTGTGTGATAGATTTGTGACCTAACAAGTGGTATCAATCGCCAAGGGATAGATTAGGTTGTTTTAGATTCGATTTGGTAGAAAATTTGAAGTTTTAAGTTACTGTCCTTCGAGTAAGCACCGTTTTCTCCGAGTAAGGAGTTGCATTTCTCCGAGTAAGGAGTTAGTTCTTCTAGTAAGCTTCATTTCTTCGAGTTAGTAGGTTGAAGATCTTCGAGTTAGAAGAATTCTTCAACTTAGCTTTCTAGTAAGCCTTGAACCTTCGAGTTACAATTCGAGTTAGAATTGATTCTTTCAAGTAAGGTTATTCTTCGAGTTAGAAGAATATTTATTAAGTTCTGTTTATACTTTCCGAGTTAGGAAATCAGAACTTCTTCATTTATAATCCTTCAACTAAGGGATTATATACTTGGTGAAATCTTGTTCTTCGAGTAAGGTTTTATCGAGCAAGACAGTTCTTCGAGTAAGTTTGAAAGTATTGCAACTGAACTCTTCGAGTAACATAGGCTTCGAGTTAGAACTGATTTCTTCTAGTACCATCTTTCGAGTAAGGAAGCTTCGAGTTAGGGCAATTTCTTCGAGCAAGGACATTAATTATTCTACTAAGTATTTTTTCTTCAAATCTTCTACTTAGAGATCTAAACTACAACAACGACCTTCGTTATCCTAAAAGATCCATCATCCACAAGTTACGTCTTCAAGATGTCTCAACCACCGAACTATAATTACTTCTACAATCAACAGCAGTAGTATCGTCAGCAACAACCGTATCCTCAACAACCACAGTATCCGCAACAACAAATCTTCATGCAACAACTTCAATTTCTCCCACAACAACAACCATATCAACAACAACCATTGCAGTCCTACCCACTTCCAGCAAAACAACCACACTGGTTTGATCAGATGTGTGAAGCAATAAGTAGTCAACAATCAAGACACGAGGCGGGATCCTTAGACACACCTCCTATGCTCACCCCGGGTAACTACGTGGAATGGGCAAGTCGATTTTTACGGTTCATTGAACTCAAAAAACCGCATGGGAAATACATGAAAAAGGCTATCATTGAAGGACCATTTCAAGTGCCTACAACAACGGTTCCTGGAGATCCAAATGCCATTCCTCAAAGAGAAGCAACTGTCACCCCTATTCCTGATGCTAAGCTTACAGCAGAAAAAGTACTTCATAAAGAAGCCAATGAACTTGCAATGTCTTACATCCTTCAAGGAATTCCTAATCCAATCTTCAGAAGTATTGATGCACAGAAGACTGCTAAGGACATGTGGGAACACGTTCATCTTCTCATGGAAAGCACTGAATTGAACCAAAAAGATAAGGAATCAAAACTCTATCTTGAATACACAATGTTCATGATTGAATCAGGAGAATCATTAGAGTCTTATTACCATAGGTTCACCAACATCATAAACGACTTGGACAGGCACAACATTATTCTACCTAGGATTTCAGTAAACACATGTTCCTCAGTTGTCTTGGTCCTGACTGGCAGAAGTATGTTACCTTTGTTCGTCAAGCAAAGAATCTGTGGAAAACTAGAAGGGGGGGTTGAATAGTTTTACCGATTAATATTAATTCGCTTTGTTACTCTATGTTAATTCAAAGGAAACAATCACAAACAAGTATTCACACAATATATATGAAAAGTAAAGAGAGGAAAGATCAAACCACACAACACGGATGTTTATAGTGGTTCGGCTACAAGGACTCTCTTCCTTGCCCTACTCCACTCCTCGAGCCTCTAACTCGAGAGTTATCCTTCACTAAGAAACAAACTCTCTTCTAGGTGGAGAAAACCTTTACACGTTGCTTACTTCCTTTTCCGGTACTAAGCTAAACACCGAGTTCTACTTCAGGGCAGAACCAACCCAATGTCGCCTATACAATTACCGACACTAAGCTAGATGTCGAGTTCTTTCACAAGGGTACAACCTCTCCCTACACTCTTTGTGTTTTGAGGACTAAAACACTAACCACACTCACTGAGATAAATGATACAAATGATGTGTGAATTACACAAGGATCACACAGTAACTATACTAAAGGTTTACACGTCTGTGTTGAACCTTGATGCTTAATCTTCTTTGCTACAAAAGATAGATAAAATGATATGAATGAATGATGTTAGTAATATGAATGAGTATGTACTTAAGCTATATAAGTGATAAGAAGGCCAAGTGATCAGCTTGCTCTTTATAGGCAAGCTGATAAACACTCGGCGGATCCGGCGGATCCCTTAAAAGGGATCCGTCCTTTATGTCGAAGGGATCCGTTGGTATGCCAGAGGTAAGACAGCTAAGAGATTTTCCAAATCTCTCCAATCTTTCCATATCTTAGTGTTGTCATATCAAGATCTTCCAATGTCAACTATCTTACTTGAAGATCTATCCAAGATATTACAAGATCTTACCAAGATTACATGTATGATGCATGCCATGATGTCATTGTATCATTTTAGAAATAAAGTTTCCTTTTAAGGAAATAAACATGTAGATGTATGAAATGTATTTCCAAGTAAACTTGTGAAATGTAAAATGTGTTCTTGATGAACTCAAATAAGTACATTTTATTACCATCATTTATCCTATTTATTTGACTTGTTTTATTATATTATCTGTGAGAATTGATACGTTAATGTTTACATTTGTAATTCTCAGGTAAAAACAAGTACTATGTGAAACTTGGCGATTTTGGACTAATTATGGAGCAAAACAAGCAAGATATTAAGAGTCTACTGAAATGTACAAGATCAAGACTATTCTGCTCCAGATACGCCGCAACTTACTTCTTACATACGGCGCATCACTATCAAGATTTCACAAGTAATAATCCAAGACGGAAAAGGACATGCGCCGCATAGAGAAATGGAGTTACGCCGCATCTTTTGGCGGTGTACGAATATTCCTGAATATATTAATCTTGGACCCCACGCGAAGTTAAGTCAATGCGCCGCATCTAGCCCTCAGACAGAAACTATAAATACCCCAAAGTCAGACGAATTTCGAGGTTCGATTCTAACAACAAGATCGAAGACCGAAGAAACCCTAGAGCCGAATTCAGACGAAGTAGCAGCACAAGACACACCCTAAACGAAGATACAAGAGCTGTAAGAAGGTCCTGCATGTATTTAATTCATTAAGTAGTTTTGTTTTATTGTATTAGTACACTTTAATTCATCAGGATTGATGGGCCGATTCCATGTGACTACGGAAAACCATGGGCACCCCTTAAAATTGCTTTCCCATTAATTAAAGTTTATATGTTGATGTCTTTGGTGACTTTTATTAGTGCATTGATAACCTCTGTGTCTAGCTGAGCATTGCTTGGGTCTCCATGCCCCTTCCTCGCCTATCTATTTTAGCGTATACGAAACGTGGGCATCACAAATGCTCAATATTCTAGGATAGTGGGATAGACATAAGTGATCATTAAGGGTTTACTCGCCGATAAGATTAGAGCCAACGAGAAAGGGTTAATTACATACACTTCATATAAAACTAGCAATAAAACAAGTGACAAGCTACTTAATTATCAGGACAGGTCTTCTTATTGTCTCAAGTATCTATCTGTGTACGTGTGTGCTAATCGCTGATTCGTGCTCATTAGTTTAGTTTATTATTTAATCATAACCAAACCGTGCCAGTCTCTCAGGCTGAACCCCTTTGCGTTAGATTAGGTTGTACAGCTAACTTAAGATATTAAAATACTGATTAGAATAACTAGATAATACGTTTCACTCTTTGTGATCGACACT
>CP139504.1:340057607-340384903 GCA_021014915.2 Artemisia tridentata subsp. tridentata
CTACCACATTATAGTACATTGTCGCTACTCCAGTTCATAACTTAATTGCTCAGGCAATTGTATCTTTATTTACTCGCAAGTATTAATTTAATAAAAGCATTTCACAATTTAAATGAACACCCAACGTACCCGACACTCCCAACGATTACTTTTAATAAATTCTCACATTTCCTAAATTACTACGAAAGTGACAAAAATTATTTTTGTACATTTTTCAAGTTCTTTTACTAACATTACTCAACTATACGCATTTAACTTTAACCACAAAACCAATACCCAATACCTAATTTTAATACCCAATATATCCACAAACCACATTTTATAAATTGTTACATATTACCTACTTATTTTCTTTTATGTTGCCGCCCCCCCCCCCCCCCCCCCCCCTCCCCCCAAGGTCTTCAAATTTTTTTTTTTGAACGTTCGTGTCACGGGACGGCTAGCCGGAACATCCAATTGGGCAGTCAGACACTAGCGACCGATCCATGAAGTCAGGGAACCACAGGGGAGGGAAAACCACACCAATTAGCCGCTACAGAAGGCACGACGCTAAATTGGGGGAAAACCTGCGCTTGCTCGGACTCGAACCCTGGTCTTTTCCAAGGCCCAAACTTCATTGCAAGACTGGGAATGCCACTAGGCTAGAAGCCACGGACCCAAGGTCTTCAAATAGTTGGCTAATGTTAAAATAATAATTAAAACCATGCTTGATAAATGCTTATTTGACCATTGACCCTTTTATCCCAAAAACTAAGACTAGAACCATGGGGTAATAAATATAAGTTGGAGACAAGCATGCACAGTATTCCCCCATTTTCGGCTGCAATTGGCAAAAGGAGACACACCATTTATTTATTTTTATTAGGTAGCTCATTAAAATAACTAGAAAACCATAACTTGCTTTTGTATTAAGATAGTAGCATGTCACTCATTTCATTTTCTTGTTTTCTTTTCCTTCGGCTGATCAAAACCAAACGCCACACCCTATATTTTTTGTAGTTTAATCTAGGTTAATAAAATATGGTATTCACCATATCTTACTTTCATTATAAAAGGGAGCTACTTGCATTCATTTTTTTTACACATTTTTGCAAACAAACTCTCACTCACTCACTCATACATTTCGGCAAGGAGAAGAAACAAGAAATAAATATTTGGTTTTGCTAGTTTAAGTGTAAAATTGTGTTACATTGGGTATATTAATTAGTAGCAAGGGTTTTGGAGTATTAAGTTGGGTACATTAGTGTTCATCATCACCACATTTCACCATCAACTTCAAGTTGCGGTTAGAGCATCGCGCATCATTTTTCCGTGCACACTTGTAACATATTACTTATTGCTTAAGGTGAGTATTCACGGACCCCCTTTTCTTACTATTTAAATCGCTTTGGGGTGGAATGCATGAATTATAATTGAACTAAAATTGATAACTATTTTATGAACTTATTGAACTCTCGTTTCACTACTTATGCTTGTGAGTATTCACAGCCCCCTTTTTACCGCTTTACTTATTTAGGGTGGAATGCATGACTTAAATTCTTATTTGAACTTATGACTTATATTTTATCTGAATTCTTTAAAATTGACTTTGAAACTTAGGACATTACTTTGAGATCATGACTTATTTTGAACTTAATGTGCCGTACATACTAAATGCAAAGTCTCCCTTGTTCGGAGCAACCTTGATAATAATTCTCACCATGTCGGTGAGTGACAATAATACTTGCCTAGGTGGTGGAGTGGCATAAAGTCTCCCATGTTCGGAGCAATATAAAGTCTCCCATATTCGGAGCAGTCTAAAGTCTCCCTTGTTCGGAGCAGTCTTTATTTATTATGTACATGGCATTTTTTTTTATTGTGAACCTGATAAACATGTATGTTTGACGCTACTTTCACCATTTGGACTTTTCTTAAAAACCTTGGACTTCTTTTGAACGAAACGTGTATACTCACCAACTATTTTCATAGTTGACCCGTTTTTCTCATGCATTTCAGGTGATCGTCAGTAAGTGTATTTTATGAAGACATTAGCACTAAGAAGTCTTCATTTGTCATGTTTAGTTGGATGAAATAAAATGTTATCTTTTGGAAACAAACTTTTATGTTTCAAATGCCGTTGTTGGCTAAAACAATGTTGTATTAATGTACTGTTTCTTTAAATCAAAATTATGGTATTGTTCTATATCACTCTGCGCTGTATATTGATTTCGTAACACCCCAAGACCCGAACGCTTCCGCTATGCCACATTTTTGGGGGTGTTACATTACGTCACTCTCAAGTTCGTCATATTTAGTTTTCCTCACATGTGGTTATTAAAGACAGCCGTTGTTTTTGATACAGGGGGTTGATAAAGAGTTAGACAATTTAAAATGGTATTGTTAATAGATTGGGTTCATCGACATCTTCTCACGGGTTGATATGATTAATGATAAAGTGCTTCCAGTTAATGCTTCACGTACACATCATTATGCTGATTCCGATAAATCGTAACCATCAGGGGAGAGAAATGTGTACATCGAGGACATAGAACAAGTTCACGTGATTGGGTTTAATGATTTATGAAACGATTTGTGTCGGAGATTGGTTGATTCTATATCCTTATCTTCTCATCTTTTTCTACGTACTTCTACCTTATCCACTTTCACCAATTTCGGGTAACAAAATCAAGATGATCAGTGGTTCAACTTGTTACTTTGGTGTTATCATTTCATGTGTACGTTTCGGGCTGATTTTTCATATGTAAGATAACTGGGATGCATTTGGTGAGATGAAGATGTTGATACTCTGTTCCCCCGAATGGACAATCTTAAAGAAGGTCGAGTCTACAGTCTGTTCTACATTTTTCGCTGCGTGTTAGAAGACTAAAGACGGTATGCATTTACTCATCAAAAGACTTCTTCAGATTCAGGGCATTCATCAGAAAGTTTGTCAGTTTGGGGGAGAGCACTAATTAGGGGAGAGTGAAAAGCCAGATTTAATTCTTAATTAGATTTGCTCTCATTGTTCTTCTGCAAGTAAAGAGATGACAGCTGATAAGATTCTGCAAGCTGAAAGAAGTAATGAAGTTTGAAGATCATTCTCGGAGCTGCTGTGCTTATGTTTTGTATCTAATTTGACTTGTAGGGAACATTGTAAGGAATTCCCGTATGACATCACTTTGGGGAGAGATTGTTAGCCTTTAAAGTTATGTCATAGTCGGGAATTGCAAAGATTAGCTTGTAATATAGTATAAATACCCTCTTAGTCACAACTAAGAAGGTGGGATGTCTCATTTTTGTATCATCAAGGTGTGTGTGTCTTAACCTTTCTCTCTCTAGAAAGCACACACATCTTCCCCTTCTTTAATCTAATATACCATGTTTACTTTTTACTTTGAGCTTCCCCGACCCCCCGAACCACATAAATCACTAGTGTTAACGGTCCTACGGAAAACAATTTAAGAATTAGCATCTAATGCTTCTGTAACATTTCAAAATGATAACTGCCAATATGTAATTTACTTGATATCTTGCCAAGAAATGAAATATTTAAAAGCCTCCTGAGTTGTGTACTTTGATTGTATCACGCCATTCATTCAGAGTGGATGGTAACATCACTGTTCCCGCCCTGCAGAACCCCCTTTTGCAGAACCGTGCATGAGATTTTCATCTCGTACGGCTCCTAAAGGTCACAAGTAAATCTTAAGGACCTGTCCATTACTAATTGTAAGTATTATACATAATCCGATCAGTCAAGTCACTTTTTACGATAATTCACCCTTGGTAGGAAAATTCAGATCTCGAGCTCGACCAACGACATGGATATTTTAGCACAATTCTTCACTTCTAAATATACATTTTTGCACTTTAGAAACACTGAATTTAAGTTAACAAAAAAGACAGCTGGAGTAGATGTGGATGTAGCTTATTCTTAAGAGGACAATATATTGTATTCCTGTTTGCATTTATTCAGGTGATTCAAATAGCGAACTGGCTCTAAAAATTGAGATAAAAGCCGGGATTCTAATCTCGTGCCTACATAAGAGAACCCACCAGACCAAAAGCAAGTATTCGAAATATGATAACAGAGGAACTATTAACTTTATTTTATATGGTAAACATGAAGTTTTATCAAACAATAACATCGAATGAAAGATTGCATACAAATAAAGTTAGAGATCAAAGATCTTGATTCAACTAAACAAAAGAACAAACCAAAATAAGATTATATTTTAAGAGTACTGAGAAAATACATAAGGAGGTATTAACAGTAGCTATTAACGTCTGAATCATTAACTGTAATCTCATATTGATGTGTATATATGAACAATAAAGAAAAACCTTATAAACTGTGGCAAAATCTATGACTTTAAACAAATACAATTTATGGTTTATTGACCTCAAAATCTTATCAGTCCTTAGAGAAGGTGATTGTTGCATTTAAGATTGCAAGACATTCGTTTGGAAGATCAAGAAACGAATTCATTAGAAAATCGTCAATCTGTTCAACTGTTGCCACTCCCACTAGTTTGCACCTCCCATGTTCATCGAGTCTATTTCCAGTTCCACTCCTCACAGTTCCTTTTGATTCTTCTGATGTCAATAATGTCTCCACCATCAGTGGTGGAGCTTTGTAGATACTTCCCACTGAAAACCAGAATCTGGCCTTGAATTTGAGATCAACCTACGTTCAGACCACAAGTTTAGATGTACATATAGTCATATATGTAGTATATACATACTATATGCTTCTTACGACTTGAAGTTCTAGTAATCAGATAATGTTTGGATATGGTTTATTTCTGGTTACACAAGCATTTTATAAATAGTTTCAAATCAGCTACAACATCATTAATTATCTAAAGATTAAATCATACTACCCATTTACCCCCTTTTTTTTGGGTAAAGCATTCACCCCTTTTTTAAAAACTAATCTAAATGGCGTTTACCTCCATACCATAAAACGTCTTCGTGTTTTTCGTAAAAATGTAATTCCTGGCCAATTTGTCTATTATAAACTCTTAAATAATACAGTAAGATTTTTTTTGGGTAACCATGGTTTCTGACCTATTGACCGACTAATCCACGGGGTTTGAACTCACTGCCACACAGATTTAAACCAAGTAAAGCACTCCCTTTTCAGGAGGTTGGCGTTGCCACTTCAGGTTGTTTGCACCTAGCAGGAATTGAACTTGCGACCTCACACATTTTAGTGTGATAATCACAAGTCCTTTTGCCACTAGGCCATCCCCAGTGGTTAAATAATACGAAGTTGCCATGCACTATAACATTTGATAGTCTGGCTAACTTTAAAATCAAAAGCATTTCCAAATACTAGCTTTTACAGCCTGTTAAGCTGATTATTTGATTCTAGTTATTCAATATCATGCAATAACTATCAAAACACACACCTAAACACCACCATTGTTACTTCTTTGAACGTTAAAAGTAGGAATGGATCAAACTCTACCTTGCCAGATGCTAAGTTGATGATCCCTCTAAAGATCTCAGGAACAATCTCTATTTTCAAGAAAGGTGGCAATGGCAAGCCCAAGAACTTAGTTGTTGCAGTACTTAATGACGGTATGTAAAGCGTTTTTACATCAAAGTCAACTGATGTCTCGCCATTAAAGTCAACCCCAACCATCTCCTTTCCTATCCCACTACCCTCTCCCCCTTGAGCATTGTATTCAAAATCAGGATATCTTGATATACCAAGTTTGCAATCTCCTAAAGTCTTGAATTTAACGCTATATACATCTGGTTTTCGGTCTTGTTCTTGGGTTCTAGTTGATATGGATATGGATGGTTCTTGATTGTAAGAGGATGATAAGGCTATTGTTGTTCTAGATTGGAACTTTGTTTGAATATGAGAATATGGTGATTTGCTTATGGGGATTTTGAATAGGATTTGAGGATGTGAAGAGTGAATCTGGCAACCCATTTTGGAGGGTAAATTTTGTGACGTTGAATCATGCAGAAAACTAGTTGTTTAACTGTTTTACTTTTTGGGAAGTTGATAGGAAGAATTCTGTGGTTCTAACTTCTGATGCTGTTTAGTTTCTGTTGGTCCGTTTTTAGCCTTCCAATAGAACCTTATCACAAACATGTTTACAATAGTTTGTAAATTTGCACTTACTTCCCCTACATTTTGAACTAATTGCCAGATAGGTAACTTGATTAAAAATCACTTATCGCTCTAGGACGAGTACACATTATGGGTGGCAATTAATATCAATTTACCTATGGATCGGTAAGAAATGTATTTAAGAGGTGCTTGTGTAGTAGATTTACCCATTTCTATCAGAGTGTCTATCCCACTTGAAAAAACGAGGTGATTTGTGTTCAGGCGTTTGACGAAGGAGGCGTGCTTGCTTAGAGCATACGGTGTGGTGATTGTCATCCTTTGTCGTGCCTATGTGGAGGGCTCGCCCTCCCTCGCCATGGTACCCTCCTCCCTCGCCATGCCTCGCCATTCGTTCCTTACTCGTCTGCACGGCGAGCTATTTTAACTGACAAGTGGGCCTTTTTTTTATATATTACCATTTCTTGTTGGATTACATAAACCATTGGTTTCATGAATTTGCGCTACTGTGCATTAGCAGATTTGGTGGTGTGTTAGAGCTGGTGAAGAGTGGCCGGTGGTGGTGGTTCGCTGGAAAGTCGATCACATGAACATGTTGTTTTTAAAAAATCAGATATATGTTTAGGTGGTGCTCATTTGTGGTATTGGTGGCGGTGGTAAGTTGTGGATAAGAGGATGTGGTGCTCATTTGAGATATTAAAGAAATAAAAATCAGATATATGTTTAGGTGAAGAGTGGCCGGTGGTGGTGGTGCTCATTTGAGATATTAAAGAAATAAAAATAAAAATAGATAGTGGTGGGGCTTAAATGAGTAAGTTGTGGTATGTTATGGGAATGGGAGGTTGTAAAGGGAGGTATGTCATGGTGACGTGGCACCCCGTGGGGCCCGAATGAGTAATTTTGCTTTGCCATGATACCTAATGGTGTTAGTGGAAAAACTAGAAGAAAAAGTACTCAAATAGGCAATCGATCAGCCTAACGGGTAGCTTTTGATGCAACCATACCATAGGAGCTCTAGCTTATGATAAAAATAGTGGCAAGTGATCGGAATTAATAAATGGAACATATAATCTTCTGAATTGATTTACCCTTCAGAAAATTGGGTTACTATTGTATCTGTAGCTGCTTTCGTAATCACTTTAAGCATTACTCTATATGTTATTTCTTAATGTCGGTGGTATTAAAATAATAGTATCTTTATTACTATAGTGTTTAAAGCTGTAGCCCAATGAGGTAGTCCACAAAGGCCCAATGTTAGTCCCTCAAAAACAGCCCAAGACTGTACTTTTTTTTATTTTTAATTTTGTTTTCGATGATAATATATTGTTTGCCGACCTTATTTTGGATAACGCTTGCCTATTTTTCTGAGTATTATATCCCACCGAATCCCACCGCTTCACCAAATTCTAGGCTTATCCACTCTTCTACAGATCTAGAGTCCAAAGGATTCGTCGGTAGGTTTTCTGCCTTTCGATTTACTTTTATTATGTTTGATTTGTGTTTTTAGAGCCGGGTTTTATTCTGTTTCTGAGGGTTTAATTTCGGTTTTGTTGCTTAAATATTCGAAGTTTTTGTTGTTCGGTTTCTTAGTTTTACATTTTCTTTGATTTTCTTTGCCTTTGATTAGTTTCGTGGGTAAACAAACCTTAACAATTACTATGACTTATACATATATAAAAATTGAATCTTGAAATTAGGGTTTTCGCATAATTTGGGGTTTTGCTGATTTCGTGTTTAATTTCAATTGGGTTTTCGGTTGGAAAATGTAAATTATTGCTATATTGATTTTACTTTTAGGGTTTAACTTTCCAGGATTTTGGGATTACTGAATTAGGTTATCTTCAAATATAAAGCGGTATAAAAAAATCCAAAATTTTTTGTTTTCCCTTTTAATGATTTGAATTTGGTTGTCGGTTGCAGGACATATGTAAAACCCAAAAATTTCCACAATTTGAAATGACCAAAATGCCCTTTAATTTTAAAATTTTAAGAACTCATAAAATACGCTATAAATTAAAATTTGAGTTATATAACGTGTTATGACTCGAGACCATACAATATGAACACATAATCTAAAGTATTATATGAAATTATTTATAAACCTTATGATATAAATTATGGCACATTAACATGTCACATATGGGTCAAGTTTATTTAAAAGTCATGTACAAAATAATTAAAAGATAAGTATGAGATTTTGGTAAATTTGGAATGTGCTAATCATCATTATGAGCACCCCTAAATTCGGCATCCTCCTCCCCTAATTTTTCTCACAAAACCGTGTGTTTCAATACTCCAAAAAAACCCTAACACCCTTCCTCTCTACCCTCATTTGTACGGCAAAAACAAAGCAACCAAAAAAAAAAAAAATTCGGCTACCATCTTGTTCTTCTCATTTTGTTCGATCCAAAGGCAAGCAAACAAAGGGGTGTTCTTGATCGTGGTTGAGGGCTATTCGATGGGAGGGTTGATTATAATTTTCGGCTGTGAATTCTTTGGTGGTTCGATCCTTGTCCATCTTGTTCTTATTCTTTGATCACGCTACGAAGGTAAATGTACCATCCTTGTTCAATTCGATCTTGATTGCGTGATTTTTGTACATTTCATTGATGTTCTTGTCGAATTCTATACACATATGATAATAAAATAAAGTTACATAAAATCATAAGATCACATAAAATGATGAATTTGTAATAAGAAGTTTTGATAGAAATTGTGGGTGATTTGATATGGAATTGTTAGGACATGTTAATATGATGATAAAATTAATGTAGTATGAATTATAGACCTCATGGATGTGTTTTGGGTGTGTTAATGAAAGCTATATTGGTCTAATTGAAAACTCAGTTTCTGTCCAGAAATTTAGGTCAATTTAATTCGATTGGATCTTGATGAGTGTAAAGTGTTTTTGAGTGTTTCTGGAGTCTAAAATTAAATTTAAGAAAAGAGCTTTCTGGAAAAATAAGCCTTGTAATTTTTAGAGGTCGGGAAGGCAACCTTTTGATTTTTAGAAAATCAAGTGTAAAACTGGATTCGTATGTCGGGAAAAACAGTCCGTGTTTTTGATTTTTAGGTATATCTGGGAAAAATCTTGGAATTTATTAAGCTTGTTAAGGTATTTTAATAAATAGCAAAAATTCGGATCTGTTTTTGTTGTTAATGCTGAAATTGAGTAATTACTTATTTAAAGTACTTATAAGCTTAATTGCTTTATGTCTAGAACCTAAATAAGCTATATTGTTATTATAAAAGTGTTTAACATATGTTTTGATTAATTATCATATCAACCTTTAACTTTGGCATAATTACAATAATAATCCTAATCTTTGAATAATGGTAATATGAAACATAAGTTATATGAATTAAACACTAAAACTACTAATTCGGGAAATATAACTTAATTATGACCTAATTGAATGTATGTAGCCCTAATTGGAGTTTAAATACTTTAAATGATCAATTAAAATGACTCGTGTAATTAGAAACCCTAAATTGCTTTTAACCTGAATATGGAAACTTACTATTTTTGGGAAAGTTACTAAATATGGAAAGTTACTACTTTTGGAAAGTTGCTAAATATAGAAAGTACCTAAAATGGAAAGAAAACTAAAATGAAACCTTTATGATTAAGAAACTATGAAACTTATAAGTAAACTTATGATTCGTGTAGATTCGCTGAAGAAGGAGTTTGTTTCCGATCCTTATGTTTCTAGTTGTGTGTTCACTTGTGGTCTAAGGTACAGATATTCTGACCTTATCTCTTACGGGTTTCTCATGATTCGTACACATCTTTTGATATTAGCTTGTTTGTGATATCCTTTGATCTGAGCCTTTATGATATGGCTTTCTTATTTGATCTATGCCTTTGCTATGCTCCCTTAGATTTGTGAATCATTGATATTGTAACTGGATGTGAAAACCTTTCTTAATTATAGCATGGAAATGTTTTGAGAAAAAAACTATTTTAAAATGATGTTTATGAGCACGATGCGATACCACTTTTATAGGGAATTTTTCTATCTTTTATGAAAACTACTTTTAAAGATTACCTTCATAAAACCGTTTTAAAGATCATTTTATGAAAACCATTATTAAAAGATTTCTTAAATGAACATTTGATAGAAACCTTTGAATTGAACCTTGCTATGAACCATTTGATTTCGAACCTTCGATTATGAACCTTTGACGATGAACCTTTGATACGTTGATGACTTGACATTTGACCTTGATATGATTCCCTTTTTGGCTCATGACTTTCATTGTATGATTGTCATTCTTATTGATCCATTCTGACATTTATTTAAATGTCTCTGCCATGCTATGCTTATGTTTTACCATGCTTATTAGAGTTACTATCTTGTTTCTCTTGCCATGCTAGATTATGATTATGTATGCTATGATAGATCCGTGCCTGAGCTTACCTAGTTGTGGAGGTACCATGACCATGTCTAGGATGGCACCCTAGGCATGACACTCCCGTAGAGGTGTGATAGATCTACGACGTTCCCCCTTATGATATGATATGATTTTGTGTACACTATTGGCCAACTTTATATGTGTGACCAGTCTAGTACTGGCATACATACTTATGTTAGGGAGCGTATGGATGCATCCTAGGTTTTATGTATGTGTAGGATATGGTGACCAGGTGGTGTGTGCCTTACACTCCTTCTCAAACTTTTATTATTACTTAGAGGTCTCCCCTCTTCGTATACTTGTATTGATTATGATATAATATGTTATGTGTATGAATTGACGGATTAAGATATGGAGTTCTTATGGCACATCCTTATATGAACTTTTCCATTATTTCATTATTTCCCTCGATTCATTATTGTTCAGTTCTCATGCATTCGTGATTCTTAGTTCTCTTCAAAATTCGTATGGCTTTCATGATTATGCTTTCGTTTTGTATTCTTATTCATTCGTTGCTTATGCTTATTTACCGTTATGTTATGTTATATATATATCTGTTCACTGGGCTTTTTAAGCTCAGCCACATTTCTTTTCCTGCGGCAGGTTTTAGTTGGAAGCTGGGTTATGAGTGGAGAGTACTTTGGACTTAGAAGACTTTACTAGCTATTCTGGATTAGAGATGACTAGAAGTAATTACGATTGTAGACTTAGAATTTATTATTGAATTTTCCCCATGTAACCTTGTATTTTAGAATTTTCCTTTGTAACCTTTGAATTTCATTTGTATTATTTAAGTCTTATGCTTGTGTTTGCTTTGATATGTCACCATAACGTAATACTTCTACCCTTATCGGGTTGGGGTGTTACAATTATGGTATCAGAGCGACAGGTTGCGACTTGTAATACATTTACCCTTGACCTGTGAAGTTTGGACCATTAAGTTTCCACTGTAGGTGCTCATAAGACAACCTTTGAAAATTTGCTTTAGGATTTCCCCATAGGAACTTAAGTTATTACCGGTGAGGAATGGGTAGACTAGGACATCTATGTAAGTAGCATTGCTTCCGCATCACTCTGAATTCGTTCCTCTGCCTTTAGCTAAGCCTTATAAGAACATTTGTTTCAGAAGCTAGAAAGTTTGCAACTTAAGTTTAGTAACCAAGTAAGTTTGGAATTCCTCGAGAACTACATGGATACCTTGCACCATTTAAGTTTCACTTCCTGATTTTGATCTCCACTTCCGATCTGTTTGATAAACAGTTTGATACCTTTCCGACCATCCCGAAGGTCATTCAACCCTAATGTGTTTGACACATTCTATGAATTCATTAGCCGTGTTGGATATAAATGTACCATCTGATACTACTCAGTCCTGCAAAATCCATTACTACTCCTATGAGAACTCTGACGATTACTAACTATGGATATAGGAAGTTTTATTCCCTCCCTTTGAATGATTAAACTTGCCTGCCAACCAGTTCCTTTGGAAGGATATGATGTAAACACTATGTAACACCCCGACCCGACAAGGGTAGAGATGTCACAATAATGGTGACATATTAGAAACATATACAAGCATACATCTTCAATAATACAAAGGAATACAAAGGTTACAAGAAATTACAAGGAAATACTAAATTTACAGAGGAATAAATACTAAGTCTGAAAATATAAATTCTTCAAGTCATCTCTATAACAAAATATCTATCACAGTGTAGTCTTCTAAGTCCAATGATACTCTCCACTCATACCCAGCTTCCTACTAAAAACCTGCCGCAGGAAAAGAAATGCGGCTGAGCTCTGAAAATATAAATTCTTCAAGTCATCTCTATAACAAAATATCTATCACAGTGTAGTCTTCTAAGTCCAATGATACTCTCCACTCATACCCAGCTTCCTACTAAAAACCTGCCGCAGGAAAAGAAATGCGGCTGAGCTACGAGAGCTCAGTGAACAGATATAACGGTAACAAAGCAGTAATAAAGAATAGTACAGAGTGTCAGAAATATATGTCATGCAGATATAATCAGAATCAAAGGATAAACAAAGGAGTAAGGATAAAGGATAGGGAATAATAAGTAGGTAAAGGTAAAAGAAAATAGTGCAAGGTATAATAATGGTCAAAGGTAAGTAATGTATATGGTAAAGGTAAATAGTAATCCACCACGAGCCTAGAAAACAGAGATATAATATATATAACCATGCCATCATCATCAATCAGAGGGGTGTCCTCTCAGTAACCAGATAATATGAGGGGTGTCCTCATGTATCAAATATATATGGAGTAGCTAGCTCCCAGAGGTTGTGAAAGACGTGTATCGCACACACCATCAGTCACCAGAGATATAACAGATAATATAAACAGATAACAGAAACAGAACAAATCTAGGATGCATCCATACGCCCCAGGTGGCCAGAGTCTACCAATATACACCAAATCAAATAAAGTCAGGGACGGGATAGGTCATCTCTCTCCTACCCTAGAGTAAAGTCATCGGCTCATCAATGACAAGGACATGAACACCTCATGCCTAGTGAGTTGGCTCGGGTATCAAACCGTGGTCAGGGTCAAGTATCAAGTATCAAGTCATAATCAAAGTGTATATCAAAAGGTTCAGATTATAAGGTCTAAGTCAGATGTTACAGAAGTGTATATCAGAGGTTCAGAAATTTAGATAGGTTTATATCCGAGTTTATAAAAATGTTCAAGTCCAGGTTCAGAAATAGTATATCAGATTAATGCTTATTGTGGAAACCGTAGAGGGGGGGGGGTGAATACGTTTCCATTTAAAAACTTAAAACTTTTGTATCAAACACCCGATCAAGTGTGACGTAATATGAAGAGTGTCAACAATGAGTATATAGCATCTAGAGATGACTATAGTAAACTACAACATATGCACAATCAAACCATGGAACATACATGATCAATCACTACATGAGCAACAAGCCACACAAACACATATGCAATGCAAATATAAATATAAAGCGATAACTAATGAAATGAAAGTAAAGAGATAAGTTAGAAGGCGCAAACCGGACACGGTGATTTATAGTGGTTCGGTCACGAAGCTCCTCTTCGCCCTACTCCACTCCCCGAGTACCCAACTCGAGAGTTACTTCACTAATCAACAAACTCCCTTTAGGCAGAGAAAACCGTACACGTCCCTTAACTTGTTTTCCGACACTAAGCTAGATGTCGAGTGCTAATCTTAGCTAGCACCAATCTACCACGATCTACCCGATCTACACCATACACGTCGCTTATCCTATTTCCGACACTAAGCTAGATGTCGAGTGCTAATCTTAGCTAGCACCAATCTACCACGATCTACCCTTGATCCACATGATCAATCACACAAGCCCAATGGCTTCAAGAGATCTTCACTATCTCTTAAGATCACAATGATCTTGACTCACTCTCTCACAAAAGAAAAGTAATCTTGATGTATTCTATGATACAATCAAGAGTGTAACAAATGTTACAAGACCTAACAACTCCAACACTTTGTATCTACTTGGATACTTTGTGTTCTTCTCTTGTTAATCAAGAGGGATGACAACACTTTGTATCTACTTGGATACTTTGTGTTCTTCTCTTGCTAATCAAGAGGGATGACAACACTTTGTATCTAGGATACTTTGTGTTCTTCTCTTGCTAATCAAGAGGGATGACAACACTTTGTATCTAGGATACTTTGTGTTCTTCTCTTGCTAATCAAGAGGAATGAAGAGGATCACTTGAGTGGATGATTGGATCACTCTTAAACAACCTAAGACTCTCCAAATGATCAAAGAAAGTTATCTAAGTGAAGAGGGATAAGACCAGAGAAAAAGGACTGGAAAAATCAAGTTGGAAGTGTGGAATGGTCCACTATTTATAGGCAAGGGAAAATCTGACCGTTACAGACCCACGGCTCCACTAAATACCCGACGGCTCCACTAAATTTAGTGGAGCCGTCCATACTTAAAGGTGCCGTTGGACGCTCCCTTTTTGTCTTTAGTGGGGAAGGTTTATTTGGGGAAGTTAGAGCTGTTTTGGGGGGAAAAATGGCTGTTGGGAGCTTTCAAATTTATTTTTCAAAATAAAACATTTCTTTTTAATTCAAAAATAATTTGTAAAATATATTTTTGAAAAAATGTTTTGTCACATTAAAAATGTGAAGTTTAGAAAAATATAATCCTTTGATCATTTGTCAAGTAGTAGATTTGTTTGTCCATACCTTGAGTGATTTATGTCGGGATGGAAATCTACGACTTCGTTGAAGCATACTTGAGACGTCGGGAGGTGTTGATGAAGTATGCATTGATGATTTGTGTTTACAAGTAACTTGCACATTTTACGTTATGTATTACAAGTTACATGTTTGTCATCATTAAAACCGAAGAAACCATTTAGTTTAAATATCGTAATATTTGCACTAACAATCTCCCCCTTTTTGATGATGACAAATATGTAAACCGTAACACATAGTAAAATGTAAAAGTTACCTGTTTACACTCCCCTTCTCCCCCTTTTGTCGAATAAAAAAGGTAGTTGCCTCGAGCGCTCCCTTGAATTCATTCCCTACTCCCCCTTAATGAACTACATTCCTTTCTTCCTAGAAAGGCGAGTTTGCATCATCCTAGTGAAGCCTTCTATCATCACTTGTGAAGATGACTCCATGCTATGTATTCAAATACTCCCGAGCTCCCCCTAGCTCAATGCTCCCCTATGGTGACTTAATCCCCTTCTTTATTTACCTTAGTATCTAGCGGATCCATGGATCAAATACTTACAAAGGCTTTTCCTACATCAAGGGTTAGCTTCGTGCAACATAATATATAACAGTATAGGAGCAACATTATAGGGATAGAATACACATAGCAAGACATGCATGGGTTAAACTATGTTAACACGTAAGTGTCACAACCCGACCGAAAACCTAAGGTGTAATTGTTCACTCAATCACACTAATCAAGAACGAGATTCGTTCATTGACTGACGCACTAAATGACTTCTTCCAAGTTGTCATTGGGAAGGAAAGTTCTAACAAACGTTTTGAACAACATAATCATCTACCAAGGATGATTGATGTTAAGGATAGTTTGTTAATAAGACATACTCTAAATGATTACTATTATGACAAGTCGTGCCATAAAGTAGACTCAATGAAGGTTATACCTAAATGATTCCATAAGGTGGGAGAGTGTTGGTTGTGGTGACAACAAGGACAACTTGGGTTATTTGGTTGTAGGGGATAAATAATGGGATGACCCATTAGTGGTTGTGGTGAAGGTGATAGTGATAAGGATGATGTGTTGGTGCCAAGTCCAAAGAGGTTTGATGGTGATAGGGTTAGTGTGATGGCTAAAGGTTGTGGTGGACTTGGTGGAGGTAAGGGTGTAGGAATCCTAAAGGTGTAGGATGATGATGATGTGGTTGGAGGTGTTGGTTTTGCCCTTTGAGGAAAGGTGGGAAAGGATGGTTTAGGTTAATATATCGTTTGCACTGACAATGAGATGCATGATATATTTCAAAAGGGAAAAAGAAAAGGTGCATGTGATCCTAACAGGATTGTTGGTGGATATCTCTAACGGGGTTAAGGTAACGAAGTTCTAGGTTTCTAGGTTGGATGATCCTAGTTGTGTGTTAGAGATAATTTGGTGCATGAAAGGTTTTGTGTGATTGTGAGGGTTGGAGGTTGTTTAACTAACTATCACTTTCAAGTATGAAGTGTAGCTAAAAGGTTTGAATGTGAGATGCAAGATAAGCTTGCAATGGTGAGGCCTTATATAGGCAAGAGTTGTGGGATTCAAACTAAAGTTGGTGTTAGAGTCCTATGGTGTAGTGAGGGAATCCTAGGGTGTATGTGAGTTTGCAAAATTTTGCAGGTTTGAGGTTAGGAATGCAGGGATCTAAAGGAAACAGTGAAAATTCGTCAAACATAGGCACGGTACCACTAAATACCACACGGTACCGTTAAATTTAACGGTACCGTGGCCTATTTAACGTACCGTGACCTGGAAGTCACGAATTTTCCTGTGCAGCCTACTTCTGGGCAGCTAAAGGGAAGTTTCCTAGGGAATAAGAACCACATTTGTGTGTTCTTGAGAGTGTTTGGTGAAAGACTATATGAGTGTGTTTTCGCTCCCCCTCAATCTATGACCATCCGGACAAGATGTAAAAGATAAAGAGGAAAACAAACGTTGACGAAAGCGATGAGCTTAGTAACATCATGACAAGTGGTGGATAGCATACGATAAACTTCACCTTTGAAGTCACGTAGCTCTTCTCAATCATTGTGAATATTCATAGATTATTATGATGAGGCATGCGATTACTAGGAGATATCCTAAGGGTTAAGAAGATAAAATCTTCAGGGTTGTGAGGTTGGTGACAAGGTTCTAGTGGGGTTATCTCAACTTATCCTAGCGGTTTTTCGCTTGAGGTGTGTGGAAGGTGAGTGGGATGCGGAAGCATTGGTAGTGTTTAGTACCATGCGGAAGTGGGAGGGAAAAGGCTAAGGGATCAGATGATAGATACAATCTATTCTGATAGGAGACGGTTTTAGGTTCAAGACTACATCGAGTGGGTTTTGATGGTGTTAGTGAGAATTGAAAGCAAGATTTTTGACAAAGAAAATTCACATATGTTGTGATTTTTCTGGACTTTAGATTAAAAGAATTTATACCGAATAAATTCTTTTATGAATGACTCCAACGGGATTCGATGAACGTTCATCGAGAATGAGAAATGACATTTAATCGCATTTTGCAAATTAAATATACTTTAAATATTTCGGATGAAATATTTAAGTTGACATTGGAATTTAAGAGGATTTTACGAATAAATCTTCGCTTTCGACACGAGGAGAGAATTTATACCTAATAAATTCTTTGACCGGTACTGGACGAGAAGAAATGACTTTTATATTTCCGAGGAAATACATAGGTAGTCATTAGAGCGATGTGAAAGATGACTTAATATTTCCAGTGAAATATTTAAAAAGTCATCAGACGAGACACAGGATATGACTTGACATTTCCAGTGAAATATCTAACAGTCATGGGACGAGATCGAGGGAATGACTTGATATTTCCAGTGAAATATCTAAAAGTCATGACACGAAATAGAATAGATGATCTCAATATTTCCAGTGAAATATTCAAGAGATCATGCAAGAAACGTGAGGGATGACTTAATATTTCCAGTGAAATATTTAGATAGTCATGAGAGGGATTTAAAGAATGACTCAATATTTCCAGTGAAATATTTAAAGAGTCATGAGACGAGACGCACGAGATGACTACAATATTTCCAGTGAAATATTCAAGTAATCATAAGAGGGGTACGAGAGATGACTTTAATATTTCCAGTGAAATATTTAAATAGTCATAAGTTTTATGGAAAATGTTCCATCATTCCTAGACCTAGACGGAGATGGTAAGGGGATTCTCGGTTGAGAGGTTTGGTTGATTTAAGGGTTTCTATGTGCTTCGCACGTGAGTGTTTCATGGGGTTTTGAAAGATGTAAAGCTAGGCCTATGGTGCTGATTTGCAGCAGGGTTTGGGATCTTAAGACGTGTATATTCACACGAGGATGAAAGGAACTACTAATTACTTATATAGTAACTCGTGAGTCCTTTGGATGAGCGTTTTAACATATGTTGTTAAAAGGCTTGAGTATGATGTTTCGGATATGACATTTAACAATTGCGATCACAAGTTAAACTTACTTTAATATTTCGGACGAAATATTTAAGTTGTCAATCCTACTCCGAGTTCTATTAGGTTTGTATCTAACCTTCCCATGACAAAAGGGTGTATTACTTGGAAGAAGGCGAAGTGATAACTAGGGAATTAGCACAACTTCGCGACTACTCTAACTTATGGGTTTTAACACTAGTGTATGACTCTATGGCTTCTAAGGGTTCATAGTGATAGGCATACCTAATTCCTAATGTGTCAAAATGACCTAGTGTGGGTGCAAGCAAATCATGTAAAATGCGCATAACGAATAACTGCAAACATCATGCAGAACATGATAATCATTTAGCATTTAAGATCACGAAGACATTTAATCATATCTTATGAAAACATGTTATCATTTTGAAACACATATGTGGGATGCAAGCAATCTAGGTTTGCTAAGGAAGATCCTAGTTACTACTTGTTCAAAATGAGATCCTAACGGGAGATAAAGTTTACCGATGTAAACTATCTCTAGTCAAATGTAGGAATGAAAACTTTTCAAGTTAGAGAATGAGTATGAGACTATCACTAGTGGTGCTCAATTAAGGCTAAACATGACCATTTTTACGGGTTATACACCAACCCAACTTCTCTCCTGGAAGCAATCCAACCGTTAGGTCAAATTGAATTTCTAGTGCGATAGGTTCTCCAGTAGTCATTCTCATGTTAGAAGAATTTGAATTCCTATATTTGCCTATCGAAGTATAGCAAAGATGATTTTATCTTGTTTTGCTATACATGGCCTAATATGACTCAATTAACCATACTTTGAAAGTAGGTTAAGAAAATGACATGTCTTACACAACTCCTAACAAAGGCAAGCGAGATGTTTTAATTTCGTGTTTGAGATTTAAAGGTTGTTTGATGGGGATGGTGTATTTTATGATCTCTTGGACAACATCTTTGTTTGTTGAGTTGTTACATATTATTTTAACATGATTTGGTTTCCTAGAACCAAGAGACACTCTAATGTGATACAATGTAGAACCTACTACATCGTGTGTGTTTCAAGAATGCTCCTTTGCATATCTTGAGTGAGAATCTAGTGAAGGTTACTTACCTCAATAGATCTTGTGAGCATTTTATTTGAAATGAGACATACTGTTTATTTCAAAAAGTATGCTTTTCTAAGAGGAAACTTATCACTCTTACGAATGCCTACTGAAACAAGTATTTTAGTGTATGACCAATTTTACTTGTTTATGCAATGACACATGTTGTATTAGGTTATTATTCAACTCTAATATCCTATATTTGTTAACAAGATGCAATGTATTCTCTTGTAACATAACCATTCATGTCACAAAGAAAATAAGATGCATAGGATATAAGTTATCCTTTGTCAATCTTTTGATAAGAGAAATACATGTGATATTCTCAAAGATTGATGACTTACATATATTATGTATGAAACTTTTACTAGACATGTGACTTTGAGTGTTGAGTTGTTCATGAGCAAAGTTTACATATGTTGTTTGTTTGCTCTTGTTTGGTTTTCTTTGGAAATGACACATTTACTAATTGCATTGCAATGTAAATTACTTGTATATTTTGGATGAAACATCCAAGTTGTCACTCCTACTTAGTTGTGTATTTTATGCATCTTTTAAACATATTAGTTTAATGTTTGGAACACAATTATTGGACAACAAGACTCAATATGGCATCTTCAACACAAGTGTGAGTTATGATCCGATGCATATTATTTTCGTCTTGAGAGGACGTCATTATTTTCATAACAATCGAGTGTGATTGAGTATGTAGATTCAAGATAATATGTTTCATCATGTTTTGATGTTATCTTGAAGCTAAACAAATAATGACTCCAATTTCATGTCCACACTCGAAAACTTGTCAATTAGATTCGATGATGATATCAATCATAATTTGAATAATGAATTGATATGTACTCGAAATCTTTCTTGACCCTCACAATCACTCCCTTTTTAAAAAGAAAATAAAAATTTAAGGAGTGTGTTCCATTTATTTTAACACTAGTTGTATGTGTGAGGTTAATGACAAACTAAGTTACTACTTTGATATTGTCATTTATTTTATTTGAGAAAAACTATTTATATTATTATGTATAATACTCTTAGTTTTTCGACACCTCATTAGTATAAAAATAATTATCTTAACCATTTTTATACCACATACGTAAAATACTAAATGTTTAAAACATTTTGTATGTGTGTTAAATCAATGCAAGTTTAATACATTTTCTTTTACTTAAATACTAATGTATTAAAATGACCTTTTATCTTGTTTAGACAACCCATGGTCAAACAAGACAAAATGATGTGATGTTTTAAGGATCATGTTACGGATTTTATGAAAGTGTTAAGTGTTTTGGGGTGATATACTTTTTACACTTAAACCTTTGGAAAAATAATTGTGTAAGACAATATCTTTCGACACACATGATCTACCAACTTAGTTTCTATTCCTAAGAAAGTTACTAAACCATTTTAAGAACTTGCAACAAATGCAAGACAAATGGTTGATGCCTATATGCAATGCAAACTAATTACTTAATATAGTGCAAGTGATTTAGCATGAGCCTTATAAATGCATAAACCGAAAAACTATAATAAGCAAATAGCAATTTAACACACAAAAATACTTATCGTCATTTTGTGTATTAGGTATAACAATGTATACTAAGCTTGATTTTATTTGACAATGAATTGGTTTCCTCCCCATTTCAAATATTTTTGCTGAGCACTTTGAAAACATGTCAAGGTTTAAAAGTTGAATCGCCCTTTTTCAGTTTGACCAAAAATTTACGCAAACTGCATGACCAGAAGACCTTTAGTTGAAAATCAAGGACTTTAACATACTTTCATTTAGAACTAATTCATAAAAATGTTTCTCAAATGAAAGTAGACTCAACATCGTTCAAAATGATGGGCGACACGACTCGTACAGACTCATGGTTGATTTTATATGGATTTTTGAAAATGAACCAAAAATGAAAAACAGACAATCAGATGCACGGCACCGTTAAATGACCCACGGTACCATTAAATATAACGGTGCCGTACAATGTTTAGTGGTACCGTGGTCTGTTTTCTGATTCAGAACTGCATGACTTAATGACTCGTTCTGAAAACATGACCGGACACTTAAAGACACTGTTCTTTTAGTGGTTTAAGAAAACCTTCAAGCTAGTATGACAAAGTATACTTAACAACAAAACTTATAAGTATTAAGCAACTAAATACTTTTCATATTTTTATCACCTTCATGGGTAATTTGATACATGGATCGTACTCAATTTTGAAAACCATTTGTTTTAAAAATTTGAGCGACGTGGCTCTGGTACCAATTGTGGAAACCGTAGAGGGGGGGTGAATACGTTTCCATTTAAAATCTTAAAACTTTTGTATCAAACACCCGATCAAGTGTGACGTAATATGAAGAGTGTCAACAATGAGTATATAGCATCTAGAGATGACTATAGTAAACTACAACATATGCACAATCAAACCATGGAACATACATGATCAATCACTACATGAGCAACAAGCCACACAAACACATATGCAATGCAAATATAAATATAAAGCGATAACTAATGAAATGAAAGTAAAGAGATAAGTTAGAAGGCGCAAACCGGACACGGTGATTTATAGTGGTTCGGTCACGAAGCTCCTCTTCGCCCTACTCCACTCCCCGAGTACCCAACTCGAGAGTTACTTCACTAATCAACAAACTCCCTTTAGGCGAGAAAACCGTACACGTCCTTAACTTGTTTTCCGACACTAAGCTAGATGTCGAGTGCTAATCTTAGCTAGCACCAATCTACCACGATCTACCCGATCTACACCATACACGTCGCTTATCCTATTTCCGACACTAAGCTAGATGTCGAGTGCTAATCTTAGCTAGCACCAATCTACCACGATCTACCCGATCTACCCTTGATCCACATGATCAATCACACAAGCCCAATGGCTTCAAGAGATCTTCACTATCTCTTAAGATCACAATGATCTTGACTCACTCTCTCACAAAAGAAAAGTAATCTTGATGTATTCTATGATACAATCAAGAGTGTAACAAATGTTACAAGACCTAACAACTCCAACACTTTGTATCTACTTGGATACTTTGTGTTCTTCTCTTGTTAATCAAGAGGGATGACAACACTTTGTATCTACTTGGATACTTTGTGTTCTTCTCTTGCTAATCAAGAGGGATGACAACACTTTGTATCTATTCTTGCTAATCAAGAGGGATGACAACACTTTGTATCTAGGATACTTTGTGTTCTTCTCTTGCTAATCAAGAGGAATGAAGAGGATCACTTGAGTGGATGATTGGATCACTCTTAAACAACCTAAGACTCTACAAATGATCAAAGAAAGTTATCTAAGTGAAGAGGGATAAGACCAGAGAAAAAGGACTGGAAAAATCAAGTTGGAAGTGTGGAATGGTCCACTATTAATAGGCAAGGGAAAATCTGACCGTTACAGACCCACGGCTCCACTAAATACCCGATGGCTCCACTAAATTTAGTGGTGCCGTCCATACTTAAAGGTGCCGTTGGACGCTCCCTTTTTGTCTTTAGTGGGGAAGGTTTATTTGGGGAAGTTGGAGCTGTTTTGGGGGAAAAATGGCTGTTGGGAGCTTTCAAATTTATTTTTCAAAATAAAACATTTCTTTTTAATTCAAAAATAATTTGTAAAATATATTTTTGAAAAAATGTTTTGTCACATTAAAAATATGAAGTTTAGAAAAATATAATCCTTTGATCATTTGTCAAGTAGTAGATTTGTTTGTCCATACCTTGAGTGATTTATGTCGGGATGGAAATCTACGACTTCGTTGAAGCATACTTGAGACGTCGGGAGGTGTTGATGAAGTATGCATTGATGATTTGTGTTTACATGTAACTTGCACATTTTACGTTATGTATTACAAGTTACATGTTTGTCATCATTAAAACCGAAGAAACCGTTTAGTTTAAATATCGTAATATTTGCACTAACACTTATATCAAAGTTCAAATTAAGTTTCAAAACAAGAGTTTATAACCGGGTTTAGAGTAAGGTTCAAATCAAGGTTCAATAGGTCATATCAAAGGTTCAAAATCAAAAGGTTTATGGGTTCATAGAAAAGATTTTAATTCAAAGGTTTCATATTTAACTTGTATTTAAATAATCTTTCAGTGACTTTCGTGAAATGATGTTTGGTAAAACCTTTTTATATAGATAGTCTTTAAAAGCAATTTTCATAAAACCTTTAGTACTGTTTATAACATCGTACTCAAAACGTTTCCAAAAACATTTCCATATCATTAAGGAAAGTTTCCAATTTCAGTTAAAATGTCAAAATGAATCTTCAGGGTATTCAGAGGTTTGCATATTCAGGTCACAAGGTAATGAGTCAAGTATCAAGGGAAAATTCAGAGTCAGATATCATGTCAGAATCAGAGTATTATAACAGGTTCATATTTCAAAGGGTTTATAACAGATGGCTCAGAATCAAGTTTCATAACAAAGTTCATATCAGGAATTATAACAAAGGGAATATATATGAAAGGTTCAAAGTAAAGGGGATCATAGCAATGGCATCAATACAGAAGCTGACAGATCAGAAAAATGAAAGAGATCATGAGAAACCTGTGAGAAGGTTTAGAATATCTGTACCTTATACCGCAAGTGAAAACACACAACAGAATAATAAAGACCGGAAGCGAACTCTATCTTCAGCGAATCTACACGAATTCATGACTAACTTATTAAAAGCTTATTTAATTTCAGATTACTTATTTTAGTCGGCTTTCCATTTTTAGCAACTTTTCCTTTTTAGGTAACTTTCCAAAAATAGCCACTTTCCTTATTTAGCAGGTTTCTAGAATTAACAGATTTCCATATTTAACAAGATACTACTATTACATAGTAGGTTAAGTCCTTATTTACAGATTATTTTGGGATTAAGGTATGTTTTATCAAGTTGCAAAACTTTAGGGTTAATTATGACAGATTTTCATATTGTAGGGTTTTAAATGCAAATATTCAAATTTCAAAGGTCTAACATGAAAATACTTTAAGGTACTGATTTAAATACTCATTTTATTCAGAATGACATGCTAATCCCTTTAGTTTTACAGATTACAGTTTATACCCCTCTAGTTTCAATATTTACAAAAAAACCCTAGATTTACATAATTCATGATTTAATCCCTGTAATATCCATATTTACCAACCAAGCATATTATTTTACAAAATTACAGAATGTAACCTCAGAATTAAGTATAGTACGAATCAGACCCTTAGAATTCAGAAATTACACATTTGGTCCCTTAACTTTACAAAACTTATAATTCAAATCATAATTTAATAACAATTACATATTAAGCCCACAAATCCTCAAATTTACACATTACACCTCTAATATCATTATTTTCACAGAATAACCATGAGTTTCTTGAATTTTCACTTTTAGTCCCTCCATAGGACCCTCATTTTATATTTTATACGAATTACCCTCAGTCCAAAACACATTACAAAAATAACCCACAAGTTTAATAAATTACAAAACACACCCCTTTAGTTTTCAAAAACCCATCGGTATAACTTTTTAATTACAAAACTCTAACCCTAATTGTACCAATCATTAGCCAATCATCAAATCATCATTAGAACACCTTTAATAACCAGATCTAATCATAACACATTAACCCTAGTTCCATTCGAATTAGGTTTTCTATTTTCTCCTTATTTTTCTTAAAACCGATTACAAAATAAATTCAATCACAGATTATTTAGGCTTCAACAAATGAAATAAACATTTTTCCAGAGCAATATGATAATGATAGGACTCAGATAAAATATGAACCATGCCCAGAAAAATTGTATGGTCGCTATAGGGTTTTATTCACGTTTTTGTCACATATAATTCGTACGTGTTATCTAGCGTGCATGGATCTTGTTTAGCATTTTATTTAGATCATATGTGATGTAAAGAGTACCAGAAAATTACCAGATGATGTTTGGAATGATCGGATTAAGTGTATGAATTTTGTACCGCTCGCTAGAATAAGTCGGCAAAAGAAAACTCCCCACGGTCGAACCAACGAACCCATGACTTTAAGGCTATTTTTCCTACCTTCTTTGGAATTAGGAGAACACCAGAAAAATACCCAATGAACTCCAGAAATTCGGATGGAGAGAAAAGAATTTTGTGTGCCGATTTAGGGTTTTTGGTGTGAAAAGAAATAGGAAGGCAACTAAATCATTGTTATTGCCGAGATTAGGGGGGGGGGGTAAATGGGCTGAAGATCCAGTCCATGATTTGACAAAATCATATTTTTGAATGCAAAATTTTTATTTCCAAATTATATGTCAATTATCTTTTTATAATGATTTTATAAATATAAATAAATTAAATTATATAAACTTTCGGTATTGTATATATATTTGTGTACAAATATAATTTTTGGACATGCAAAAATGTTAGGATGTTGCCTCAAAATTATTTCACTTCATATGTAGTTCATTACCAGAGTTTGGAATTAATTTGGTGCTTTATAAGTGCTTTAATTTAATTTTAAAGTTTTCAGGGCCAATTTGGTCATTATTCAAGATTTCAAATTTTGGGTTTTACAACTTCTTCCCCTCTAAAAGAAAAATTTCGTCCTCGAAATTTGAAGTCGCAAAGTTAAACAACGTCGTAGCAATTCGTAAAAGGTCGTCGCGAACAATTCTCACGCCCGGGGAGGTTCTTCCAGAAGGATCTTCAAAACGAATGGCTTCTCATGACTCGATCAAAACAAGATGGGTTCAGATTCCTCAGAAGGAGACAAATTAGGTTGATTCAGAACAAAAGATCCATGCAACATAAAATGGACGATAGGTGAATCTTCAGAAAGCTCACATGGAATACGAACAAGATTTCAAATCAAATTAACTGTGTCAACAGTATAGAGCTCTTCAAAAGAGTTTTCAAGATTCATAACTGAGGTCAACAGAATGCAGAACAAGAGTCCAAACTCATCCAGATATCTAGTGAATGGAAACAGTGTATACGCATAGGTAGAATGAACCTAATGTCTCATTAATCACGGATAAACTAACGGAGATCAGATTCTAAACTTCTTAGGTACTCCCCCAAGATATCCTATGGCCACAATGAGTGCACGTTATATGGTGTAAGTATTATCACGTTGATCAGGCGTCATAATACTAGCACCACATAAATATGCCTTCATGATGATCATACTTTATCTCGAGTCGTGAGTATAACAACCTATCTTAATCCACCTAGTACTTCTACAGTCTCAGAGTCAACAAGATCAAATTCATAATCAAGAGAGAAATAAGACTATTCGCAAGAGTATCGGAATTTCCAGATCGCCTATCAGATTTTCCACAGTTCGCCAAAATTCCTCAGAACAAAACCATCATCGAACCTACGAAAATAAGCACGGGCTGAAATGCTTCTAGGAAACTTAAATCATTAGAGGATCTTATCACGATATAACGAAGCTTAAGGGAGTCAACGGAAATGAAAACTAATCGTCAATAACTTCGGTCTTCACAGAATCAATTCTTCCAAACATAAAAGGTCTGTTTCAGAAATCCGTTCATTCAAAACATCAAATCTCTTCAAGTCCGGTTAATCTGTCTTCGTTTTTCCATCAATCTGTAAGTGAAGCAAAATCGTCTGGTTCATCACGCCTCCTACAGTTCTTCTTCGAATGTGATGGAGTAATGTGAATTTCTGGCACGATCTTTAAGTTTCTTCATCCTCCAGTCTGCTTCCGCTCTCAATTCATCTTAGTACAACCAAGATGAATAGGGAAGTGAGACTGTACGTCTTCATCAGCTCCAGGTTCGCCGTCTTTCTTCTGTATCGCTAACACTTATGTTTTGTAAGGAATGTCTTCACTCTTCAGGGTAGTCACCGCTGTTGTCAACTCCAGGTCAGGTGGCGAAGTAATTCTTCTGATGCGTTTCTAGTTGTCTTGATGCATACGCAAAACCTTCTGTGTTGCAAGGGAGGATAACCAAGTCTCTTTCTGAAATGTCTCAAAATTTATTCCGTCTGAGGGTATGGAAACAAATTTCTATTTCAACTTTCCAAAACTCCGTTCTTAATCGGACTAAGTTGTTTCTCTCTGGTCACAAAATTTATCAAGGGTAACGCAAGTTGTAAACGTCTTTCAGAATTCTGATGCAAGGTTCAAAAGATTTCAGTTTACCATTTTGTTATCGGTCTTGACCATTCGGTGATAGTTTCAAAATTTGCGGGATTTAAAAGGGATATTCTTAATCAAGAAAAACTGTTGTCCCAACAGATATCAATCTCTCAGAATGCACAAGTGATCGCCAAATTTCTTACAAAGTGCAGAAATGATTTTCATGTTCTTCTTCGTCTCCGAATGTACTATTAAGTCATACAATGACCATTTGCCCAAGTACTCACGAGAACACATTCATTTATCAAATTTACAGAATAGTTAGAGCTTTAGCTAATACTATTAGCGTCACAAACCGTCATAACCGTCGTTACAATTACGGAAAACTATCTTAAGAATAACCTCAATTCATATTTCCATCTGAAGGAACTTCGCGCTCTGAATTTGAATAGATATAAGGTCGTTTCAGGGTGGAGAAATAAGGGTTCCAAATAGCAATACGGTTCAGCTTCCAGAAATCAATACATATCTCCTGTCATCATTCTTCTTTATCGCGAACAAACTTAATTACGCCAAGAAAATGCACTTAAGCAAACTCACTTCACACTCCGGTGGAAACTTGGTGGTTCAACCAGGAATCATATTCAGAAAACTCAGGGTGCCAAATATTTCTCAAGATAAGGTTCATTCATTGGTGTACGAAATGGGTTTAAGGAAAACTTCATAACCGCGAAAGTAACACACGAGTCTCCAGAGTAATAGCGATAGCAGAAAGTTTAACAATCGGTAATCATGGTAGAGAGTTCAAAATTGTTTCAAGCGCCAAAGGTGAGACATAGGAGGATAGTTGTCAATCAACCAATCCCTTATCAGAATAAAATCAGAGTTAACAGTCCAAAGAAAGACAGATCAACAAGGCAAATCTTATCGTTCAAAAGTGAGAGCGAACTTATTCTTATACTCGTGGTTAAACACCACAAGACTTCTTATAGGGACAGAGATAGGTAGGACGGAATCAAATAATTTCAGAAAATTCATAGATGCTCATCAAAACCAGAGACAAGTCACAGAATGTGTTCAAGTACGTCATTGTCAAGGAGGTTTTCAGAATGCTCGAAGAGGTATCGAAATGATTAACAAAAGGATCAGAGGTCAGAGTCAGAATCTGAAGATAAGGATCAGGTAGTGTCAGGCAATTACTATGCAGTTCTCAATGCCTTCCAGAATTATTTAATTCTCAAATCTTGGGTAGTGCAAAGCATAAGCTTTTAATTTCTAAAAGTGATCTTAACAGACTTAAATCAAAAGCAGGGCACGAATCAGAGTGATGCGGAAGCAAAAATACTTAAAAAAATGCCTTATAGTCTACCCATTCCTCATTGGTCAAAACTTAAGTTCATATCAAGAAATCCTAAAGCAAGTTCTCAGGGTGTTCTACTATGTTCTTACAGTGGAAGACTAATGGTCCAGAACTCACAGGTCAAGGGTAAATGTATTACGAGTCGCAGCCTGTCTCTCTGATACCATAAATTGTAACACCCCGACCCGAAAAGGGTAGAGATGTCACAATAATGGTGACATATCAGAAACATATACAAGCATACATCTTCAATAATACAAAGGAATACAAAGGTTACAAGAAATTACAAGGAAATACTAAATTTACAGAGGAATAAATACTAAGTCTGAAAATATAAATTCTTCAAGTCATCTCTATAACAAAATATCTATCACAGTGTAGTCTTCTAAGTCCAATGATACTCTCCACTCATACCCAGCTTCCTACTAAAAACCTGCCGCAGGAAAAGAAATGCGGCTGAGCTACGAAAGCTCAGTGAACAGATATAACGGTAACAAAGCAGTAATAAAGAATAGTACAGAGTGTCAGAAATATATGTCATGCAGATATAATCAGAATCAAAGGATAAACAAAGGAGTAAGGATAAAGGATAGGGAATAATAAGTAGGTAAAGGTAAAAGGAAATAGTGCAAGGTATAATAATGGTCAAAGGTAAGTAATGTATATGGTAAAGGTAAACAGTAATCCACCACGAGCCCAGAAAACAGAGATATAATATATATAACCATGCCATCATCATCAATCAGAGGGGTGTCCTTTCAGTAACCAGATAATATGAGGGGTGTCCTCATGTATCAAATATATATGGAGTAGCTAGCTCCCAGAGGTTGTGAAAGACGTGTATCGCACACACCATCAGTCACCAGAGATATAACAGGTAATATAAACAGATAACAGAAACAGAACAAATCTAGGATGCATCCATACGCCCTAGGTGGCCAGAATCTACCAATATACACCAAATCAAATAAAATCAGGGACGGGATAGGTCATCTCTCTCCTACCCTAGAGTCAAGTCATCGGTGCATAATTGACAAGGACATGAACACCTCATGCCTAGTGAGTTGGCTCGGGTATCAAACCGTGGTCAGGGTCAAGTATCAAGTATCAAGTATCAAGTCATAATCAAAGTGTATATCAAAAGGTTCAGATTATAAGGTCTAAGTCAGATGTTACAGAAGTGTATATCAGAGGTTCAGAAATTTAGATAGGTTTATATCCGAGTTTATAAAAATGTTCAAGTCCAGGTTCAGAAATAGTATATCAGATTAATGCTTATATCAAAGTTCAAATTAAGTTTCAAAACAAGAGTTTATAACCGGGTTTAGAGTAAGGTTCAAATCAAGGTTCAATAGGTCATATCAAAGGTTCATAATCAAAAGGTTTATGGGTTCATAGAAAAGATTTTAATTCAAAGGTTTCATATTTAACTTGTATTTAAATAATCTTTCAGTGACTTTCGTGAAATGATGTTTGGTAAAACCTTTTTATACCGATAGTCTTTAAAAGCAATTTTCATAAAACCTTTAGTACTGTTTATAACATCGTACTCAAAACTTTTCCAAAAACATTTCCATATCATTAAGGAAAGTTTCCAATTTCAGTTAAAATGTCAAAATGAATCTTCAGGGTATTCAGAGGTTTGCGTATTCAGGTCACAAGGTAATGAGTCAAGTATCAAGGGAAAATTCAGAGTCAGATATCATGTCAGAATCAGAGTATTATAACAGGTTCATATTTCAAAGGGTTTATAACAGATGGCTCAGAATCAAGTTTCATAACAAAGTTCATATCAGGAATTATAACAAAGGGAATATATATGAAAGGTTCAAAGTAAAGGGGATCATAGCAATGGCATCAATACAGAAGCTGACAGATCAGAAAAATGAAAGAGATCATGAGAAACCTGTGAGAAGGTTTAGAATATCTGTACCTTATACCGCAAGTGAAAACACACAACAGAATAATAAAGACCGGAAGCGAACTCTATCTTCAGCGAATCTACACGAATTCATGACTAACTTATTAAAAGCTTATTTAATTTCAGATTACTTATTTTAGTCGGCTTTCCATTTTTAGCAACTTTTCCTTTTTAGGTAACTTTCCAAAAATAGCCACTTTCCTTATTTAGCAGGTTTCCAGAATTAACAGATTTCCATATTTAACAAGATACTACTATTACATAGTAGGTTAAGTCCTTATTTACAGATTATTTTGGGATTAAGGTATGTTTTATCAAGTTGCAAAACTTTAGGGTTAATTATGACAGATTTTCATATTGTAGGGTTTTAAATGCAAATATTCAAATTTCAAAGGTCTAACATGAAAATACTTTAAGTTACTGATTTAAATACTCATTTTATTCAGAATGACATCCTAATCCCTTTAGTTTTACAGATTACAGTTTATACCCCTCTAGTTTCAATATTTACAAACAAACCCTAGATTTACATAATTCATGATTTAATCCCTGTAATATCCATATTTACCAACCAAGCATATTATTTTACAAAATTACAGAATGTAACCTCACAATTAAGTATAGTACGAATCAGACCCTCAGAATTCAAAAATTACACATTTGGTCCCTTAACTTTACAAAACTTATAATACAAATCATAATTTAATAACAATTACATATTAAGCCCACAAATCCTCAAATTTACACATTACACCTCTAATATCACTATTTTCACAGAATAACCATGAGTTTCTTGAATTTTCACCTTTAGTCCCTCCAATTTATTATTTTTCAAATCGAATACATATATATACATATTTAACATTTAAACCTTTATCTTCCAAATTTTACACATAGGACCCTCATTTTATATTTTATACAAATTACCCTCAGTCCAAAACACATTACAAAAATAACCCACAAGTTTAATAAATTACAAAACACACCCCTTTAGTTTTCAAAAACCCATCGGTATAACTTTTTAATTACAAAACTTCAACCCTAATTGTACCAATCATTAGCCAATCATCAAATCATCATTAGAACACCTTTAATAACCAGATCTAATCATAACACATTAACCCTAGTTCCATTCGAATTAGGTTTTCTATTTTCTCCTTATTTTTCTTAAACCGATTACAAAATAAATTCAATCACAGATTATTTAGGCGTCAACAAATGAAATAAACATTTTTCCAGAGCTATATGATGATGATAGGACTCAGATAAAATATGAACCATGCCCAGAAAAATTGTATGGTCGCTATAGGGTTTTATTCACGTTTTTGTCACATATAATTCGTACGTGTTATCTAGCGTGCATGGATCTTGTTTAGCATTTTATTTAGATCATATGTGATGTAAAGAGTACCATAAAATTACCAGATGATGTTTGGAATGATCGGATTAAGTGTATGAATTTTGTACCGCTCGCTAGAATAAGTCGGCAAAAGAAAACTCCCCACGGTCGAACCAACGAACCCACGACTTCAAGGCTATTTTTTCTACCTTCTTTGGACTTAGGAGAACACCAGAAAAATACCCAATGAACTCCAGAAATTCGGATGGAGAGAAGAGAATTTTGTGTGCCGATTTAGGGTTTTTGGTGTGAAAAGAAATAGGAAGGCAACTAAATCATTGTTATTGCCGAGATTAGGGGGGGGGGGGTTAAATGGGCTGAAGATCCGGTCCATGATTTGACAAAATCATATTTTTGAATGCAAAATTTTTATTTCCAAATTATATGTCAATTATCTTTTTATAATGATTTTATAAATATAAATAAATTAAATTATATAAACTTTCGGTATTGTATATATATTTGTGTGCAAATATAATTTTTGGACATGCAAAAATGTTAGGATGTTGCCTCAAAATTATTTCACTTCATATGTAGTTCATTACCAGAGTTTGGAATTAATTTGGTGCTTTATAAGTGCTTTAATTTAATTTTAAAGTTTTCAGGGGCAATTTGGTCATTATTCAAGATTTCAAATTTTGGGTTTTACACACTATCTCAGTATGGATTTGTTAACTAAGCATAATAATGCTGACAACTGATATCCCATACGTCTCACTTTTTACAACCTTACGATGTTCGTATTTCCGATGATGCACACTGTACCTATCATTTTGCTAAGGAGCTAAGCAAGATTCCAACACCTTGAACTGTTCGCTTATCTATCTCAACACCTTGATGAACCATGTACTTGACTCTGATATATGAACTATTCGTCTAGTTTAACGACCATATTCGTTTTGCGGATCTGTTTACTCTTAGTATAATTGACCTTGAGGTCTTTTGGTTATGGATTGGATGACTTTTGTAAAGCTACCATGGACTACCATATCCGATATGTGAAATTAAACAATCTAATTCGTTCTACTTTAGCTTTGATGACTCTCAATCACTTAAATCTGTTGAGATTAATGTTACTATGGAAACACTTACTCCGATCTAGTTTGATTGTCAAATTTCTCCTGACACCTATTAGTATCCACCCTTAGGAAGCTATGGCATTGGAAGTATTTGTTGTACAAATTTTTCTGGTGTTTTTTTCTGATGAACCTCTTGGGATTCCCTCCTAATTGGGAGGTAGAATTGACTTTGAACCGATCTCAATTAACGAAACCATGATGCCATAGAAGTTGAGAGATTGAAGGAGCTGATGGAATATGATTTTGTTCACCTCAGTGTTCTCTTTGAATGATCCTATTGGTTTATGAAGAAGAAAGAGGGAAGTATGCCGCGACGTATCGACTATCTTGAATTTAACCGTATCACTATCCAAAATCATTATCCATTTTCGCGTATCAATGGTTGATTTGTTCTATCCTTAAAACTCCGTATCAAACGGCCTCATTTAAGTTTGAAGGACTGAAGAAGCAACCACAAGAACTCCTAAGAAGGGAGTTGACCTAACTGAGAATAACCTCCGTGAGGCATTTCAGTTTTATTCGTGAAGAGGAAGATAGGTGACGTAAAGTAGATATGAAATTTCCCTAAAACGATTCCTGAAGCTACTTTCGTACTCATTGTGAGTTTTAAATGATGCCAATTGTATTGGCTAATAGAATCATGTTTTTCGCGAGTAGTTGGACAATTGTCATAGTATGACAGTGTATTTGTGCTCAGAGACGAACGAGGAACACGTAGATCATCTTCGTATTAAGTAGAATGACCCTTTGTTCTGGAAGAGTAGATTTGATTGGCGTCCAGAGATTGTAGCAGACAACACTACCAGGTATCCTGTGATGACGGCAGTTGAGTTGGCGAATTTCGAACTGTGCTAGAAGACCTGTCAAAGACACGCAGTCTTGCTTCTCTATTCATTTTAGTTGTACTAAGATGAATTGAGAGCATAAGCAGACTCACGAATGGAAGAATGCACAGTGATCATGTCAGAGATTCACGTTACCACACCACAGTGTCCAGAAGAGGTGCCGAAGGCTTGAGGGACCAGACTCAAGTTTATAATTCCTTTCCACCCTATGATCATATGGACAGACGTAGACAGACTACTTGGAATTGGAAGAGATTTGAAATCATGTATTTGAGTGGATGAATTTTGAAGCGAACATCGTGTTTGGGAGAGTTGATTCTGTGAAGGATGAAGCCATTGATGACGTGATTCACTTCCTCTCAACCTATCTAAGTTTCCGTTACCTAATAATAAGGTCCTTTGAATGATTTAGGCTCTCTGTTAGTAATTCCGTTCTGTGTTCATTCTGCGTATGTTGGATGATGGTTTTGTTATGCGAATTTTGACGAATTATGGAAGGAACCTTGAGATTTATGTCCAGGAATGGGCACATGTTGAAGCAACCACTTATATTGGCTGAGTTGATTTTGGTGAGTGATGAAGGATTGACGCTATTAACGACGTACCTAAATTCTGATAGACATTCTGGGATTTCTGTTACTCTTACGAGTAGTTTCGTTCTTCTTTTAGTTATGTTTCTTGATTTTGA
This sequence comes from Artemisia tridentata subsp. tridentata, assembly GCA_021014915.2. Classification (NCBI taxonomy): domain Eukaryota; kingdom Viridiplantae; phylum Streptophyta; class Magnoliopsida; order Asterales; family Asteraceae; genus Artemisia; species Artemisia tridentata. The sequence goes on from CP139504.1 coordinate 340,092,263, forward strand.
TGACCCCTGAGACTGTAGAAGGATTAGGTGGATTAAGATAGGTTATTTTGTTCACGACTTGAGATAAAGTATGACCATCATGAGGGCATATTTATATGATGCCAGTATTATGACGTCTGGCCAACGTGATAATACTTACCTCATATAACGTGCACTTATTGTGATCATAGGATATTTCGAGAAGTGCCTTAGAAGCCTTAGAATTTCTGATAGCTGTTTGAGATTATCTACGTTAGTGAGACTGTAGGTTCATTCTACCTATGCGCTTAATCTGCTTTCACCGTTATGCGATTTGATATGTTCGAATTTTCGTCACGCGTTTTGTTGACCTTTGTATTGTGATAACGATCTTAGGGTTCATTGTAGAGCTTTCTACCGTCCGATGTTATCGATTAAGTTATCTTCCATTAGCATATATCCCAGTGTTACTATAAAGAAGTACAACTATGCGTTGCCATATGTACATCTCACATTCGTTGACCTGTTCAGTTATGATCTGCTATGAGTTAAGATATGAGATTTCGGATTCTGAGGAAAACAAGATTCTGTCTGTTTATGAGGATACATTTGAAAGGTTATATTGAAGATGAAACTATTTGATGATCTGAAAAGTTAAGCGTTTATATCACTCTCATATCTTCTGTGATTCGATACGATCTCATCTGTTGTGTCTATTTTCTTTCCATGGATGAGATATCCATCAATCCGACGTCTTCCTAGTATCTCTTCTGAGGGGATACAATTATCATCCGTTACGTTTGGCATACTATTCGTTTATTTGGGATCCTGTATGGTATGTCTTTTCTGAGGAACCGAAGCTATTTTGGATCGACAAGATCGAGTCATGAGGAACTAGTCACTCACATTTTCGTTCACAGTCCGTTATGTTTTCTGTTTCGTTTCACTTCAATTTTCGAGGAAGAAAATTTTTTTAAGAGGGGAAGAGTTGTAAAACCCAAAAATTTCCACAATTTGAAATGACCAAAATGCCCTCTAATTTTGAAATTTTAAGAACTCATAAAATACGCTATAAATTAAAATTTGAGTTATATAACGTGTTATGACTCGAGACCATACAATATGAACACATAATCTAAAGTATTATATGAAATTATTTATAAACCTTATGATATAAATTATGGCACATTAAAATGTCACATATGGGTCAAGTTTATTTAAAAGTCATGTACAAAATAATTAAAAGATAAGTATGAGATTTTGGTAAATTTGGAATGTGCTAATCATCATTATGAGCACCCCTAAATTCGGCATCCTCCTCCCCTAATTTTTCTCACAAAACCGTGTGTTTCAATACTCCAAAAAAACCCTAACACCCTTCCTCTCTACCCTCATTTGTACGGCAAAAACAAAGCAACCAAAAAAAAAAAAAAAAATTCGGCTACCATCTTGTTCTTCTCATTTTGTTCGATCCAAAGGCAAGCAAACAAAGGGGTGTTCTTGATCGTGGTTGAGGGCTATTCGATGGGAGGGTTGATTATAATTTTCGGCTGTGAATTCTTTGGTGGTTCGATCCTTGTCCATCTTGTTCTTATTCTTTGATCACGCTACGAAGGTAAATGTACCATCCTTGTTCAATTCGATCTTGATTGCGTGATTTTTGTACATTTCATTGATGTTCTTGTCAAATTCTATACACATATGATAATAAAATAAAGTTACATAAAATCATAAGATCACATAAAATGATGAATTTGTAATAAGAAGTTTTGATAGAAATTGTGGGTGATTTGATATGGAATTGTTAGGACATGTTAATATGATGATAAAATTAATGTAGTATGAATTATAGACCTCATGGATGTGTTTTGGGTGTGTTAATGAAAGCTATATTGGTCTAATTGAAAACTCAGTTTCTGTCCAGAAATTTAGGTCAATTTAATTCGATTGGATCTTGATGATGGTAAAGTGTTTTTGAGCATTTCTAGAGTCTAAAATTAAATTTAAGAAAAGAGCTTTCTGTAAAAATAAGCCTTGTAATTTTTAGAGGTCGGGAAGGCAACCTTTTGATTTTTAGAAAATCAATTGTAAAACTGGATTCGTATGTCTGGAAAAACAGTTCGTGTTTTTGATTTTTAGTTTGCAAACCATATCTAATTAGAAGGTGCCCTTTTAACTGAGTCATATTTCATATGTTTAGTAATTACTGGAATTTTTGTAGATTTTTCTAAATTATTTTGATGGGTAAAAGAAATACAAACTTTTTGGGTGTTCCATCAGATCCGATTCGGGGACAAGTTGTGAAAGTCGATATTTCATTCGTACTTGTACTACTTAATAAAATCTGAAAACATTATGTAAAATACTTAAGGGGGTGTTTGATAGCTTCTTAATGGGTTAATTAAGTGGACACCACCAAATCGGTCAGCGCGTGTGCCGTTTGATAAAAAGAAGTGGAAGCCTGACCGATTCATGTTGCTTCTGAATCATTTTGGGTGGGTGGGGTCCTCAGCCATTCAGCATCCATACGTTTCATTGATTACCCTTTTTTATTATTTAAATGTTTTCTTTGTAGCAAGTGCTTTTTTCTTTTTTAATATTCTCATTGCTTCACTTGGTTCTTTTAAATCTGACATATTCATGTCAACATATACGACAAGTCCTCAACATTTTTTAATCTTATATATCAATATAATAACAAATTTATTGACATACTCGCTACCCTTATATAATATTTCTTCTTATATAGTGGCATGGTGACGTAAGAGGCCATATCAATCACATATTTTTGGAATGGTTCCTTTATTTACATTTTCTTGTAATATTTAGTTTGTGAATTATATTTAATTGAATCATTATTACAAAGTTAAAGAAAGAAAAGTAACGATTGCATTTCATAATTTGAATCTCTATAGATACCAATTTCACTTGTTTTATTTATAAAATTTGATCATTGTAATAATAAACATGATCATATATTATTCAACTTCAAATCCGGTACAAGGTTAGAATGGTAATTTTGTGTCATTAATGATTGTTATTCAAAACGCCTTTCAAACAGTCAGTTTCATTCAGGACCAAGTTCATACAGATCATTCTGATTCATTCAGGACGCTAATTGATTCAGTACTAAATCATTTTTTTTTATCAAACAGCCCCTAAGACATATAGGTATATCTGGGAAAAATCTTGGAATTTATTAAGCTCGTTAAGGTATTTTAATAAATAGCAAAAATTCAGATCTGTTTTCGTTGTTAATGTTGAAATTGAGTAATTACTTATTTAAAGTACTTATAAGCTTAATTGCTTTATGTTTAGAACCTAAATAAGCTATATTGTTATTATAAAAGTGTTTAACATATGTTTTGATTAATTATCATATCAACCTTTAACTTTGGCATAATTACAATAATAACCCTAATCTTTGAATAATGGTAATATGAAACATAAGTTATATGAATTAAACACTAAAACTACTAATTCGGGAAATATAACTTAATTATGACCTAATTGAATGTATGTAGCCCTAATTGGAGTTTAAATACTTTAAATGATCAATTAAAATGACTCGTGTAATTAGAAACCCTAAATTGCTTTTAACCTGAATATGGAAACTTACTATTTTTTGGAAAGTTACTAAATATGGAAAGTTACTACTTTTGGAAAGTTGCTAAATATAGAAAGTACCTAAAATGGAAAGAAAACTAAAATGAAACCTTTATGATTAAGAAACTATGAAACTTATAAGTAAACTTATGATTCGTGTAGATTTGCTGAAGAAGGAGTTTGTTTCCGATCCTTATGTTTCTAGTTGTGTGTTCACTTGCGGTCTAAGGTACAGATATTCTGACCTTATCTCTTACAGGTTTCTCATGATTCGTACACATCTTTTGATATTAGCTTGTTTGTGATATCCTTTGATCTGAGCCTTTATGATATGGCTTTCTTATTTGATCTATGCCTTTGCTATGCTCCCTTAGATTTGTGAATCATTGATATTGTAACTGGATGTGAAAACCTCTTAATTATAACATGGAAATATTTTGAGAAAAAAACTATTTTAAAATGATGTTTATGAGCACGATGCGATACCACTTTTATAGGGAATTTTTCTATCTTTTATGAAAACTACTTTTAAAGATTACCTTCATGAAAACCGTTTTAAAGATCATTTTATGAAAACCATTATTAAAAGATTTCTTAAATGAACATTTGATAGAAACCTTTGAATTGAACCTTGCTATGAACCATTTGATTTCGAACCTTCGATTATGAACCTTTGACGATGAACCTTTGATACTTTGATGACTTGACATTTGACCTTGATATGATTCCCTTTTTGGCTCATGACTTTCATTGTATGATTGTCATTCTTATTGATCCATTCTGACATTTATTTAAATGTCTCTGCCATGCCATGCTTATGTTTTGCCATGCTTATTAGAGTTACTATCTTGTTTCTCTTGCCATGCTAGATTATGATTATGTATGCTATGATAGATCCGTGCCTGAGCTTACCTAGTTGTGGAGGTACCATGACCATGTCTAGGATGGCACCCTAGGCATGACACTCCCGTAGAGGTGTGATAGATCTACGGCGTTCCCCCTTATGATATGATATGATTTTGTGTACACTATTGGCCAACTTTATATGTGTGACCAGTCTAGTACTGGCATACATACTTATGTTAGGGAGCGTATGGATGCATCATAGGTTTTATGTATGTGTAGGATATGGTGACCAGGTGGTGTGTGCCTTACACTCCTTCTCACACTTTTATTATTACTTAGAGGTCTCCCCTCTTCGTATACTTGTATTGATTATGATATGATATGTTATGTGTATGAATTGACAGATTATGATATGGAGTTCTTATGGCACATCCTTATATGAACTTTTCCATTATTTCATTATTTCTCTCGATTCATTATTGTTCAGTTCTCATGCATTCGTGATTCTTAGTTCTCTTCAAAATTCGTATGGCTTTCATGATTATGCTTTCGTTTTGTATTCTTATTCATTCGTTGCATATGCTTATTTACCGTTATGTTATGTTATATATATCTGTTCACTGGGCTTTTTAAGCTCAGCCGCATTTCTTTTCCTGTGACAGGTTTTAGTTGGAAGCTGGGTTATGAGTGGAGAGTACTTTGGACTTAGAAGACTTTACTAGCTATTCTGGATTAGAGATGACTAGAAGTAATTACGATTGTAGACTTAGAATTTATTATTGAATTTTCCCCATGTAACCTTGTATTTTAGATTTTTCCTTTGTAACCTTTGAATTTCATTTGTATTATTTAAGTCTTATGCTTGTGTTTGCTTTGATATGTCACCATAACGTAATACTTCTACTCTTATCGGGTTGGGGTGTTACAACATAGATATGAAAGGGTAATAAAGAACTGCTCATGTTCAGGCAAACGACGCGTCGCTGTTGAGGTTGTTGTTGTCGTTTTTGTAGAAATTCCAAATCATCGAAATGCTAATTTCTACAACGGTTTGTAAATAGCGTTTCATCATCTATTTAATAGATTTATTTTCTTTTATTTACCTGTGCGGACTTTTGGTGGATAGAAAAACCATTGTTTGTTAATTGGTTATATATATATATATATATATATATATATAATATATATATATATATATATATATATATATATATATATATATATATATATATATATATATTAATCGTTTTTTGTAAAATAAATTTGTTATACACCAAAGAAATTTTATATTTTTCTGGGTTTTCCAGATTAGTTTGTTATTGTTAGTGTTTCGATTACGTTTTTTATTGGTCTTTGTTTAATTGCAGTTTCCAACTCCAATTATAAGCGACCTGTTCCTATTTTGATTACGGATGCTGGAAGTTCGTATGCAAAGCCCTTTGTCGCAGGTACAGTGTAAAACCCACATTTTCATAACATGTTTAAGTTACCAAAATACCCTCTAATTTGAAATTTTGAAGAAATGTGTACGGTTACCAAACAAGCCCTAAATCAAAAACGATTATCGTACGATCACAACCATGAACATGTAACTTCAAGTAAGCTTCATTTGAGCTACTACAATGTTATAAGAACTCAAGAATGTAAAATTTGGACTAAGAAACAAATATTGCACGTTACATGACCTAATGGGTCCGAAAACCTTTAAAACTTGTACACAACTTATAAAATAAATTATGTAACATATCCTAAGTACTTTCTTGCATCATTTGGTCAATTTTGACCCTTCTATTCATGCTTGGCCGCCCCCCTTTTATGGTGATTAAAACCTTCCCAAATTATGTCAAATCAAAATCAATTTCATTAAAATCACATTAACTCTCCATAATTGCTTTAAACATAAAATTTATGCCATCTCTTCCTTCCTCCTTTCATTTTCACGACCCATACACCACCACTACACCAAAATATTGCTCTTGGATCATTGGTGATTATTCATACGCGTTCGTGGGAGAATTTGGTGCACATAGGAATTTATTTGGAAGCATTTGGAGGCTTGGTTCTTGGTGTTCTTTTCCATTCGACACATACATTGATCATAAGAGGTTTTGTTATCTTTTATTTTGATTATTGTTCATGTCCTTAAATTCCTTTCGTTACGATTATCATAATACGTGAGAATTAAAAAGATGCGAATTGATATATGGATACACATACAAATCGGCCTAAAATAAATATGTGAAGAAGATGGATAAACTTTGATAATCTTGATGATATAATGATTAAAACATGTTTATGGTAACATTGGTAATTCAAGAATGTAATTTGATTGAATCAAAATGGTTTCTTTCTTCATGTTTAATATAAAGTCGATCCATGTATATGTTCTAAATAAATTTTGATGTCGAATTTGATAAATGTTATGTGTTATGGATGATTATATTAGCACTTGAATTGTTTTGGTATATCATGTAACTAATTCGGTTAATTAAAATTGATACAAGTTGAAGATGGATATGCATATGTTTCGAATTGATCATGATATGATGATTTCTTATTTGTTTTTGATATTTGATGATGATTACATGATTATGATGATGTTATGATAATGATGGTATAATTAATTTGTTAGTTATTGGATTAAAAAGGTAATTGATTTGACACGACATATGTTAGAATGGTTTTATTATGATATTAGTGTTCTTATTGTTTTTATGGATTAAAATGATGATTGGTGATATGATTATGTGGTGGTTATGATCTTTGGATGAAATATGATAGTTGTTGATTTGGGACTGAAACGATGGGTGAATTTGTAACTGTTGTGGGTCGAGTTTGGTAAAGGTTAAATTCATGATTTTTGTTTGTAAACTCAGTTTGATGTCTTAGTAAAGTTTTCCAATTGGTTTGGAGTGATTTCAAGTTGATTTAGTCGTATTTTGTTTTTTGTGGGATTAAGTGCTGAAGCTGAATTCGGGAGTCTGAAAATCAGTCCACTTTGTCGATTTTTCATTTTCAAACTATAAAGAATTGGGCCATAAAACTTTGCAGTGTTGAACTTCTATATGTTAGGTAATACCATGAATTTTTGTGAAATTTTCCTGGATGTGTTGGTAGGTCTCTCAAGTGAATACTTTTTGAGTACTGCTGCAGGTCGGTTTTCTGAGAAGTCTGAGTTTGGGTATTTTTAATGTGGGGTTACACTAACTAATAAATTCTGGAAAAATTTGTGTGAGTTCTAAAGACATTGAAGCATCTCTGTGAATATTTGTGAATTTTATTTCTGAGTTCTAATATGGAATAAAAATTCGTATTTTGGTGACCTGATTGTGTTTAAAAGCTGAAATTCTGAAACATAAGAGATAATTGATAATTAGAAGGTTTATATTGTAAATATGATAACTAGAGGGACTAATAATGTAAATATGATGAAGGTATGCATGTTTTGGCTGGGATAAGATGTAGGGGCTGTTTATGTCAATTATGCAAGATTTGTGACTTATGTATTAATTATAATAGTTAATGGTTTAAATATGGAAATTGGATAAATTAAAGGATTAATATGAAACTTTTGAAACTAAATGGTGTAAAGTGTAAATTTGGCATTTTTGGCTTATGTGACTTATATTTATGTGTTATAATAAGTATATTATCATTTGTGACCCTTAACTTGATTTATTGACATTTTGAACCCTAAATTATATTAAGTGACACTTCGAAACCCTAATTTCGCAAAACTTATATAATATGAAATCCTTGACATATAAGAACGTGGAAATTTGTTAAAATGAGAAAACTAACCTATATGAATATGTTAAAATGTGGAAACTTGTTAATTTTGGAAATCTGCTAATTATGGGAAGTTACTAAAAAATGGAAAGATAACTAAAAGAGGTAACTTAAGTAATTTGAACTCTTCTTAATTCGAATCCACTCTCTTCTAGGTTGGTGAAGCGGGAATGACCGTTCTCCTTTCGTTGGCCTCGATTTGTTTTGACTCGGCTAAGGTACAGATATTCTGCTTCTTTATTAAGAGGCCTTCGTTCTCTGATTATGACTCATGTTAGGGTTTCCCTATAACATTGCTATGTTTCCCTTCATTCATGAACTTCGATTATTGAACCATCATGATATTGAACCTTTTATGATTGTGAACCTTTGCTTATGAACCTTTGCTTATGAACCTTTGCTTATGAACCATGATTGTGAACCTATGATTATGAACTTATGAAACAAGACATTGATCTATGCAAGTAAACTAAAAACATGATTCATGATTACTTGACCTTTACCCTCAGTTTGATACTACGAGCCACTCACTAGGCATGAGGGTTTCATGTCCATGTCAGTCGATGCACCGATGGCATGACTCTAGGGCAGGAGAGTGATGACCTGTCCCGTCCTTGCATGTTATGTTTACGTAGAGGCAGATTATGGCCACCTGGGGCGTATGGATGCATCCTAGATTTGTTCATGTTCATGTTATGTTATGTTATTCATGGTGACTGATGGTGTGTGCGATACACGTCTTTCATACTCTGGGAGCTAGCTACTCCAACCCATGATTGAGGACACCCCTCATATTTACAGGATACCCATGATTGAGGACACCCCTCATATTCACAGGATACTAAGAGGTCTCCCCTCTGCATGTTTACGATTATGATTATGATTATGATTCATGTTTTGTTATGGGCTCGTAGTGGATTTCTGACTTCCTTTACCATGTACCCTTTTACCTTTCCTTATGATACCATGTAATCTTACCTTTCATCTTGATACCATGTATTCATGCTTCTACACTCTTTTACTCATGTAAATTATACATTATACTACTGCTTGTTAAGTTATATCTGTTCACTGAGCTCTAGTAGCTCAGCCGCGTTTCTTTTCCCGCGGCAGGTTTTAGTTGGAAGCTGGGTAAGAGTGAAGAGGCTTTGGACTTAGAAGACTTTGAGTAGAAGCCATTAGAAGAGATGTACTTATGGATTTGATAGGCAGCTTTTATTTTCCTTTGTAACCCTTTGTATTGCAAGATTTCATTTGTAACCTTTGAGAACCATTGTATTACTATTGATTGTATGCTTTGTTTGATCTGATATGGAGCCATTAGTGTGATACTTCTGCCCTTGCCGGGCTGGGGTGTTACAATTATGGTATCAGAGAGACAGGCTGCGACTCGTAATACATTTACCCTTGACCTGTGTAAGTTAAGACCACTAAGCTGTCCCTGTAAGCGCTCGTAAGTCAACCTTTGAAAATTGCTTTAGGATTTCCCATAGGAACCTAAGTTTTGACCGGTGAGGAATGGGTAGACTATAATGCATTTGTTTAAGCATCATTGCTTCCGTATCACTCTGATTCGTGCCTTGCTTTTGGTTAGATCCTGTTGATACCACTTCTGGAAAGTGAAAGCTTATGCTTTACACCACCTAAGTTTTAAACCTGATTAAATCTGGAAGGCATTGAGAATTTCATATAATGGCCTGACACTATTTGATCCTTATCTTCAAATCCCTTTTGTTAATCATTTTGATAATGACCCGCATTTCACTCTGATTCTTTTGTTAATCACTTTGACGCCTCTTTAGGCATTCTGAGAACCTCTATGGCGATGACGTACTGGATATGTTTTGCTATTTGATAAGTATCTATGAAGTTTCCGACACTATTGATTTCGTTTTACCCATCTCTGTCCTTATGAGAAGTCTTGTGGTATATAACCATGAGTATAAGAATGTTTTCTTCCTCACTTCTAATGATATAGTTTTGATTTGCGAACCGTCTTTCTTTGAATAGTTAACTTCGATTTTTATTCTGACAAGGAAATTGTGGAATGATCAGTCAAATATTGACAACTACCCTTCTATGTCTCACCTTTAACATTTGCAACAATTTTGAACTCCCTACTACGATTTCTGATTGATAAACCCTTTGCTATCACTATTACTCTGGAGACTCGTGTGTTACGTTTGCGGTTATAAAGTTTTCTTAGAAACAATTGCGTACACCAATAAATGAACCTCATCGTAGAAGCCTTTTGGCACCTTGAGTTTTCTGAACATGAACCTTGTATTGAACGTTATTTGGCACCCTGAACTTCTTGAACATAATCCCTGTTGGACGTCAAGTTTTCCACCAGAGTATGAAGTAAGATTTGACATGATACCGAGAGATTCTAGTCACTAAACGAAGATGTCTTTCGGATCATACCAATTGACTGGAGTAACCGGGAAGAGCAGCAACCGAAGACCAGGAAGTGAGTTACTTAAGTGTATCTTCTGGGCATGTTTTAGTTTGTTCGCGATAAAGAAGAATGATGACAGGAGATATGTATTGATTTCTGGAAGCTGAATCGTAATACTGTTAGGAACCAATATTCCTCCACCCTGAAATGACTGTGTGTCTGTTAAATTTCAGAGCGCGAAGTCTCCTTCTGATAAATTGATTTTATTCTTGGAATCGACCCCCATATTTGTAATCGACTACTATTGACGGTTAGTGACGCTAAGGGTATTAGCTAAAGCTCTGATTGTTTCGTGAATTTGATAAATGATGTTTTCTCGTAAGTACTTGGGCAAATGGTCATTGTATGACTTAATGGTACCTTCGAAGACGAGGAAGAGCGTGAAAATCATTTTTGCACCTTGTAGAAATTTGACATCATTTGTGCATTCTGGGAGATGTACATTTGTTAAGAGAACGGTGTTCTTTGCCTGACCTGGAGTTGATGACAATGGAGGCTACCCCGAAGAGTGAAGACATTCCTTTCAAGGCAGAAGTGTTGGTGATGCAGAAGAAGAAATTCTAGTCAAGATGGCGAACCTGGAGCTGATGAAGACGTGCAGTCTCACTTCCCTATTCATCTTAGTCGTACTAAGATGAATTGAGAGTGGAAACAGACTGGATGATGAGGAGATTGAAGATCGCACCAGAGATTCACGTTACTCAGTCACTTTCCAAGAAGAAACTGCAGAAGGCTTGAAGAACCAAACTCAAGTTAGTGATTTCGTTTCGCTCTCAGATTGGAAGATGAACGAAGACTGACTACTCGGGCATAAGAAGATTTTGAAGAGACGAATTCTTGAAAAGAACCTTATGATAAAGAAATTGATGCCTTAGCGACATGTTTCTTTTGTTGATGATTGATTGATTTTGTTACGTCTTTCCGAGCTTCGTTTGTTTTGTTTCGTTATTGATCTTTGAATAGGACTAACCTAGGAGTTAGTCGGACTGTTAGGTGGATTGTAGAATTGTTTCACTGATTGAGACAAAGTATGACCATCATGAGGGCATACTTATATGATGCTAGTATTATGACGTCTGGCCAACGTGATAATACTTACATCATATAACGTGCACTTATTGTGTTCATAGGATGTCTTGAGAAGTGCCTTAGTGGAGACCTAGATTTTTGTTTTCGTTTGCGACGATCTGCGAATAGTGAGACTTTAGGATTCTTTTGATCTGTACGTTTGATCTACCTTATCACCGTACGTTTTAATATGATTGTTTACGCGTCACGTGATCGTTTGACTTCTATGTTTTGATAAATCCTAAGTTCCGTTGTAGAGCTTCCTGCCCTTTAATGTTATCGATCAACTTATCTTCTATCTATATGAATTTGATTCGAGCCACACCTATGCCTTGCTATGTATACACTTCTCACATTCGATGAATTCGTTTCATGATGACCCGTTATGAGTTAAAATATGAAGTTTTGGATTCTGAGAATCAAGATCTGTCGGTTTACGAAAATACCTTTGGAAGGTTACTTTGATGACTAAACGGTTTGTAAATCTGAAGAGTTAGACTTATATATGTCATCTTCATGATGCTATCATTCGATATCTGATCAGCTCTTTTACCCACCCAATCCTATCTCATCCTTTGAATATCTTTGAAGAGGATACGATTGTCATTTGTCACGTTTGGTATGTGATTCTTTTGATTGGAATTTTGTGTGATGTGCCTTCTCCGGGGAAACCGAAACCACCTTTGAATCGATAAGATCAAGTCTTGGGAAACAAGATCATTCTATTTGTTGAAAATCTCCTAAAGTCTGAATTTGTGCAAGTTAAACTACTCCTTTCTGTGTTCGTAGTTTGGTGTACCTTCGTGCTGTGTTCGCCACCTTACCGTTTGCATTTTCGAGGATGAAAATTCTTTTGAGGGGGAGATAGTTGTAAAACCCACATTTTCATAACATGTTTAAGTTACCAAAATACCCTCTAATTTGAAATTTTGAAGAAATGTGTACGGTTACCAAACAAGCCCTAAATCAAAAACGATTATCGTACGATCACAACCATGAACATGTAACTTCAAGTAAGCTTCATTTGAGCTACTACAATGTTATAAGAACTCAAGAATGTAAAATTTGGACTAAGAAACAAATATTGCACGTTACATGACCTAATGGGTCCGAAAACCTTTAAAACTTGTACACAACTTATAAAATAAATTATGTAACATATCCTAAGTACTTTCTTGCATCATTTGGTCAATTTTGACCCTTCTATTCATGCTTGGCCGCCCCCCTTTTATGGTGATTAAAACCTTCCCAAATTATGTCAAATCAAAATCAATTTCATTAAAATCACATTAACTCTCCATAATTGATTTAAACATAAAATTTATGCCATCTCTTCCTTCCTCCTTTCATTTTCACGACCCATACACCACCACTACACCAAAATATTGCTCTTGGATCATTGGTGATTATTCATACGCGTTCGTGGGAGAATTTGGTGCACATAGGAATTTATTTGGAAGCATTTGGAGGCTTGGTTCTTGGTGTTCTTTTCCATTCGACACATACATTGATCATAAGAGGTTTTGTTATCTTTTATTTTGATTATTGTTCATGTCCTTAAATTCCTTTCGTTACGATTATCATAATACGTGAGAATTAAAAAGATGCGAATTGATATATGGATACACATACAAATCGGCCTAAAATAAATATGTGAAGAAGATGGATAAACTTTGATAATCTTGATGATATAATGATTAAAACATGTTTATGGTAACATTGGTAATTCAAGAATGTAATTTGATTGAATCAAAATGGTTTCTTTCTTCATGTTTAATATAAAGTCGATCCATGTATATGTTCTAAATAAATTTTGATGTCGAATTTGATAAATGTTATGTGTTATGGATGATTATATTAGCACTTGAATTGTTTTGGTATATCATGTAACTAATTCGGTTAATTAAAATTGATACAAGTTGAAGATGGATATGCATATGTTTCGAATTGATCATGATATGATGATTTCTTATTTGTTTTTGATATTTGATGATGATTACATGATTATGATGATGTTATGATAATGATGGTATAATTAATTTGTTAGTTATTGGATTAAAAAGGTAATTGATTTGACACGACATATGTTAGAATGGTTTTATTATGATATTAGTGTTCTTATTGTTTTTATGGATTAAAATGATGATTGGTGATATGATTATGTGGTGGTTATGATCTTTGGATGAAATATGATAGTTGTTGATTTGGGACTGAAACGATGGGTGAATTTGTAACTGTTGTGGGTCGAGTTTGGTAAAGGTTAAATTCATGATTTTTGTTTGTAAACTCAGTTTGATGTCTTAGTAAAGTTTTCCAATTGGTTTGGAGTGATTTCAAGTTGATTTAGTCGTATTTTTGTTTTTTGTGGGATTAAGTGCTGAAGCTGAATTCGGGAGTCTGAAAATCAGTCCACTTTGTCGATTTTTCATTTTCAAACTATAAAGAATTGGGCCATAAAACTTTGCAGTGTTGAACTTCTATATGTTAGGTAATACCATGAATTTTTGTGAAATTTTCCTGGATGTGTTGGTAGGTCTCTCAAGTGAATACTTTTTGAGTACTGCTGCAGGTCGGTTTTCTGAGAAGTCTGAGTTTGGGTATTTTTAATGTGGGGTTACACTAACTAATAAATTCTGGAAAAATTTGTGTGAGTTCTAAAGACATTGAAGCATCTCTGTGAATATTTGTGAATTTTATTTCTGAGTTCTAATATGGAATAAAAATTCGTATTTTGGTGACCTGATTGTGTTTAAAAGCTGAAATTCTGAAACATAAGAGATAATTGATAATTAGAAGGTTTATATTGTAAATATGATAACTAGAGGGACTAATAATGTAAATATGATGAAGGTATGCATGTTTTGGCTGGGATAAGATGTAGGGGCTGTTTATGTCAATTATGCAAGATTTGTGACTTATGTATTAATTATAATAGTTAATGGTTTAAATATGGAAATTGGATAAATTAAAGGATTAATATGAAACTTTTGAAACTAAATGGTGTAAAGTGTAAATTTGGCATTTTTGGCTTATGTGACTTATATTTATGTGTTATAATAAGTATATTATCATTTGTGACCCTTAACTTGATTTATTGACATTTTGAACCCTAAATTATATTAAGTGACACTTCGAAACCCTAATTTCGCAAAACTTATATAATATGAAATCCTTGACATATAAGAACGTGGAAATTTGTTAAAATGAGAAAACTAACCTATATGAATATGTTAAAATGTGGAAACTTGTTAATTTTGGAAATCTGCTAATTATGGGAAGTTACTAAAAAATGGAAAGATAACTAAAAGAGGTAACTTAAGTAATTTGAACTCTTCTTAATTTGAATCCACTCTCTTCTAGGTTGGTGAAGCGGGAATGACCGTTCTCCTTTCGTTTGGCCTCGATTTGTTTTGACTCGGCTAAGGTACAGATATTCTGCTTCTTTATTAAGAGGCCTTCGTTCTCTGATTATGACTCATGTTAGGGTTTCCCTATACCATTGCTATGTTTCCCTTCATTCATGAACTTCGATTATTGAACCATCATGATATTGAACCTTTTATGATTGTGAACCTTTGCTTATGAACCTTTGCTTATGAACCTTTGCTTATGAACCATGATTGTGAACCTATGATTATGAACTTATGAAACAAGACATTGATCTATGCAAGTAAACTAAAAACATGATTCATGATTACTTGACCTTTACCCTCAGTTTGATACTACGAGCCACTCACTAGGCATGAGGGTTTCATGTCCATGTCAGTCGATGCACCGATGGCATGACTCTAGGGCAGGAGAGTGATGACCTGTCCCGTCCCTGCATGTTATGTTTACGTAGAGGCAGATTATGGCCACCTGGGGCGTATGGATGCATCCTAGATTTGTTCATGTTCATGTTATGTTATGTTATTCATGGTGACTGATGGTGTGTGCGATACACGTCTCTCATACTCTGGGAGCTAGCTACTCCAACCCATGATTGAGGACACCCCTCATATTTACAGGATACCCATGATTAAGGACACCCCTCATATTCACAGGATACTAAGAGGTCTCCCCTCTGCATGTTTACGATTATGATTATGATTATGATTCATGTTATGTTATGGGCTCGTAGTGGATTTCTGACTTCCTTTACCATGTACCCTTTTACCTTTCCTTATGATACCATGTAATCTTACCTTTCATCTTGATACCATGTATTCATGCTTCTACACTCTTTTACTCATGTAAATTATACATTATACTACTGCTTGTTACGTTATATCTGTTCACTGAGCTCTAGTAGCTCAGCCGCGTTTCTTTTCCCGCGGCAGGTTTTAGTTGGAAGCTGGGTAAGAGTGAAGAGGCTTTGGACTTAGAAGACTTTGAGTAGAAGCCATTAGAAGAGATGTACTTATGGATTTGATAGGCAGCTTTTATTTTCCTTTGTAACCCTTTGTATTGCAAGATTTCATTTGTAACCTTTGAGAACCATTGTATTACTATTGATTGTATGCTTTGTTTGACCTGATATGGAGCCATTAGTGTGATACTTCTGCCCTTGCCGGGCTGGGGTGTTACATACAGTAATGAATATTTTACTTGATTGTACATAACAATTAACTCACAACTTATGTTTTGTGATACAATTAGATTTAG
Source organism: Artemisia tridentata subsp. tridentata (assembly GCA_021014915.2). Taxonomy (NCBI): domain Eukaryota; kingdom Viridiplantae; phylum Streptophyta; class Magnoliopsida; order Asterales; family Asteraceae; genus Artemisia; species Artemisia tridentata. The sequence goes on from CP139504.1 coordinate 340,108,632, forward strand.
CAATAGAGTTCGGAGTTGGTTATGGTTTTCGGGAACGAGGGGGTTTGCGAATTCGGTACAGCTATTTATGTTTTGTCGGTGTTTAAATTGTATATATGGATCTTTGTTGATTATTTCATTGTACACGTTCTGATTTAAAATCTTTAGTAGTATATATAGGTGTAGTGGGATAGAGGAAGTATGGACTTAACGTTGAAAAGGAATTCATCGTATGTGCCTCAGCCTTTCGTGGAGAATGAGGCGAAAAGGCAAAGGCAAAAGTTGGGTGTGCGGACAAAAACAGGTTGTTTGGGTTACGAATATGTGACAGCTTCTGTGAATGTCTCGAAAAGGAAGGCTATCGTTCTAGACGATTGTTTGTGGGACAACGTTAGTATATCCCTGTGTGACTCGGAACTGGTACGCAGTAGCTGTTCTACTTCTGATTTGCACCCCCTCGATGAAGTTGTACAGGTTTTAAAAAAAAGGTGTCTCGATGGTCAACAAGGTTGTGTGGACTCTCAAGATAACCTCCTGTCAAGTTACCCTGTCGGATCGATGTAGGTTACTACTGTTGGGACAAACTCGCATTCACCTGAAAATGTGTCTGTACAATGTCTATTTGAATCAGCTTCTTCCAAGGTTGTTGGTAACTACAATTTTATATTCACACTTACCTGAACATATTTTTTTTCTCAAACTGTTGCTAAAATATTTTTTTAATGTTGCAGGAACGTTGAGACGTCCATTGCTCCTTGACTTTCAGTGGGGGATGGTGCATCCTGTAGCCACTATTGATGGTTGCGATGCATCATGGGATCACTGTTGTAACTGCTTAGGGTCTCATTCACACCGATTGGACTCTCAAGAAGTTTTCCAGAATGTAAAGTTAAAGTATACTGCAAGTGATCAAGCTGTGGGTTAAATGACCAGTCACCTACATGGTTTGGTTGCATACTTCTTGACAAATAGGTTTGTTTTAACTGATTAAAAGAAATGTATTATATCGTTTATCAATGTATATGACCAGACGACTGGTATTTTACCAAACACGGTTTTGCTTTATAGTGTCGCGCCATCCAAGCGAGCACGGAATTACGAGAAATGAAAGACATTGACCGAAACCTTCAGCTAAACAGTACGTATCGAATCTCCTGCTTTGGGTGTATGGAAACGGATGACTAGCAAAGAACCCTGAGAAATGGCACGACACTTGGCTTCGGCAGGTACACACGATACTATTTTGACTTCGTAGCCTTCAATGAAGTCCAACCAAGAGCTGGTACTGGCAGCACCATACTAACAGGTAACTATTGCTAACGTGTCAAGTCTTTCAGTTTATTTACTAATATGAGCACCCAATTTGAAAGCAGATTGTATTGTGTGCGTTGAGAGAGTTGATAACTAAAGGACAACAAGTGATCCCACTACAAAGCCAACAATAAGAAGAGATATTGAAATCTACAACATTGAGTAAGTCCACAATACATCTGTACGTATAGTCTCACACTCCCAAAATTCTAATCACACATGATTCATTTTTTTGAGGCCGAAGGGTTCGGTTTACCTTATGGAATGAAAAATAAATAGCTTATTTTTCACTCAAATATGTGAAAAACGTTTACTGGTTGAGTGAAAAATAAGCTGCCGTTTACGTCATAGCGCAACAGTTGTGGGTAAATCAGCTGCTGGTGATGAAATTGATTCCAAAGTTAGAGATAAATGTCCATGACACTGTTTTTGGTTCCTAATGACGTGGCATTAAAAATTGCCCTTGAACTGAAGAAGCTGCTCATAGATGATAGTCTTTTGGACGTGTATGTCATCGTATCATGCTCTTCAGTAGCTATTCTTTCACTAATATCTCTATATATCTTTAACATCGCATGTATTACTTTTTTGCAGATCTCAGTCTCATCTGGAAGCTGATTTGTTTAAGGTATATATGTCCATTTTTATTTTGCATGCTGTTCCTTTAGCATGATTAAATAAAAGAGGTATAATATCCTCATAGTGTCGTACACTCTTTGATAGCTTTTTTGGTGTACAGTTATGCTGGTTTTATCTCCAGAAGTCATAACAATACTCTTATGACCTTCCTCAAACTTACTCACGATGTTTTGCTGTTGCAATTTGGTTGCAGCTCATGGAACGGCGGGGCTACGGGCAAGAGTACATAAACCGTTACAAGATGATGACCAGGTATGTCCCAATTTCCCATTTTACTGTAAGGTTGACGACATGTTCAAATTTTGCTGGAGTGGGTTTCAATTTCTGTAAGTTTGACCAGGTATGTCCCAGTTCCCCATTTTATTTAGATGATGTCATTTTTCTATTATGTGAAAAATTGTTATCAATTGAGTGAATATAACTGGTATCCACACAAACTTTCTTGGGGTTTTGGCTATACAACTTTTGATACCTCTTCATAAAGTTAGAGATAAATGTCCATTGTATGATCCTGAGGGCCGACCTGTTGGTGATGAAATTGATTCCCAAGTAGAACATATTTTTGATAGGCTTTTAGATAAACTTACTGAACTTAGACAAATTACGGGTAAATCAGCTGCTAATATATCTTTGGGTTCAGTAGTTCTCGAAAGGCTTAGACAGATGTATACACTGGCCACAAAACCTGAGGAAAAACAATTACTCCGACTGGCACTTTGTAAATTTAGAATATGCAAATGCGGGTTGCCTTTTACATCTCTCTACTGTTTATTGGGAACAAGATGATCCCTACGAAATGAATGCTGATCATTGCTTTCTTGCAGGTGGGAATTGGAGGTTAATTGAAGCATTGTGTGAATCGATATGGTAATGATGGTGTTGAGGTGATTGCTGATGATCAGACAATCCAAGCAGACATGCTGTTATGCACCGTTCCTCTTGGTGTCCTAAAGAAAAAGACCGTAAAGTTCGTAACAGAGTTACAACAAAGAAAACTCAGGGTAATTGAAAAACTGGGAATCGATTGTTGATGAGTCTGTATTCTGTAACATTTAATGTTCATCATCTGGAATGTGCGTAGTAACATTCATGTTTTATCGTGTATATAAAGCATTTGTAAGAAACGCATTTGAATGTGATATTTAAGTTGCACATAAATGCGAAGCAAACACCACCGCCGCAATGCGGCGGGTTCATTCACCTCGTCAGTTATTAAAGCATAAAAAAAAATAATAAAATAAAAATTCCTTGTCAACTGAACCGAACTGGCGCGTTTCTACGTAGTAGAAATTAACTCATTTCAGAACTACCCGTTGCCCCACTTTTACCCAAACTGTTCATCTTACCATCACCAGTATTTGTTGTTTTATCATCCATGTGGATACGAATTTTACTTTGCAGTTCAGGTCCATTCTTGTTTTAGAATCTTTAGTTTATAACTCATGTTAAATATTGTTAAACCGCATCACCGTTTTTCCAAGCAAACATACCTCCCTTTGTGCTGGAAAAAATGGCTTTTTTGAGAACTAATTGGACAAAGTTATGTGATTTGTGAATGTCACATTTATCTATGAGCTACCAAGATTTATTGTGGTCTGTGGATCAATGTATGAGCATGGAGATATGTAAAAATGGTGAAATACACACGGGTATGAATCCAACCAACCACCCCTTGATTCAATTTATTAAGATCAGATTGCAATACAAGTTACAGCCAACGATTGAACACAAAAAGAGTCAATCAGCTTAAGACCAAAAAGGGGTGACTGAATCAGAATGATCAGTCACCTATTACAAGATTAGATTGATAGTCTAACAATGACCCAAACAAGAACACTAGACTACTCCTTTAAGAAGTAGATTTCGATTAACTTGAGAGGATACTTCAGCCCTAACCCAAGGAGGGCTTTTATAAGCAGCAACCAAGGAGACAACATCTCCAGGAAAGGAGAGAACACAGCAACCAAGGAACAAGCATGGGAGGCAATATGAGAGGAAACAGGCAAATGGGCGGCTTGTATACTTCCAAGATAAAGAGAGTGAGAAAGTGCCACCTTAGGTCCCTGCACAAGCATAAATAACAAAACAAGAAACAATATTAGAGTTAGAGATGGGGAAGTTTCTGTTATGACAGAAACACCCCCTGAAAGTTTGGATGTACTTTTAACACCCTCCCTCAAACTTGCACACTAAACATGTCCAACATTCCCAACTTATCACACAAGTACACATGGCTTTTGCTGCCAAGAGCTTTAGTCAGGATATCAGCAGTTTGCTGAGAAGTGTGTATCTTCTCAGTTTTAATTATACCTGCAGAAACTTTTTCTCTCACAAGATGCACATCTATTTCAAAATGCTTAGTTTTTTCATGGAACACAGGGTTTCCAGCAATTTGAATAGCAGAGCTATTGTCACAGTACATAACCACTGGTAAGGAGCTTTTAACTCCCATATCTCCCAGCAAGTTATTCAACCAGATCACTTCACAAGTACAGGAAGCCATGCTCCTGTATTCTGCCTCAGCAGAAGATTTAGAGAGGGTGGATTGCTTTTTGCTTTTCCAAGTGACCAAAGAGTCACCCAAAAATACACAGTAACCAGAGACAAATTTCCTGGTCATAGGGCATCTGGCCCAGTCAGAATCAGCATAAGCTTTAAGCTTAAGGTTCTTACTTTTGTTAATTTGCACCCCATTTCCAGGGGACCCTTTCAAATACCTTAACACCCTTAAAGCAGCATCTAAATGAGATTCAAGAGGGGCATGCATGTACTGACTCAGACAATGAATAGCATATGAAATATCTGGCCTAGTATGAGTTAAGTAAATTAACTTGCCTACCAACTTTTCATAATTCCCAATTTTTTTCAAAGCTTTATCATCAGCACATTCAATGTGGTTAAGGGTGGTATTTTCAGGTAAGGGTGTGTCAACAGGTTTGGCTGCTAGCAGACCATATTCATGTAAAAGGTCTAAGCAGTATTTCCTTTGACTAAGGCATACACCTTTACTGTTTTCCAAGATTTCAATGCCTAGGAAGTATTTTAACTTTCCTAAGTCTTTGATTTGGAATTTGGTTTTTAAAAACACTTTGAATTTCTCAATTTCATCAACATTATTGCCTGTAATGACAATATCATCAACATAAACAAGAAGAACTAAAAACACATCCCCAGATTTCTTAGTGAACAAAGAGTAGTCATATTTAGATTGCACAAAACCATGTTCATTGAGAATAAGAGTTAATTTGGCATTCCATTTCCTAGGGGCTTGTTTAAGGCCATAGAGAGACTTGTTCAGTTTCACAACTTTAGACTTATGATTATCAAAGCCTGGGGGGAGAGTAATGTAAATATCCTCAGTTAAGTCACCATACAGAAAAGCATTATTGACATCTAACTGGAACAGACTCCAATTATTACACATAGCAACAGTAATCAAGCATCGCACAGTAGACATTTTAACTACGGGACTAAAAATTTCATTATAATCAAATCCCTCTTCTGACTGAAGCCCTTGGCAACAAGCCTGGCTTTGTATTTGTCAATTTCACCTGTGGATTTATATTTAAGTTTCCATAACCATTTGCTACCAACAGGTTTTCTTCCTTTAGGAAGATCACATTCAGTCCAAGTATTGTTCTCTTTTAATGCAGTTATTTCATCGTTCATGGCTTGAACCCAGTTAATGTTTTTAGCAGCCTCATCATAGGAAGAGGGTTCAACAGACTTATTTAAGGTAGTAGAGAAACAATAATTAACAAGACTTAGATTAGAGTAACACACATACTTTTCAAGACCATATCTGACACTACTATTAACCACAAAGTCATTATATCTAGCAGGAGTCTTAGTGTTTCTAGAGGATCTCCTAAGGGCAGGCTGCTCAGGACTTATGTTGTGAGTGGGATTAAGAGGAGCATTTTCAGAAATGGAAGGGACATTTCCCTCAGGTAGAGAGTTTTCACCCATAGATGTTACGGTGCCAACAGTCTCACCATCAATAGAGGTATTTGTACCTCTAGGGCATGAAGGGGCACCACCATCATCATTGGGTGTAATAATTATCCCCCTCTGTTCATCATTGGGATTGTGGTCAGTTTGCTCTTCATCAAAAAAATTCAGATCATTTGAAGTAAAGTTCTTATCAGTTTGTACTTGAGACTTCATTTTAAAGGGAAAAATAGTCTCATAGAATTGAACATCTCTAGAGTAGAAAACCAGTTTAGAGTCAATTCCATAAACCTTGTAAGCCTTTTTAGTACCAGAGAAACCAATTAGAACACATTTTTCAGACTTGGCAGAAAATTTATCTGAATTATTAAGAACAGAAGAGAAACATAAGCAACCAAAGCTTCTCAAATGAGAGAGCCTAGGTTTCTGACCGTAAACAAGCTCAAATGGAGATTTCCCACTCAGAACAGAAGACAGCAACCTGTTAATCAAGTAGGCAGCAGTTATGATGCATTCAGGCCACATACTTAGAGGAAGACCACTTTGAAACAACAGACTCCTAGCTACATTAAGCAGATGCCTGTGCTTTCTTTCAGCAATCCCATTTTGCTGAGGGGTGTAAGTGATCCGTGGTGAAGTATATATATAAATATTATGCAACGACGGATACGCGTGAATAAATACAAATCACCCTTTTGTGAAAAAGGATACTTGTACAAACTCACGTTTGTGTGTAGTGTGAAACCAGGTAAGTGATTACCCGGATCGTTTCCCAACGAGATGTGAATGGGCAACTGTGGAAAGCTTTGGATTAGAGTGATTGATGATTTGGATTGCTTTTGATTTTGCTTTTTAACAATTCTAAATAACAAATTAAAACAGATATGCACAATAAAATTAAACGCGAATTAATTAACCTAAAAACGCGCAACGAAAAATCTAAAATGGGACTAAAAAGTAAAATTTATGAAATTTAAAACCTAAAAATGTAAAATTACTTAAAACTTATTTAAAAACTTAAATTATATTTTTTTACACTTTTTATTTAATTATTACTAATTATTTATTATTTGAATACTAATTAAACTAATTTAAATTATAAAAAAATACTAAATGAGCAAAGAAAAATCTAAAACTTTTTCTAAAAATATTATTAAGTAAAAAGAAGCTAAGAAAATTATAAAAATGAAATTTACTTAATTAAAATTTAAAAAGATAAATTCTATTAAATAGAAGCTATCACTATATTTCTATTTTTGATTTTTTTAAGGCCTAAAAATATAATTATATTTTTCCTAGATTCTACTTAATAAAAGAAAATTTTGAAAATTAAAATTATATTTTTCTGAATATTTTTCTATTTATTAGGAATTAATTAGTAATTTAAACTAATGAAAAGATTAAAAATATTAAAACTAATGATAAAAATCTGAAACTTTTTCTATAAATACTTAGTAGTATAATTAAGCTAAGAAAAATATGGAAATGGTACAGATCTTATTAATAAGCAGTACAAGAAGCAAAATAAGAAAATAAGCAAAATGGAACTTTGAGTACTATAAATAAAACACTGGAAAGATAAAACACTAAGCAATGGGTAGCCCAGATGGTGCACACCTCCGGTGTGGTTTTGACCAGTTTGACCAAGAGGTCACAGGGTCGAATCCCACCAAGTGCAAAATTCACAAACTATTTTTTTTCTTTTGTTTTTCTTTTTGCAAAACTACTTTAACACTAATAAGAAACAACTTTTACAAAGACAACATTCTTAAAACTAAAAAATAAGCTGTGCATGAGCTTATTAAGCCAACAGTGCACAAAAATAAGCATAAATGAGATTTAGATCTTGAATAAGCTCTTAACAAGCTACAAACTGAGAACAAATAGCAAAACAAGCTAGATACAAATGAGGGAAACTTAGATGAAGCAGAATCAACAAGAGTTACTCACTGAATAAGCAACAATAAGCAAATAAGCACATCCAAATCACTGCCCACACAAACAGGCCTGCAGGCTTGTTGCAGGCTTAAATAAGCTTATCAATTAAGCTTGAAAGTGCAATCAAAGCCTGGAATTAGTGAGTTTGGCCACTGAGCTTCTCAAAGAACCCAAGAACACAAGTTGGGGCCCACTGAGGTGGCCTGTGGGGACCACAACAGTTGGGGTTGTGGGTGGCCTGCTGATGTGCAGCAGTGCACAGGGCAAATGGCCCTTTTTCAAGCCTTTGAAAAGCTGATAAGCACTGTCCTAAAAATCTTGCAAAAATTACTGGAGTTGTATGAGCTAGTGAAATCTAATAATCCATATTTATAGCTAATAACTACCTATATTGAATGCTACATAAAATCACAAAATTCCTCAAAAGTCTAAAAATCTAAAAACTTAACTTTTGACTTTTTCAGTTCTTGAAGAACTTTGACCAAGGTGAACTTTGATTGATCCTAGGTGATTTAATATGTTGTATTAAGCTACAATGAGACTAGTTTAAGCTACCCTAACAACTTTTGTACCTAAAATGATGATTTAGCAAGCTGCAATCTCAACAGTGGCTGCAGAATTCAAGATCACAATGAAATTTGACTTTTTACTAATAACTACTGACTTTTATGCTTTAACTAAACTTAATGAACCTAATGTAACATGTTTAGACCAAAAGCCACTACTGAAACAAGCTTTAATGCAAAGAAACACCCTGAACCAAACACCCCTTTTTCAAGCAGTATTGAGTAAAATGCAAAGGAAACAACCAATTTAACTATGGTTTCTGAATTTTACTGGTCCAATAACTTAAGTTAACTCCAGAAAAACAACTTTCAACATGTGAATTAGTTCTACAATAAGTTACACTATATATGGCTAGTATGGACTGATTTTTGCTTAAAAAAATGAAAGTAAGATTTTAAACTATTAAAGACTATCAAACTAACTTAACTCAATTCTAATGATATAAGTAAGTGCTGAGGAACCAAGAAACACATAAACAAACAACTTGATGAACTAAAACAGATTATGCTACAATTACAATAGAAATTGAAAATTTAGAAAACCAAAAGTTGAAACCTTTAACCCTAGCTGAACAAGGGTACCCAAAGGCAGCTACAAGCTCCTAGCTTATCAAAGATAAGCTAGGTATAGTCCATCTGCCAATTCCATTACTTGGCACTTCCAAAAAGCTTCCTGTCTCATATGCATAGGTACTGTTCTGTGGCTATTTATTTATTTATTTATTTATTTTTGATGCTAATTCTATTCTTTTTTTTTTTTTTTTTTTTTTTTTTTTTTTTTTTTTATGTTTGTTGAGAGCTTAAGTAAGATTATGAAACATTTGTAATAACCGGAGCCTTATACCATAATTTTTATTGTTAAGACTTGAAAAATACAATGAAACTGAAAATGGTGAAAAGACTTGAAATTATTAACTGAAAACTTGATATTAACTGAAAGAAGAAAGTTACAAGCTAAAGTTTACTGGAATTGAAAGGTTACAATTAAATTCGACTTAAACTAAAATTAAGCTAAAATCTACTTTTTTTTTGAAACTGCTTCAATCCTCCTTTTATAATGATGAATTAGGGTTTAGGGCACCCCATTAACTTTTCCCAGCAATAATAACGACCCTTGGATCCTTAACTTTTAATCTTGACCATCCCTGAGTTTTGGCGCCAAAATGCTAATTATAGCAAAGGACTGATTTTGCTTGTGTAAGTGGGATTATGTTGGACTGAGGTGGAAGTAAGTGGGTTATCAGTGATTAGAGGTGATGATGAAGGGTGTAGGGTGGCTTGGCAGAGCACGTGTGTCTGGTTTTGGAGATGGTGGTTTGCACATGAAGTGGTAAAAGGGAGGTGAAGTGGGTTTGACTGGGAAGAAAGGGGTTTGACCCTGGTTTAGCTAAAAAGAAGGGTGGGCCGGGTAAGGATTGTGGTTGGGCTTGGGATGTTGGGCTGGGGTTAGATAAGGATGGGATGGGTTGGGTTTTAATTAAGGATGGGTTTGTTTTATTTATTTATTTTTGGTCCGGTTGGTTATAGTAGCTAAATCACAAGGACCAATCTTGCAACTTCTGAAATTTGGAGGACCAAACTTGCACATCTTCCAAAATACACCAAGAGTAATTCCTGCCATGTTTCAATAATCCAGGGACCATACATGATGTTTCCAAAAAAATAATATTTCCCAGGGATCATTTTTGTAAATTCTGAAAGTGCAGGGACCAAACTTGTAATTTATTTAAACTTTTCACCAAAGGACTAAATATGATAATTTATGATTTAAAAAGGACCTTTGGTGACTTTTCTTACTAAACAAATGCTTAGGGACTAATTTTGGCAAGTTTTGAAACTTGAGGGACTGAAACTGCCAATTTTGCAAACTTTGTTCGTTTTTCAACTGTTTTTAAACATTTTGCATTTGAAACATATAAAACACAATCCCTGGGATATTTTCAGTATTTTGATGCATTTCTGAGTGTTTTTGAATGTTTTGGCAGTTCAGATACGACAAAAATGATGAGTATTTAGACACTCATCAATCCCCCACACTAAACTATTGCTAGTCCCTAGCAATCTGTTATGAAGTTTTAATGGATTTTTCTCTTTACCAAAAGCCATCACTTCTGGAGTAGCCAATTGTTTCAGTTCAAGTAAGAACCTTGGTACAATGATAACCAAATGATTTTGAGCAAACCATCAGCTGTCAACGGTTTTGATTTGTCTTTACCAAAAGCCGTTTGCTTCTGGACTAGCCAACTCTTAGATAAATTATCAATATTATCTTTGGTGAGCTGATTACCAATTATGGATTTCCACTACCTTAACCACAAGCCATAACCTTGCGGACTAGCCAACTCTTCACTTTTAAAGATATGGTGAGTCGAATACCATACAATTTTAGGCAAATTGCAAGCCATAAACGGATTTGATATATCTTTACCAAGAGCCGTTTGCTCTCGGATTAGCCAATCCTTTTGTGGGTTAGACATGGCGGACTGATAACCATTTATTGCGTTCTAAGTGAGAAATTTTTTTTTAAAATTTTGGCTAAAATGGGGGTGCTAGATGGTACATTTGATTAAATTCGCTAGAATTCCCCCCACACTTAGAACTGAATATTGCCCTCAATATTCAAAGTACTGGTTGTTAAACCAACACTTAGAACGTGAAAGGAAAATACAAATAGCCATTTATATTTTATATACACACTTTTTTTTTTTTTTTTTTTTTTTTTTTTTTTTTTTTTTTTGAAATTTCCATATATACAACATGTGGGGCATCTCCCCCACACTTAGGTGGTAGAAAAGAGAAAGAAGTCAGAAATATGGGTGAAAACCCATATGGTGCTTGAGTTTTTGATCACCGAGTCACTAGCTTGACTCGATCCCCGCATTCATTGGTTCTTGGGGAAAGTTTGAAGATCCGGGACAACCATGGGTGGTATGTCCTCTCCAAAGTAATGTTTCAACCGATGGCCATTCACTTTAAAGTTAGGTCCATCAGCTTGAGATTACTCAATGGTACCATATGGATAAACTTTTGTGATAGTGAATGGACCAGACCAACGGGATTTGAGTTTTCCCGAGAAAATCTTCAATCTTGAATTGAAAAGAAGGACTCGATCACCAACGTTAAAAACGCGGTTCTTGATTTTAGAGTCATGAATCTTCTTTGTCTTTTCTTTGTAGATCAAAGAGTTTTCGTATGCTTGATCACGAAGTTCATTCAATTCATTTATTTGAACTTTCCGGTGATCACCCACTGTCTGAAGGTCAAAGTTTGCATGCTTGAGGGCCCAGTAGGCTTTGTGCTGAAGCTCAATCGGCAGATGGCACGCCTTTCCGTACACAAGCTTGTATGGAGTACACCCGATGGATGTTTTGTAAGCTGTACGAAAGGCCCAGAGTGCGTCATCTAGCTTATCTGACCAAGAGGCACGGTTGTCTCCTACGGTCCTTTCCAAGATTCTTTTAATTCCTCGATTTGTAACTTCCACTTGCCCACTTGTTTGGGGGTGATACGCGGTAGAAAGACGGTGTGTAACACCATACTTTTGCATGACTTTATCAAACTTGTCATTGCAGAAATGCGTACCACGATCACTGATTATAGCACGTGGAGTTCCAAAACGAGCGAAAAGAGATTTCAAAAATTTCACAACAACTCGGGCATCATTTGTGGGTCAAGCTTTCGCTTCAACCCATTTTGACAAATAGTCAACAGCCACGAGAATGTATTTGTTTCCTCGAGATGATGGAAATGGCCCCATAAAGTCAATGCCCCATATGTCAAAGATTTCACAAACTTGAATGACATTTTGTGGCATTTCATTTCTTTGTGAAATATTTCCGTAACGTTGACAATCGTCACAAGCTTTGACTATTTCCTGGGCATCCTTGTAAATTGTGGGCCAATAGAAACCGGAATCAAACACCTTTTTGGCGGTGTAGTTGGGATTATGATGTCCCCCAGTAGGTCCAGAATGGAAACCCTTGAGAATATCAATGGCTTCCTGACCATAAACACACCGCCGGATGACTTGATCCGCACAGATTTTAAACAAGTAGGGGTCGTCCCAGAAATAATGTTTGACATCCTTGAAGAACTTATTCTTCTGTTGAGACGACATCCCTTTCACAACAAAGTTACCCGCATGGTAGTTTGCAAAGTCGGCAAACCATGGGGTAGTAGAATCTCCACGAAAAGCAACCGCACTGAGTGTCTCGAGAGGAAATGTTTCATTTATTTCCTTTTTCTCGAAAACATCTTGGTGTGGGTTCTCTAATCGGGATAGATGATCAGCAGCTAGGTTCTCAGCTCCTTTTTTATCACGTATTGTGATATCAAATTCTTGCAGGAGGAGAACCCAACGGAGCAATCTCGGCTTTGCATCTTGCTTTGCAAAGAGATATTTGAGAGCCGAGTGATCCGTATACACTACACATTTGGTCAAGATTAAGTATGGCCGAAACTTCTCAAAGGCATACACCACAGCCAACAATTCTTTTTCTGTAGTGGTGTAATGAGTTTGAGCTTCAGTCATAGTTTTACTTGCGTAGTGGATAGGCTGAAAATGTTTGGCTTTACGTTGCCCCAGGACTGCACCGATAGCAAAATCACTTGCATCGCACATGAGTTCAAAGGGCAAGTCCCAGTCGGGGGCAACTAAAATGGGTGCTTCAGTAAGCTTTTTCTTTAGAGTTTGAAAAGCTTCAACGCACTTAGGAGAGAAGATAAAAGGAGCATCCTTTTCAAGGAGATGAGTCATAGGTCGGGCGATTTTAGAAAAATCTTGTATGAATCTACGATAGAATCCGGCATGACCCAAAAAACTCCTAATACCTTTGACGGTAGTGGGATGAGGTAATTTACTGATGACATCAACTTTAGATCTGTCAACCTCAATCCCACTCTTGGAAATCTTATGGCCGAGGACAATGCCCTCTTTGACCATAAAGTGACTCTTCTCCCAATTTAGACAAAGATTGGTGTCTTTACACCTTTTCAACATGTTTTCTAAATTGGAGAGACATGCTTGGAACGAATCCCCAATGACCGAGAAGTCATCCATAAAGACCTCCATTGTTTTACCGATCATGTCGGTGAATATGGCCATCATACACCTTTGGAACGTGCCCGGAGCATTACATAAGCCAAAAGGCATACGTTTATAGGCAAAAGTTCCATAAGGGCATGTAAAGGTAGTCTTTTCTTGATCTTGCGGATCAATGGGAATTTGAAAGTAACCCGAGAAACCATCAAGGAAACAATAGTACTCGTTTTCCCGCTAATCTCTCAAGCATCTGGTCCATGAAGGGTAGAGGAAAATGGTCTTTACGGGTGGCATCATTTAACTTGCGATAGTCAATGCAGACACGCCATCCCGTAACCAATCGAGTTGGAATCAACTCATTTTCTTCATTTGTGACAACAGTAATGCCACCCTTTTTAGGAACGCAATGAATGGGACTAACCCAAGGACTATCCGAGATAGGGTAAACCAATCCGGCATCAAGAAGTTTGAGAACCTCTTGTTTGATAACCTCATGAATTTTTGGATTCACCCTTCTTTGATGTTGAACTGCCAGTTTAAAATCATCCTCCATTAAAATCTTGTGAGTACAAAATTCAGGGTTAATACCCTTGATGTCGGAGAGCTTCCAAGCAATTGCTTGCTTGTGTGACTTCAAAACTTTTATGAGAGCAGTCTTTTCATCCTCACTCAAATCCTTAGCAATTATGACGGGTAATTTATCATCACCCTCCAAAAATGCATACTCGAGATGAGGCGGTAAGTCCTTAAGCTCGACCTCAGGAAATTCATCGGTTTTCTCAACTGATTTGATTTCCTCTTTATGAAGTTTTTGTGGAAGAACAGGAGGAAAAGAGGGATCTTCATTTAACATTTTCTCAATGAGAAGAATATCCCCTTCCAGGTCAATCTCTTGGTTATCAATTCCATCGGGAACCGAATTACTTTTGAGAAAGGCCTCTATTTCCTCTAAGATGAAGTCACTTCCCTCAAACGGAGTGAGAGAAGGAGAAGAATTGGCGATTATAGGTTCAGAAGATGGAGTGGGATCACCACTCGAAGAATTATGAACATAACCAAGAACTTCTTGAGAGTACTCCTCTGAAGCAACATCAATGACATCTATTCGGTTAACCGATTCAGAGTCATAATTTGAGGAGTACCTCGAAGTTTGATCGAGGTTAAAAGTGACTGCTTCATTATCAACACGAAGAGTTATTTTCTCTTCGAAAACATCAATTAGAGCACGGCCCGTCCTTAGGAATCCTCTTCCAAGAATGAGAGGAACCCTTGGATCAGCATCGAATTCAACAACAACGAAGTCAGCCGGAAAATGGAACTTTCCTACTTTCACGAATACATCTTCGGCAATGCCGAGTGGACGAGTGATAGAACGATCTGCAAGCTCAAGAGTCATGCAGGTAGGAGTAAGTTCAGGAAGAGAAAGTTTCTTCCATACTGAATTAGGCATCAGGTTAATGCTAGCGCCAAGATCGGCCAAAGCGAAGCATTCAACCATTCCTGGAAAAACACACGGGATGAGAAATTTTCCAGGATCTCCAAGCTTCTCGGGAAGCTTCTTTAAAATTGCTGCAGAGCAATTCTCGTTTAAAGGAGTTTTTGCCATTTCGTACAATTTTTCCTTGTTGCTTAACAAGTTCTTGATCATTGATGCAAATTTGGGCATCATGATGATAGCATCTGCAAGGCTTATGTCAAAGTGCAAATCTTGAAAGATCTGATAGAACTTGTCCATTTGGTGACTAGCCTTTTCACGGAGCTTTTGCTCATTGAGTCGTGATGGATAAGGTATTGAAGGTTTGGATTTAGGGATCTCAACGGGAGTTTCAACAGATTCAAAGACAACTCCAGGTTTGAGTTTGGTTTTTGGGATATCCTGAGGTTGGACGTTTTTGGTACCTCCGTTATTAGTAGGAAGTACATTTTCCTTGGTCACCTCAGGTTCACGTTCTACTACCTTGGGAAGAGAAGAAGCGGTAGTAGGAATCTCGGGTCCATCATAAGCTTTGCCACTGCGTGTGGTGATAGCTTTAAGTTCACCCTTGGGGTTGACCACAGTATTACCAGGGAGACCTCCCGAGGTAGAAGGTGGAGTGAGATGGCTTATGAGACTAGAAAGCATATTCTCGATGTTGTTTTGAGAATGTTCCATTTTGTTGTTTGTAGCCATAAGCTCACTCTTCAGCTCATTACCTTGCTTGGTTATGGAAGATTGTAAATCATTTCTCAAAGTAAAGATTTGATTTTGCATTGCCTTCAGTTTGGAATCATTAACCTTGATATAGTTATTGAGTTCACTTGAAGGCGGTTCTTGGTAATGAGGAGCTGAATACCCTTGATTACCCCTTGGGGGTGGGTATTGATTGATCGGGCATGAAATTGATTTTGCATGTTTTGCCCTCTTTGCTGATTAGGATTAAACCTATTTGGATTGTTGGGTTGAGGAAATCCGGGTGGTCCATTTTGAGGACGGTAGTTTGGATCCACTTGAGGACGGTATTGGTTACCTCCTTGGTTGGAACTACCGGCTATCGCATTAATTTCAAATGTACCATCGGTGGCAGTACAATTATAGTATGCATGTGGACCACCACAAGTGACACAAACTTCTACCTTTTTGACTTCGGCAGGTTGAGAAGTTTGCGGAGAAGAGGGAGAGGAAACTTTCTGTGTGGTGAGAACCAAGGATTTAATAGCCTTCGTGAGTTCGTCAAGTCTAGCATCGGTGCTAGACTGACCCACGGATGATGAGGTAGAAGGACCAACACTCATTTGGGAAACAACCGGTTTGCTTCGTGGAGTGCGGACCTTAGACTTGTTCTCGATGATTGCTAAAGCATCCCTTGTGGTTCGATTCAAGAAATTACCTCCAGCGGAGGAATTGAGAGATTCTTGATCAGCTGAGCTCGCACCATTGTAGAAAGTGTCGAGTTGCATCAACTCAGAGAATCCATGATGAGGACATTTGCGAAGCATTTCCTTAAAACGATCCCATGCCTCACTAAATGATTCATCAAATTTTTGTGTAAATTTCATGATTTCGTTTTTAAGACTCGTGGTTTTGGAAGGAGGAAAAAATTCATTCACGAACTTCTTAACCAAATCTTCCCATGTTACAATCGATCGAGGGGGTTGTTTATCAAGCCAAATCCGGGCAGCCCCATCGATGGAAAATGGGAAAAGAAGAAGTTTGATTGCCTCTTCAGGGACATTTTTGCATTTGATGGTAGACGTGATTTTGTTAAACCATCGAATGTGATCTTGAGGATCGTCCCTTTCAAAACCATAGAATTGACGCGAGGTTACAAGATTTATTAACCCCGTCTTAAGCTCAAAATTCTCGGCCACGATGGCCGGAACAACGATAGCATCTCCGTAACCCTCGATGGGTGCTTGGAGAAGCTCATTCATAGTCGGCTCAGCCGCCATGAGAACAGGAATAGCACGAACCTCGGGTTCGACTATTGAAGAAGAACGTCTACGTCTACGACCTCGTCTTCGAGGAATGTTGCCAAGCTCACGTAACGGGCTCGTAGACCTAGAAGAACGCGTGCGCATGCACTAGAACACAACTCTAAGAAGCCTCAGAGTCGAGAGAATTATGAAAAAGGAAGGAAGATTCTTTTAATTTTTGAAAAGTGAAGATGAAAACAAATCCAATTAAAACAAGATCGAGAGAAAACACAAGTGAACTTAAACCAATAATCACAAGATGAATGGCTTCTTTGAAAAAGGTACACCACTCACAAGGATACAAAGGCAAGTTTTAATCTTTAGTTTGGGAACTTATTATGGTCGTACCCCCAGTTAGGTAGTACTCTGTCTTGGTTCTCGATGGGTTTTTAATTTTTATATGATAATATATATAGAAAAGAAAAGAAAAATATTTTTGTTTTTTATATTGTTTTTGGGAAATAGGAACTTCTTGAAAGAAGGATCTCGAATCACTAATCGCTTGAACTTAACACAATAGTCGCAGCACACCTCCCCGGCAGCGGCGCCAAAATTTGATCCGTGGTGAAGTATATATATAAATATTATGCAACGACGGATACGCGTGAATAAATACAAATCACCCTTTTGTGAAAAAGGATACTTGTACAAACTCACGTTTGTGTGTAGTGTGAAACCAGGTAAGTGATTACCCGGATCGTTTCCCAACGAGATGTGAATGGGCAACTGTGGAAAGCTTTGGATTAGAGTGATTGATGATTTGGATTGCTTTTGATTTTGCTTTTTAACAATTCTAAATAACAAATTAAAACAGATATGCACAATAAAATTAAACGCGAATTAATTAACCTAAAAACGCGCAACGAAAAATCTAAAATAGGACTAAAAAGTAAAATTTATGAAATTTAAAACCTAAAAATGTAAAATTACTTAAAACTTATTTAAAAACTTAAATTATATTTTTTTACACTTTTTATTTAATTATTACTAATTATTTATTATTTGAATACTAATTAAACTAATTTAAATTATAAAAAATACTAAATGAGCAAAGAAAAATCTAAAACTTTTTCTAAAAATATTATTAAGTAAAAAGAAGCTAAGAAAATTATAAAAATGAGATTTACTTAATTAAAATTTAAAAAGATAAATTCTATTAAATAGAAGCTATCACTATATTTCTATTTTTGATTTTTTTAAGGCCTAAAAATATAATTATATTTTTCCTAGATTCTACTTAATAAAAGAAAATTTTGAAAATTAAAATTATATTTTTCTGAATATTTTTCTATTTATTAGGAATTAATTAGTAATTTAAACTAATGAAAAGATTAAAAATATTAAAACTAATGATAAAAATCTGAAACTTTTTCTATAAATACTTAGTAGTATAATTAAGCTAAGAAAAATATGGAAATGGTACAGATCTTATTAATAAGCAGTACAAGAAGCAAAATAAGAAAATAAGCAAAATGGAACTTTGAGTACTATAAATAAAACACTGGAAAGATAAAACACTAAGCAATGGGTAGCCCAGATGGTGCACACCTCCGGTGTGGTTTTGACCAGTTTGACCAAGAGGTCACAGGGTCGAATCCCACCAAGTGCAAAATTCACAAACTATTTTTTTTCTTTTGTTTTTCTTTTTGCAAAACTACTTTAACACTAATAAGAAACAACTTTTACAAAGACAACATTCTTAAAACTAAAAAATAAGCTGTGCATGAGCTTATTAAGCCAACAGTGCACAAAAATAAGCATAAATGAGATTTAGATCTTGAATAAGCTCTTAACAAGCTACAAACTGAGAACAAATAGCAAAACAAGCTAGATACAAATGAGGGAAACTTAGATGAAGCAGAATCAACAAGAGTTACTCACTGAATAAGCAACAATAAGCAAATAAGCACATCCAAATCACTGCCCACACAAACAGGCCTGCAGGCTTGTTGCAGGCTCAAATAAGCTTATCAATTAAGCTTGAAAGTGCAATCAAAGCCTGGAATTAGTGAGTTTGGCCACTGAGCTTCTCAAAGAACCCAAGAACACAAGTTGGGGCCCACTGAGGTGGCCTTTGGGGACCACAACAGTTGGGGTTGTGGGTGGCCTGCTGATGTGCAGCAGTGCACAGGGCAAATGGCCCTTTTTCAAGCCTTTGAAAAGCTGATAAGCACTGTCCTAAAAATCTTGCAAAAATTACTGGAGTTGTATGAGCTAGTGAACTCTAATAATCCATATTTATAGCTAATAACTACCTATATTGAATGCTACATAAAATCACAAAATTCCTCAAAAGTCTGAAAATCTAAAAACTTAACTTTTGACTTTTTCAGTTCTTGAAGAACTTTGACCAAGGTGAAGTTTGATTGATCCTAGGTGATTTAATATGTTGTATTAAGCTACAATGAGACTAGTTTAAGCTACCCTAACAACTTTTGTACCTAAAATGATGATTTAGCAAGCTGCAATCTCAACAGTGGCTGCAGAATTCAAGATCACAATGAAATTTGACTTTTTACTAATAACTACTGACTTTTATGCTTTAACTAAACTTAATGAACCTAATGTAACATGTTTAGACCAAAAGCCACTACTGAAACAAGCTTTAATGCAAAGAAACACCCTGAACCAAACACCCCTTTTTCAAGCAGTTTTGAGTGAAATTCAAAGGAAACAACCAATTTAACTATGGTTTCTGAATTTTACTGGTCCAAGAACTTAAGTTAACTCCAGAAAAACAACTTTCAACATGTGAATTAGTTCTACAATAAGTTACACTATATATGGCTAGTATGGACTGATTTTTGCTTAAAAAAATGAAAGTAAGATTTTAAACTAATAAAGACTATCAAACTAACTTAACTCAATTCTAATGATATAAGTAAGTGCTGAGGAACCAAGAAACACACAAACAAACAACTTGATGAACTAAAACAGATTATGCTACAATTACAATAGAAATTGAAAATTTAGAAAACCAAAAGTTGAAACCTTTAACCCTAGCTGAACAAGGGTACCCAAAGGCAGCTACAAGCTCCTAGCTTATCAAAGATAAGCTAGGTATAGTCCATCTGCCAATTCCATTACTTGGCACTTCCAAAAAGCTTCCTGTCTCATATGCATAGGTACTGTTCTGTGGCTATTTTTTTTTTTTTTGATGCTAATTCTATTCTTTTTTTTTTTTTTCTTTTTTTTATATTTGTTGAGAGCTTAAGTAAGATTATGAAACATTTGTAATAACCGGAGCCTTATACCATAATTTTTATTGTTAAGACTTGAAAAATACAATGAAACTGAAAATGGTGAAAAGACTTGAAATTATTAACTGAAAACTTGATATTAACTGAAAGAAGAAAGTTACAAGCTAAAGTTTACTGGAATTGAAAGGTTACAATTAAATTCGACTTAAACAAAAATTAAGCTAAAATCTACTTTTTTTTTGAAACTGCTTCAATCCTCCTTTTATAATGATGAATTAGGGTTTAGGGCACCCCATTAACTTTTCCCAGCAATAATAACGACCCTTGGATCCTTAACTTTTAATCTTGACCATCCCTGAGTTTTGGCGCCAAAATGCTAATTATAGCAAAGGACTGATTTTGCTTGTGTAAGTGGGATTATGTTGGACTGAGGTGGAAGTAAGTGGGTTATCAGTGATTAGAGGTGATGATGAAGGGTGTAGGGTGGCTTGGCAGAGCACGTGTGTCTGGTTTTGGAGATGGTGGTTTGCACGTGAAGTGGTAAAAGGGAGGTGAAGTGGGTTTGACTGGGAAGAAAGGGGTTTGACCCTGGTTTAGCTAAAAAGAAGGGTGGGTCGGGTAAGGATTGTGGTTGGGCTTGGGATGTTGGGCTGGGGTTAGATAAGGATGGGATGGGTTAGGTTTTAATTAAGGATGGGTTTGTTTTATTTATTTATTTTGGGTCCGGTTGGTTATAGTAGCTAAATCACAAGGACCAATCTTGCAACTTCTGAAATTTGGAGGACCAAACTTGCACATCTTCCAAAATACACCAAGAGTAATTCCTGCCATGTTTCAATAATCCAGGGACCATACATGATGTTTCCAAAAAAATAATATTTCCCAGGGATCATTTTTGTAAATTCTGAAAGTGCAGGGACCAAACTTGTAATTTATTTAAACTTTTCACCAAAGGACTAAATATGATAATTTATGATTTAAAAAGGACCTTTGGTGACTTTTCTTACAAAACAAATGCTTATGGACTAATTTTGACAAGTTTTGAAACTTGAGGGACTGAAACTGCCAATTTTGCAAACTTTGTTCGTTTTTCAACTGTTTTTAAACATTTTGCATTTGAAACATATAAAACACAATCCCTGGGATATTTTCAGTATTTTGATGCATTTCTGAGTGTTTTTGAATGTTTTGGCAGTTCAGATACGACAAAAATGATGAGTATTAGACACTCATCAGTAAGCACAGGAAGTTTGGTGGATAATACCAAGGGTGACAAAGAGATTACTCATTTGGTTATTAACAAATTCAGTCCCATTGTCAGATCTCATAGTTTTGATGCTGCTTTTAAACTGATTGTGAATCAGATTGAGATAGCTAACAAACAAATTATACACTTCATCTTTAGTTTTAACCATATAAACCCACACAGCCCTGGTATAGTCATCAACAATGGTCAGAAAGTATCTAAAACCATCTCTGCTAGTAACCTTGTAAGGCCCCTAAAGGTCTATATGCACAAGATCACCAATGGCAGAGCTCTTATGATCACTTAGGGGGAATGATTCTCTGGTCTGTTTGGCCTTGTGACAGATGTCACAGGGAGACACATGAGACCCTTTAGTGAACTTAAGTTCAGGTTGAAGAAGGCTGAAAGCTTGGTTAGAGGGATGACCAAGCCTGTTATGCCATAAAGATTTAGAGACATGACAAGTAATAGAAAAATTACCTACCACAGTAACACAAGAGGGGGAATCAAACAAATACAGGCCATCATTTTCACTCCCAGTCCCCATGAGTTTGTTTTGAGTTATGTCCTGAATATAACATTTAGATTCATCAAAACCAACAAGCATTCTACTATCCTTTATAAGTTTATGAACAGATAAAAGACAGACTCTGTATTCAGGGACAACAAGCACATCATACAAGATTACATTAGCAGACAGTTTAAGGTTACCAATATACATGATTTTAGCTAGAGTACCATTGGGATGTCCCACAGTAAGATTTAGATCAGATATGTCAGTAATATTGAACATGTTTAAAGTATTAATAGTCATGTGTTGATTGGCCCCTAAATCAATGATCCACCCAAAACTGACTTTATGTGCAGAGGTGTTGTTGTTATAAAACTTGTGGAAATTAACATTGAAGAAGATGTTATTATTCAAAAAACTGGCCATACCTGAAAGATTGGCCTGCACATTGTTGGATGGAATGTCTTTGATGAGACACATGAGTTTCATCATTTGATCATTGGTAAAGGTCATAGGACTGGGTTCATTTTCCACAGATGAAGGCACAAAGCTAGAGTTAGCTCTATAAGAAGATTTCTTATAGCGGGGATGCCAGGTGGGATACCCAATGACCTCAAAGCATTTTTCACTGGAGTGGCCAGATTTGCCACAGTGAGTACAGGTCCTGTTGTTGCTAATATTATTCACAGATTGCTTGTTGTCAGCAACAAAGCCTTTTTTGTTATCAGTTCTCTTATTCCCATTACTAGGCCAGTTAGTTTTAGAGACAAAGCTAGCAATTTGACTTTTAGACTCAGAACCAGAGGAGGAAGAGGCATAGCCTCTGTGAGACTCTTCTCTGGAGACAACCACAAAAGTGTCTTTAACATCAGGGAGTGATTCTCTGGAGAGAATGCTGCTCCTGATAGGTTGATACATTTCATTAAGACCAGTAAGAAATTGCATGAGTTTCATGAGATTATTATGTTTTAACACATCTTCTCTAGCAGAACAAGTACATTTAGGCAATTTGGTCATAATGTCAAATTCTCTCCATAGAGAGTTTAGTCTGTGATAGTACTCAGAGACAGAAAGGTCCCCTTGTTTGAAGTTATTAATCTTTTGCATAAGGCTCAGAATAATGGAGCCATCAAGTTTATCATATGTTTCTTTAAGTTCAGACCACTCCTCAGCAGCATTATCAGAGAATATTTGACCAAGATACAAGTCTTCAGACACAGAGTTCAAAATCCAAGATAGCACAATAGAGTTACATCTATCCCATTGTTTAGACAGATTATTACTACTGACATAAGTCTCCTTAAGACATTCTCCATTGATAAAGCCTATTTTATTTCTAGTGTTAATAGCAAGGGTCATAGCAGTGGACCAAACCCTATAGTTTTCTGTCCCAGTGAGTTTAATGGACACAATAGAGCTAGTACTGATGTCACTAGAATGAAGGTGCAAAGGATTACTTAGGTCAAGACCACTAATGAGGTCTTCTTTAGTGGCAGCCATAAAAGAGCACAGAAACAGAGCAGATAAACCAGACAAATAGCAAGCAGAAAAGCAAGCAAGGAACAAAAGAAACTTCAAATTAAGCAAAGAGAAGAAACTCACACCCAAGATATAACAAAGACTCAGTCTTTGGACTGGGGTTGGCCAGAGCAGGTATCCACACCATTCAAGATGGAAGGTCAAGATGTTAGCCGAACCCGTTTGCACCCAGAAAACTAAAGTCTTGTTAATCTTAAAGGAGAAAAAGAGCTTACAGTGCTTTTGGAGAGGGGATAGCGGAAAAAGGCCTCACAATAATGAGGCAAAAGGTCCCAATAAACGTCTGAAACCACTGGAGTCACAAACGCCCAAATCAGAAAAATTAGGGTTTCAAGAACACAACCCTAATTTCTTCAATACTTCGATCCAATCAGCAATTAGCCCAACAGAAATGTTAAGCCAACCAAGGTACACACCGGGAAGTTACCAATTTCAGAAACCCCCAAATTGATTGGAAACCCTAGATCTTGAAGTCACCAAATCGATAGAGCCGTAGCTCTGATACCATGTAAAAATGGTGAAATACACACGGGTATGAATCCAACCAACCACCCCTTGATTCAATTTATTAAGATCAGATTACAATACAAGTTATAGCCAATGATTGAACACAACAAGAGCCAATCAGCTTAAGACCAAAAAGGGGTGACTGAATCAGAATGATCAGTCACCTATTACAAGATTAGATTGATAGTCTAACAATGACCCAAACAAGAACACTAGACTACTCCTTTAAGAAGTAGATTTCGATTAACTTGAGAGGATACTTCAGCCCTAACCCAAGGAGGGCTTTTATAAGCAGCAACCAAGGAGACAACATCTCCAGGAAAGGAGAGAACACAACAACCAAGGAACAAGCGTGGGAGGCAATATGAGAGGAAACAGGCAAATGGGCGGCTTGTATACTTCCAAGATAAAGAGAGTGAGAAAGTGCCACCTTAGGTCCCTGCACAAGCATAAATAACAAAACAAGAAACAATATTAGAGTTAGAGATGGGGAAGTTTTTGTTATGACAGAAACACCCCTTGAAAGTTTGGATGTACTTTTAACAAGATATTTTATGAAGTAAATATATCTATGGTAGGATAAGTTCGAATATGTACACCAAAGCGTCTAAAACAGAATGTTCTCTTATTCAAGTGATTAATTCTGTTTTTTTTATTCAACGACAACAAATATATGATTAAACTTAAATTCGGTAGATTGGTAATTAAGAGTTGGACCAAAGATCCCATAGTACGCTATAGATTGAGCTAAGTCGTAGCCTCATGAATGATCAACTAGAGCATATGGAGTCTCGATGGACACATTCTCAGCTTCATGAACCTCCTTTTTGGTTTTCCTACCTTTCTTGCTTTTGTAACTACAAAAGCAAGAAAGGTAGGAAAACCAAAAAGGAGGTTCATGAAGCTGAGAATGTGTCCGTCGAGACTCCATATGCTCTAGTTGATCATTCATGAGGCTACGACTTAGCTCAATCTATAAAATTCCCAATGGCTTCGTACTTTCTTTGATACTTTTCATAAAGTTCACCATCAAACATCTTCCAGAAGTTCTTTTCACTGAGTTCACTAACAGCATACTGTGTCTCGAACCCATGGTTCTCAATCAACCATTGGTCCATTCGACTGACTGCGTTACATCCATCAAAGACTTCACCCCTCAACACTGGTCCTGGTGCATAGTAGAGGCCAATATCAGTGTACATCTGGGCGTATGCAGTGTCACCACGTCTTTGCTGTTGCTCAAACCCTGGCTTCGGATACACCATGGTCTTATAAGGGTGCTTGTACAGTCTGTGTAGACAAACCCAAATGGGATATACCTGTTTTAAAAGTAACAAACGTGAATTTGCGACTTAGGGTAATCAAGAATAATCGTTACCTCAAATTAGAGGTGCAGCTTTGCTTCTGTATAGATAAAGAATGGACTTTGTACGACTTCCAACTCATTACAAGAAGACGTCATTTACTGACTTATGTTTCGAAAATTTTTAACAAATTTTCTTTTTCATGTTAAGAGATGAAAACCCCACCCGTAACAACTTATGCAAGTAAAAATGTCGAACTTGACAACATATTAAAAGTACGCACCTCCATTTCTTGATGTGCCCACTCCAAAGCATCTGAAACCTTGTAAAGAGGGACAAGCAAGTCCTGAAGGACATGCATGTCATGATAATAGTTTCGGATGGACTCGACTTGGGTGGCCTTAAGTATAGGTATTTTTGGTGGCATCATCCAACCAAGAAGAAACCAAAACCACCATTGGTCAGCAAAAGGAAGAAGCATCTTCGCTTCCTAGAAGTAACTCTGAGTGTGTCTGTGATAATACTCTCTAATTGGTATGTATTCAGCAAATTCACCTTTCTTCAAAGCCGTTTGTGCGTGTTGATAAAACCATGGCTTGAACCACCAACCAATATTAATCTTTGTTTGGTTCCTCTTTGCTTCATCTTTAGACGCGTATTTTCCCGTCATGCAAACAGCTTCATTAGGATTGTAGATTATTGTTTCCACAAAATCTGGAACCTTTTTGTCGTCAACATCTCTAAATTGAGGTGCAAAAGAATCAACATATCCCCTTGCCAGATCGGTTATGTTACCTTTTACAGGCTTATATGTTAATTTCATGTATTCTTTGATTGTTATAAGTTTTATTTCAGCACAAGCAAGAAGACCTAATGTCCCTTGAGACCATGGAATAGCAAAAAAGAGGTCAAAATACTTGTTATCTTTTGTAGCACGAACAACCTTCCCGTCAGCTAAAATTATCTCATAAGCGACAATAGTGTCAGTAAACAGACCATACAAATGCGAGCTTCCTTCAAGTCCACTTGATGCGTGGTTTTGCAACCTTACAACAGGTTTTACCTCTCGAGGGATCTCAAGAGGCTTACAACCCCACCAGGCAGTGTACCTGACCGATGTAGTATAGTGTAGTGGTAAGTACGGGGGATTGATCGTTCTCCACAGGGAATAGTGTTCGTTAGGTATGAAAGACTACTCTAATAGGTCTAAGGGTTGAGGAAGATTCTTTTTTATGTTTTTATATTTTTTATGAAAGCAAGTAAAATCTCGGGTTTGAAAGAGTGGGCGGAATTAGTTGCTAGTCAACTAACCCAAATTACTACGAATGCAAATAAAATAAATAACTGAAAATAAAAAGTTGGTGAAAACTTAAGTGTAGAGAAATGTGTTTACTTAGATTTCCTTACTCCCTAACTATCTTTTACCGGTTGATTAGTGTGTATTAGTCGCGTGGATGACGGGTGTATTCCTTAATACCAATCGTGGGGTGGCGTACGTACTTCCCCAACTCTACAAGCTCCTACTTCCCTCCTATGTCGAGCCGGCTAGGAAGCTCCTAACATGGGATCACTAGAATTCGCTTGTGCATTAAATACAACCATAAAAACCTTTAGTACGCATTTGGTTCATGTTTCTTAAGACGTTCAAGCAAGTTACCGAATAGGAAGTTAGCCAGTTTTCTTAAGCCTAACATAGATAAACAATCATCCAATACAACTAATAACACACTAATAACCAATAATCAATAGCTAGGTTTCATTAGATCTAAGCAAACACAAGATAAATCTAGCCTAACATATTAATCAAAAGACAAGAACAAGATAGAATCAAACAACACATAGACATATTGAATGATTAATTGATAACTTATCTTCAATGTAACATGGAAGATCTCAAGGCAAAAAGCCTTGAAAAAGATGCTAAAATCGTCTTAGGGTTTTCTCCCAAAAATTCCACACTAAGTTCCACACTTATGACAAAGAATTGCAAAACTATATATAGATTTTTACATCTGACGGCGTCACGTTATGGAGTGTGACGCCGTCACCTCGCCGCTTTTAGGGTTCTCGGGTGACCTTCTTGACGCCGTCCCTCTTTAGCTCTTCAAAATCCGTTCTGGCTTATCAAGGCTTGACGCCATCAGACCTTGAACGTGACGCCGTCCCTCTTTGAATTAAGCCGTGACGCCCTTGATCAGGTTAAAGCGTGACGCCGTCAGAATTCACATGCAATTTTCACTGGCTTATCATGAGTAAATTTCACATCCACCTTTTCTTGCCAAGCCATGACGCCGTATGGAGTAAATCCTGACGCCGTCAAAGGTAACTTTCAGCCGATTTTTGAGACTTTGCCGTTTTCTTCACTTTTATGCTCCAAAAACGTCCAAAATGCCTCCTTTTCCAGATTTCTCCTCAAAAGTACCTAAAATGACAAAAGGAACGATTTAGGGTAATATTTGATCAAATAAATACGATTTAGGGCTTAAATGACCCCTTAAAAGCGGTACACTTTTCGCTTCATCAAATACCCTTACACTTGAGATTTGCTTGTCCTCAAGCAAATGCGCTTTTATTCTAATCAAAATACAAGTTAGGGGTCATTTAACGCTAATATAAAAGTAATTGCAACAAATAATCGTTCCACTTTAATCATAATAAGCACGGAGATTATAAACTAGCACCTCACAAGTAGTGTTTAGATACTCACATCTCTCAAGTGTCATCAAAATAAATCTCATAAATGGAAACGGATAATATCTCTCACTACCTGTCATAGCAAATAGATTACCATAGGCTTGGGAAAGGATCGAAAACCTCCTCCACTAGGCGTAAGCACCTAAGATAAACTATCAAAGAGGGCTTTTAAATGGGTTATAACGTTAGGTGTAGGGAAAAGGAAAACACGGTTTTGTTGGATAAAGGATATTTTACTGGTGGCGAGTTAAAGATCTTGATCAATTACATGTACTATACAATGTTGCTAAGCCAAGACTCGACTCAATCTTAAGCTAATGAAAGAAAATAACAAAAACATAAAATAAACATAAAATAAAACGGGATGGTAGTCCGTATGTTTTTTCTATTTTTCTTTTTCTCATTTTTTTGTATTTTTCTTGATTTTTTTTTTTCGATTTTTTTTTTTTTTTTTTTTTTTTTTTTTTTTTTTTTTTTTTTTTTTTTTGTGTGCATACATTCTTGCCCTACCATCCAAAATAATACATCATAGGGGCATTGCATTCCCCTTACACTTGAACTTTTACATAACTTTACAAATAACTATTCTAATGACTCGAATTAAGATAATTGAAAAACTTGGAGTACTTTTAAAATATTTAGCACATATGGGGGTAAATGAATGATGTTCTTCCCCATTACTCCATTACACTAGTACTTTACCCATGAGTCCCAATCGTCCCAAAACAATATGTACAAGGATATGACTCGACTTAGCAACCATGTAATCAAGTAGATAATTAACTTGGGGTTTAAACAAAGGTTGTCACAATAATGCACTAAAAATGAGTGCATACAAGGTAGGCTAAGGCGATTTGGGTGTACATTTTAGTGGGGTGTAAACAAATTCTTCCTTTAAGTAAAATACTTAAAGGTTGAAATGAAAAGATAGGCTCTGAGGGGTGTACTAGGGGTATCGTGTACTAAAAATGAGTACAACGCAAAGGGTGTGGGAGAATTACTTGACTAATGTAGCCAATGTAATTATAACAAAAACACAGGTGTAAAACAATGGGTTAATCCTAATGCCTCTTATCATGTAGTAAATCTAACTACACGAATGTAGTCTCACTTGTGGCCTCGGAATGGTCCTAACGCAAGTTCTAGAATCTAAGTGCTACCGGTACACACATCATAGCATAAATGCTTTTCCTACCAATTCTAGGGGCGAACCTCACATATTTGGGGTGGAAAATTTTTTAGTGGTACGTTTTTGTGCTAGTCATATAACTCCTATCCGTGAGACGCTCATTAAGATCAAAGTTTCACTCCTAAATGTTGTAAAAAATTTTAAATTTGGCACTAAAATTACCCTAACAGGTATTTCTCTCAGTTTTATTACACATCTACTATCAAACAAACAAAAATCAAGCGTAATAGCATTCTCTAAAAAATCGTATTTTTACCCCCCCCTTACACTTAAGATGAACATTGTCCCCAATGTTCAAATAACAAGATGTAAAAGCAAAAAGTAAAAGATTGAAATCAAATACTCCCCTGATTCGCTCGGTGGATAATGAAGTTACATGGTTAAATCTTCTTCCAAGGTAATGTTGAAGCTCCATGACTAATGCATTGCCATAAGCTTGATCCATCAAACATTTCCCTGTCCAAAATAACCTGTTAAACCTGAGAAAACAAACACGAAAACCTGCATAACATCGGCGGGAAAAACTCTATATATAAGGATATAATGCTTGTGGAATGATAATTTTGCAGATTCCTGGAGATTATAAGTTATAGATTTAATAAAAACTTTTTATGAAAACAAAACTTTCAAAAATTTCTGAAAATTAAATCTGACGCCGTCAGGTTATAAACCCTGACGCCGTCAGAAATGACCTGACAAAAATTCTCATGTTAAGTTTCCGGAAAATTTTTGGAAAAACCTTTACCTTACTTCCTGAAATTCCTGCAAAACATCATTATGACTCGATACAAGCATTTGACTCAAACAAATACTAATATGTATGTTCATTTATTATTATTACGATTCATGTCCATTTGTGTTCTAATAAACCGATTTAGATTTCCCTTACACTTACCTTTTGCAAAATACCTTTATATGTAGTTAAGACGAAGTTAAAAACAAAATAAAGCATTTTCACAAATTAGTTTTGAACATGAATCAATACTAATAAAAATTAAACACACATACGAAAATAAATAAAAAACAAACAACCAAACAAATAAACACAAAAAGCAAATAAAGATTGGGTTGCCTCCCAAGAAGCGCTTTTCTTTATTAACGAGTCTTGTAGCTAGACTCAAAGTCACGCTACCCTATATAAGTAAGCTCGTCATCGAGGACGTCTTTAGGGTTAAGCTTGGATTGAAGTTTCCTATTGGTCCGCTTAGTACGATATATCTTTTCAAACTTCTCTCCATCCGGGTCATACAATGTCATCTTAATATGCCATGACCCATCTCCATCTTTGGGTGGTTTGTCCCAATCCCACTTGTGATCATCCTCCTCACAAGTCCACTTATTCATCCCTAGGTTAATTGGCAAAACTCCTAGGAACTCAATCATCCTTCTAAAAACTAGAGGGTCTTCAAATGGATCCAATTCGGTGTCCCTAGCCAAGAGTTGTTCTACCGTATGTGTTCGGTTCACAAAGTCCTCTTCTAGGTAAAATGGGCGTTGGGGTCCTATGAAGCCTCTATCTATCCAAGGTCCATATCTAGATGGTCTCCTATTTAATTCTAACCAATGGGGTGTCGGTTCCTCACTAGTATCATAGGCGTGTTTCTTAACATCATAGACTGACCAAGTATCTCCTTCTCCTACCGCTATCTTAGATTCCTTACAATCAATCATAGCACTAGCGGTCGCCAAAAATCCTCTACCTATCAACAAGGGGCATGTAGGGTCGCTAACCATATCAAGGACGTGGAAATCGGCTAAAATGGCTAGTTTTCCAATGTGTACTAACACGTCCTTAACTACTCCAACCGGGTAAGCAACACTTCCATCCGCTAAACCTATTATCACCTCGGTTTCTTCAAGTTTTCCTGGTTTTAGAGAGGTGTAGAGAGGTAACGGAAGTAGGTTAAGGCTTGATCCAAGATCGGCTAATGTGTCATAAGCCTCCGAATTACCGATCTTGCAAGGTAGAACAAATAAGCCCGGATCATCTAACTTCTTAGGTAGTTTGTTTTGAACAAAGGCGGTCCCTTTTTCGCCTAACTTGAGCTTCTTTTCATCCAACTCATCAACAACCGGACTTTCAAGGTGGAGCTCCTTGAATTCTTCGTCAAGGTTTTGAGTGGGAGGTGTTTCAACTATGTTGTTGACCAATTTGGATGTCATAACTTCTTGGTCATTTGGAACGACTTGGGTTTGTTTGAAATACGTGCTCATGGAATTGACCGAATAATATTGTGGACAAGAACTAGGGGATGAAACCGATGAAATAGCGTTGACGTTTAGTTTCGGGTTCTTGATCGTGTTACTAGGGAGTGCTCCCATTTCTCGGTCATTGAGGGCTTTCAACAAGGTGTCAATCTTATTGGTCATCTCGCTTTGTTTTTGTTTGAAATCGGCTTCAAACTTGGCTAAACGAGCTTCTTGAGATGCCATAAATTGAGACATCAATCCTTCAAAGCTATCGGTACTACCATTGCCGGAAGGATTGTTGTTGAAATTACGGTTCGAGTTGGAACCGCTTGATTGGAAACGATTAGGTGGGTTGGAAGAATTGGTTTGTTGTGTGTTTTGGTTTTGTTTCCACCTAATGTTCGGGTGATTTCTCCATGAGGGGTTGTATAAATCACCGTAATGGTTTGGCTCGGGTTTGAAAGTGTACCACTTGTCTCCCGCTCCGTCGGTACGCGAGGATGCGTAGTCCACAAAAGCTTGTTCGGGGAGTTCCATGCAATCACGAGTGTCGTGGGGACCACTACATAATTTACACGAAGAAGTGATTTTGTTCACTTGGCTTGAAGGTTTAGGAGCCTCGTAGGATTTCATAAGAAACTTGACTTGGTCTTCAAGTTCTATGATCCTACGGTCGGAAGTGCTTGAATTGTTCGAAGGCAAAGATATTGCCTTGACCGTTTTATTCAAATCACGGGGATCACTCCAACTTTCGTTGTCATAAAGAGCAAGATCCTCTAGGAGAGCCCATGATTGTTCCGCACTTAGATCACGTAGCTTACCACCGGCCGATTGGTCAATGGTTTGCCTTGTGTAGAGATTGATATGGTCATAGAAGATTTGGACTTGGAGCCAAAGTTCTATGCCATGGTGAGGGACTTTTCGGAGTAAGTCCTTGAATCGAGTCCATGCCTCGTAGAGAGTTTCGCCTTGACGTTGTTGGAACATCAAGATATCATTCCTTAGCTTGGTAGTTCTTCCCGGTGGGAAAAACTGAGCAAGGAAACGAGTGGTGAGATCATCCCAAGAGGTGATGGATCCTGCGGGTTGACGTTCTAGCCACTGACTAGCTTGGTCCCGCAGAGAGAATTGGAAGAGACGCAATCGGGTCGTCTCTCGAGTGGCAACATCAAGGTCTATAGAATCAACGATTTTGAGAAAGTCCTTGAGATGTTGATTAGGATCTTCGGAACGAAGTCCATGGAATGCGCATCCGCTTTGCACCAACCGGATGGTGTCGGATCGCAAGGGTGTGACATTGGCTCCTTGAGTGAGCTCAATGGTGTTTCGATAGCCATGGTGGCTAGGATGGGAGTACTCTCCTAAAGTACGGGCTCTAGGAGGTGGTGGTTGTTGTTGTGGTGGTGGGTTGTTGGGATTAAGGATATTACCATCTTCCATGATGTCGAATGGTAATGGTTACGAACAAAGAAACGAAGAAAATAGATAGACTAAAGAAAACCTAGAAAAAGAAAATAAAAATCTCACTAGAAAGGAATCTAGTGAGTAGACCTATAAAATAAAAATTCAACCTAAACAATAACTATTCCCCGGCAGCGGCGCCAAAAACTTGATGCGTGGTTTTGCAACCTTACAACAGGTTTTACCTCTCGAGGGATCTCAAGAGGCTTACAACCCCACCAGGCAGTGTACCTGACCGATGTAGTATAGTGTAGTGGTAAGTACGGGGGATTGATCGTTCTCCACAGGGAATAGTGTTCGTTAGGTATGAAAGACTACTCTAATAGGTCTAAGGGTTGAGGAAGATTCTTTTTTATGTTTTTATATTTTTTATGAAAGCAAGTAAAATCTCGGGTTTGAAAGAGTGGGCGGAATTAGTTGCTAGTCAACTAACCCAAATTACTACGAATGCAAATAAAATAAATAACTGAAAATAAAAAGTTGGTGAAAACTTAAGTGTAGAGAAATGTGTTTACTTAGATTTCCTTACTCCCTAACTATCTTTTACCGGTTGATTAGTGTGTATTAGTCGTGTGGATGACGGGTGTATTCCTTAATACCAATCGTGGGGTGGCGTACGTACTTCCCCAACTCTACAAGCTCCTACTTCACTCCTATGTCGAGCCGGCTAGGAAGCTCCTAACATGGGATCACTAGAATTCGCTTGTGCATTAAATACAACCATAAAAACCTTTAGTACGCATTTGGTTCATGTTTCTTAAGACGTTCAAGCAAGTTACCGAATAGGAAGTTAGCCAGTTTTCTTAAGCCTAACATAGATAAACAATCATCCAATACAACTAATAACACACTAATAACCAATAATTAATAGCTAGGTTTCATTAGATCTAAGCAAACACAAGATAAATCTAGCCTAACATATTAATCAAAAGACAAGAACAAGATAGAATCAAACAACACATAGACATATTGAATGATTAATTGATAACTTATCTTCAATGTAACATGGAAGATCTCAAGGCAAAAAGCCTTGAAAAAGATGCTAAAATCGTCTTAGGGTTTTCTCCCAAAAATTCCACACTAAGTTCCACACTTATGACAAAGAATTGCAAAACTATATATAGATTTTTACATCTGACGGCGTCACGTTATGGAGTGTGACGCCATCACCTCGCCGCTTTTAGGGTTCTCGAGTGACCTTCTTGACGCCGTCCCTCTTTAGCTCTCCAAAATCCGTTCTGGCTTATCAAGGCTTGACGCCGTCAGACCTTGAACATGACGCCGTCCCTCTTTGAATTAAGCCGTGACGCCCTTGATCAGGTTAAAGCGTGACGCCGTCAGAATTCACATGCAATTTTCACTGGCTTATCATGAGTAAATTTCACATCCACCTTTTCTTGCCAAGCCATGACGCCGTCTGGAGTAAATCCTGACGCCGTCAAAGGTAACTTTCAGCCGATTTTTGAGACTTTGCCGTTTTCTTCACTTTTATGCTCCAAAAACGTCCAAAATGCCTCCTTTTCCAGATTTCTCCTCAAAAGTACCTAAAATGACAAAAGGAACGATTTAGGGCAATATTTGATCAAATAAATACGATTTAGGGCTTAAATGACCCCTTAAAAGCGGTACACTTTTCGCTTCATCACCACTTCCATTGATGAGCCCACCAATAGTAAGATCATCAAGCTCGGGAACAACAGCAAGCGCAAGATTCATTGGGACAGTAACCCTCGTGAGCTGACCCATTGTTACTAATGGCTCACATTTAGCGACCATTCTTTCGCGGTCTATTTCAAGAATGTTACAAAAAGCCGAAAGGTCTACTTGAAAATGCCTAGCTCGTTTGTAGTCAACATTTCGCATGCCCACTGTAACCCATGGTTTTTGGGCTGTACAGATAAGACCATGTTTTGAAGGGTGCATCTTCTTCAATCTTTTGATTGTTTTTAGGATGTTTTCGTCATGCTCCTTTTGGCGTTGCTTGTACGATCTCCGGTTGGACATAAGTTCTCCAAGGTAATTGAGCAAGTATAACGTAAGAGACATTGGAAGTACGATAAAGATGACCAAAATCCATCGGAATTGGACAAGGTAATCGACCCACACCTTCTTCCTCTTTGGTCTTACGATTGAATTCATTGGATCCGACCAATTCTGATTATAAACATTGCAAAGAAGAGTTAAGTTTTTCTTATTAACATTAGTGGTTTATTAAATAAGCAAAAATATAAAGTAAAAAAATTAAAACGATGCTAGGCTAAAAGGTTTTGTTGAAAGGTGAAAGTTAAGAATAATAATTAGGGTTTTGCAATAATAACATTACCAAAACATAAATAGTGTGGTTATTTTGCAAACCAAACAATCTTCACATACCAAAGGACACATCCCAAGCGTCCATTTACATCTCATCTAACGGACAAGATTAAAGAACCGTTTCTTAAAAGAAAAAAGAAAAAAACACAGAGGGACAATCTGGTAAATTAACAGCCTCACACAAAACACACCTGTTCCCCCTCATTTCTATCATTGTCGATCTCTCTCACCAAACACACACTAAAAACACACATTACTCACATAGAAAAACCGATCAAAATCTGTCATATCAACCGCCAAACAAACCCTAAATCTAATAAATCAACCATAAAATCACAGCAAAAATGAAAGAAAAGGACGCAGATGATGATATACTCAAACAATAGAGCACAAACGACTGTTCCGACGAACTTCCGATCAAAAAATTGCTTAAACAAATGGCGAAAAAAGTGGTTAAAGGTATAATAATACATCTTCATTGATTTAAACACTTATTTTACTATTATTTACCGTTAATTATGCTCAAATAATGATAAGTTTATGTGATTTTATAATGTTTAATGAATATTTATTGAAGTTATTGTCATTTTTTGAAGAAACTGTGATTTGAAATTAGGTTTTCACTAGTTATAGAGATATTTTTAATGTTATTGTAAAGAAAAGTGACGTTTGAAGGATTAGAAGAAGGTAGAGCCTGCGGCCAAACCTTCGTCTTAGCCACAAGCATAGCCTTCGGCTTTGCCGAAGGCGTAGACTGCAACTAAGCCTTTAGATAAGCACTAAGCTAAGCAGAAGGCTATGCCTTCATTTGACTTTAAAATACACTGTAGATAAGCGTTTGGCTAAGTATAATACATGTGATATAGTAAAAAAAAAATTAGTCTATAAGTTGAAATTAAGTTGATATTTTTGTGATGATATATAGGCTAAGCCTAAGCACAAGCCTTTGGCTAAGACTTTTGACTTAGTCGTAGATTGCGGCTAAGCTTTTTATTACAGTAAGCATTGTCTTCAGTTTTTTATTGTATATCACATATGATATAGTAATTGTAATCAGTTATATGTAGATTATGTTGATATTTTTGTGATGAAAAAGTGTGGTTTAAGGATTAGAAGAAAGAAAAGCCACATGCCTTAGGCAAAGTAAAGGCATAGCATGAGGTTTATAAGAAGGAAAAGTATGTAAGAAATGAAACATGTAGGAAGTTATTAGTAGTGGCAGTCACTGCTTAGGTGTTTAAAATAGCTATAAATAGTTATACAGTTGTAGTAAGTGATAAGCATAAAGTAAGATCATATTCACACATAAAAATTTCTTATTTTTCAATACTATCATTCTCAAATATCTTCGTTCCTTCTACCAAAAGTTCCCTAGTCGTAACACATATTGATGCTTCTATGCTTTATTTGTTTAAAGTGAGTTGCTGGTTGTCGCTACTACTTGATACGAAAGGCCAGGAATTCAATTGTTGAGAGAATGTTGTAATGTTTTATGCGGTTACAAGTTCCAGTTTAGTACTAATATGAGTAGCCGTTTTAGAGAACCTTATGAACTTTGTGATAGGGGTTTTCTGGTTTATGTGTTTATGTGATTCTTTGGTCTCTTGTTTGGTCAAGACGCTGATATAATTATCCCTATTAAAAGTCATTTGATGAACCTTTTTTTTTAACGTGCATCAGTTTTCCATTCTTATATAAATATTCCTGCTGAAGTATGTTGGATGTGTTGACACTGTATGTTGGATGTGTTGACACTGTATGTTGTATTTGCATTGTCTAGTTTGAGAAGATTGCGCCTTTACAGTATTAAAGGGATGGATAGCATCGCACTGGCGTCATTGTCAGTTTGTTCGTCTCTCATAGATCTCGAGATTGTGTGCTTGTAAGTCCCTCTTGTTTTGTTCTTCTTTGTTGACACGTGTTCACCTAAGTTTGCTTATCTCAATTTTTGGGTGTTATGCATTAGAAGATTATATGATGTATTGAATGCACCCATGTTTACTATGCGACAGTAGAATAACTTTAGACTGCATTGTAGTTTGCTACTCTTTAAAGAGAGGGAAATTGAATGATACGTAACGCGTGCTCTTTACTCTTTAGCAAATGAAATCTGTCTAATGCTCATAAACAGTCGGAAGTAATTATCTCAGGATACAAAATGACTTTGTTGCAATAATAAACTTTATATAGTTGCATATAGTCATCCATTATCAGAAACTGACTTTGTTGCAATAATAAACTTTATATAGTTGCATATAGTCATCCATTATCAGAAACTGATACCTACTTCTTATACCTGTTATTCATTTTCTGCTTCCTGCAATGCACACACCTAATTCTCAAGTTTAAAAAATGTTCCTTGATGACAGGTATGTTAAGTGGAAGCTTACATTGGAGTCTGTGAGTAAACATATTCCCTTGATAGAGCGTTTAATATGTGAATCTTCTTCAGGAGGTATGTTCAAAATTGCTGATTTTTTTAATTTTTACCTGTACATGGAAATGCTGTAGGTCATTTCATTTGTCACATGCAGATGATCATAACGCTTTAGTGTATTCAACGTGCAATAAATTTGTACTGAACTGCCCTAACATAACCACTTTGGCACTGAAAGGATTCGAAATACCGGATTCCTTGGCTCGTAAGCTTATAAAGTTATTCATCTATAACTATCCATGGCTCAAGTACCTTGTTTGAATTAACCTTTTACATTAGAGCCAGTTGTACTGTTGGAATTATAGACTTGCGAATTGATGAACAAACAAACACAGGTACTACAAACTTGATATTTTATTAGACTTGCAATCTTTGTTCATACCGAACTTACAATAATCGACCCTATATATAGTTTTCTAACCGACACCTATGAAGCGATGCAACGCTTCTTGAAATGACACCTTTATCCTAATAACCGTTTTTCAGTTAATAGGTTTACAAACGTACAATTGATCCCCCTAACTTTACAATACATACTAGACTCTAACATATTTTTCTGACTTGACATATTTAACCCAAAGTTTAGGTTAACTATCAACATTTTGTTGATGCACCTAAAATACTCAAATATTAACTAAAAGAATAAAGAGAACTGCTACATCCACATAATATTTACAAAAAAATAATTCACACGTAAATGTGGCAATGAAATATGGATAGTGAAAATAAGAAAGAGAAATTATAGTAGAACATGATTCGTCCATCATATTAGCCATGTCATTGTGTAAGTTTTTTTTTGTAGAAATTGTGTGGATGTAGCAATTCTCAAGAATAAATACTGATAAGTAGGAAAATCACTTGTTATTAGTGAGAGGCCAGAGATATTAGAGTACAATTATGGAAAAGGAGAGAGGGTGTCAATAAATCTACTAAAGAAAGTCTTTCAAGGCATGTGCCAACTTAAAAGGGACGATACCTTAGATTGCATGTGTTTGTAAAAACGGATGCTGCAACTCGACTCATATGTTGTCCATGTCTAATTTTTAAGAGGCACCTATATTTAGATTCGGATATAATGGTCTTTGTGCTCAGTTTTTTGTGTTATTGCACACATTCACACATGCATATATATCTTGAGCATCACACCTGCACACTTACTATAATGTTTTCTATGCT
This sequence comes from Artemisia tridentata subsp. tridentata, assembly GCA_021014915.2. Lineage (NCBI taxonomy): Eukaryota > Viridiplantae > Streptophyta > Magnoliopsida > Asterales > Asteraceae > Artemisia > Artemisia tridentata. The sequence continues at coordinate 340,147,277 of CP139504.1, forward strand.
TGTAATGTATGAGTTTTGTTTGCAGATTGAAATACTACACCAAATTCCTCATGATGGAGAGGTGAACAGGGCTCGCCACCAACCACAACATCCTTTTAGAATTGCAACTAAAACGACAAGTTCGGAAGTACATTTATTTGACTGCAGGAATCATCCAACTAAGTATCCTAATGGTGGAACAAGCAATCCTGATGTGAGATTGATTGGTCACACCAGTGATGGGTTTGACTTGTCATGGAGCAAAGTAAATGAGGGCCTTTTATTAAGTGGCTCTAATGATTCCCGAATCTGCTTGTGGGATACTAATCTGACCATGGTGAATAATACTTTAGATGTTTTGGAAACAATGTGTTATGAGTGCAATCTGATGCCAAAGCTTAGGAAAGGAGGGTTACAATTAGTTTTTGGGGTAGTGATGCAGTTCAGCTACTAATGCAGTTGATTTTTGGGGGAAGATTAGAAATGACAATGGTTTAAAACTGATGTATGTCGTATATTGTATTTCGTATGGTTTAAACTTGGTACAATGTCGTATGTCGGTTTATAAGTCGTCCGCTTCTTTTTTTAGTATCTTTGTTAATTTTAAATTTCCCAGATTGTGTTGATGAAATTTGAATAACAGACTTATACATGATTGTTTTATTATTACTGAGTTTTTATTACAAAGTTTGCGTAGACTGGAGTTACCTATTTACATTATGAGGTATCACCTGTGATACAAAATAATTTATTCGGTATCACCTATGATACAAAATAACTTATTAGGTATCACTTGTGATACATAAAAAATCACACATTGGTTAGTACTGCTAGTTAATTTTAATGCTGTTCAATGTTAGTGCTTGTTAAAAAGAGTTTGTACTCCTATTGATCAGTTTGTGATATCGGACGACACACACAAGAAGATTTATTTTTTATTTTTTTATTTTTTATTATTATTTTTTTCATAAAAGGTTAAAGGCTTGTATTTTTTTTACTGATTGAAATTATGAGTTTTACTGATTGGTGTATTTTTTATTTTTTATTTTTGTAATTTTATGGAATACTTTGACATTTATGACTTGTGATAAAGCATTAAACTGTTTTGGCTAAGTTATTAGGTATCACTTGTGATACAAAATAACATATTAGGTATCACCTGTGATACAAAGTAATATATTAGTTATCACCTATGATACATACAAAACAGAAAAGTTGCAATGGCATCATTTTAAATTCATCACTTTCTATTTCCTTTTCTACTACATATTTCTTTATCCAAATTCAATAGCATCATCATCTTCTCAAAATGATCCAAAGAAAAAACTTGTAAGAGATTCATCTCCTCCTCCAATGCCAGAGAAATATAAAAAATTTGGTATCCCGCCAGAAGTTTGGAATATTTTTCATTCTAGTAAGTATGGTGCTGAACAGCATATGATTGATATCTATAACAAACGTATCAAGAATCATGAATCAAGAAACTAAGAAAATGAAAAGATGATTTCCGAGTATCAGAAAAGAATTGATGATCGTAATAAAAACATAAAAGAGTTTCGACAAGAAATAGTGAAAATATACCAACAAATTGAAGATGGTAAATTTTATGTTTCAAAGTCTTAGGCCAAGTTGAAGATTGTTTATATGTTTCTACAAGAAATATTGAATTTTATGTTTTAGTTATAATATTTTTGTTATGTAATGTTTTTATCAAAATATTAAGAATTTGATAAGCTATTTTTCATGTTGCTTATTGTGTAGACTTTTAAGCTTATTTTTTTTGCTAAATACATGTTGTTACCTACTTACATTATGAGGTATCACCAGGGATACAAAATAACTTATTAGGTATAACCTGTGATACAAAATAACTTATTAGGTATCACCTGTGATTTAAAATAACATATTATGTATCACCTGTGATAGTTAGACTGTAGTTAGCTACTTATTTTTGTAGATACAAAATACACTTGACGACAAACATAGACGACATATGATACTTGATATAAGATTTAGTAATCTTTAAAACTTGTTAAATTGTCATGGGTTTGTGCATCTTAGTATGTTGTATAGTTGGTGTTGCTCTATGTAAAATATGAAAATCATATTATGTATTTCTTTTGGTTAAATGGCGAAATGTCGAAGATGTTTTTACTAGTTAAGATGTGTTTGTTTTTGTTTTGTTTAATCAACGCAAGATCACATGTGATATAAAAATTATTACCAGACACATGTTATATCAAATGTGATTTTCAGAAAAATAACATGTGATTTTTTGTTAGGATCTCTGAGAAATAAGGAATTTCTCATTGCTGCCGATAGTGAAGCTGGTTCCTGCCGATAGTTATCCATTGCTGCTGTGGTTGGTTCCTGCCGATAGTTTAAGTTTGTTTCTGCCGATAGTGTTTATTGCTGCGGATATTATTGTTTGTTATCCGTATGTTTAGTAAGGTTGTTAGATTTATTTTTAGAAGAGATCATGTTTATCTCTTCACACGTTTTCTTGTAAGACGGGTTAGGGTTAGGGTTTCTTATCATTATAAAAGAAACATCCCGTCTATGAGTTCAATGTACCTTTATCAATTACAATATTCAATAACATAATTCTTAGTTCATAGTCTGATCCATAGAGGATCATTGTCTTTTCTTCTTTAATATTCTTGTTGTTTAGTTTCCGCATAAACACAAGTCTTACTCCTAGAGGTTCTCGGTTAACCAAGCTCAATCAAGCTCGAAGTACTCGATCCTACAAGTGGTATCAGAGCCTGGTGAGGATCTCTAATAAAGAAGAAAAAGTTCTCTTTCATATCTCTTAACCCTCTTTCAATGGAAGACGAAATCCCTCAAAACAATGTCATTAACCAGGAAGATCACCAACCCAAACCTGAAACCTCACAAGTCCAAACACAAATCGTCACCACTATGTCCAATAACAATGCTAAATTCCCATACCTAAAGAAAGATGAGTACGAAGTCTGGGCCATGAGAATGGAATATTGGATCACGAACAGTGATTACAATATGTGGAATGTCATTCTTAAGGGAAATAGCAAGAAGAATACTGGAAGGGATAATGATGGCAATATCTATATAGAGCCACCTGTTACAGCAGAAGAACACCTTGCTGTACAAAGGGAAACCAAGGCGAGAACCCTTTTACTTCAAGCTATTCCAGAGGATCATATGAGTGATTTCCATCACCTTGATGATGCTAGAAAGATCTGGCATGCTGTAAAAGCCAGATTTGGAGGGAATGATGAATCCAGAAAAATGAGAAAGTCTATGCTCAAGCAAGAGTTCCAGGAATTTAAGATCTCTGAGGCTGAGGGGATTCACAAAGGGTATGACAGGTTTCACAAGATCCTGAGCCAACTCAACCAGTTGAAAGCTAGGCCAGACGATGAGGACTGCAACACCAAGTTTCTGAGGGCCTTGCCTTCATCCTGGTCTTAGGTTTCCATAACACTCAAGGCCAAAGGTGGACTGGACTATATGAGTTTTGATGATCTGTACAACAAGCTGAAAACCCTTAAAATTGATATCAAAGGGTATTCCACCTATTCACCTCAAACTCCCACCCATACTGCTTTTGTTAGTACTTCTAGTGCTAATAAAGCATCATATGGAAAAAGTCTGACACCATCATCTTCATCACTTTCCTACTCACCTGCCACACCAAAAGCTCAGACAAGATCTGATAACATTCTGGAGGAGGTGCTTCATTCATTTGTTGCTGAGAGTACTCCACGGTAGAAGATTGTTTATGAAGATTTCAATCAGGTTGATGAATTAGATCTGGAAGAGATGGATATTAGATGGCAGGTGGCTATGATATCTTTGAAGATGGATAGGTTTGAAAAGAAGGCAGGAAGAAGGGTCAATTTTGATGGACAGGAGCCTGCCAGGTTTGACAGAAGGAAGGTGAGGTGCTATAAATGTTCTCAAATAGGACATTTTGCTAGGGAATGTACAGATAAGAAGGTGGATGATAAAGCACGGTATTCTGCTTTCAAAATTCAAGAGTTGGAATCAGAGGACCCCAAGGCTTTGGTATCTGTGGATTCGATGGTGGACTGGGAGCATCATGAGAAGGCTGTTGCAAGTGGAGCAGATAAGGTCTATGGGATGATAGCTGGATACGGTGAGAAGAAACAAGTGGCTGGTCAGTTTGGAATGATGGGTCATCCATCTCAGGTACAAAACTGCCCATTTGGTTGTGAACCTATATATGCTAAACTTAAACAGGAATTTGATGATAAAGAAAGTGAATATAAGGATAACTTTATACAACTTAAGGCTCATAAAAAGGCCGTTAAAACATTAGAACAACAAAAGGTCTGGTATCAACAACAACAGTCTGCTTATGAAGTGAAAATGAAGGTTTTGGAAAGAGATTTAAAAAATGCCACTAATGAGTTTAAACATTTTGAAAGGGAAAAAGCTAAGGTAGTATTAGAAAATCAGGATTTGCAGTCTAAACTAGATAATTCCTTGGCTAGATTTGATAAATGGAAAGACTCATCCAAAAACCTTCACAAGCTTATTGATAGTTCTATGTCTACAAAAACTAAAAGAGGTTTTGGGTACGGTGACCTGATAGGGCCAAATCAATTTTATGACCCTAATGAGTATAGTGTTTTTGACCCTGAACCTGTAGATTATAGAAAACCTATAAAGTATGTAAAGGAAGGAGGAATGAATGCTGTTCCTCCACCCATAACTGGAACATTTAAACCTGCTGATCCTTTTGTTGACTTTGATGATTCACAAATGATCTATGGAAAAAAGGCAAAGAACTTGCCTGATCTTGATTGTGACTCTAATGAATTTATCTCTTGTTCGTACAGTGACAAATCTTCAGAAATCAAGACTGATGACTATGCCACATGTGGATCAAGAGACAAGACAGCTTCAATAAAGTCAGGAGATCTCTCCTCAGAAGTAGCTACTGATGAATCTCAATCAAAGACAGCTGCATTTGAAGATATTTCTTTTGATAGTGTTAAAAACAATAATGTTTCTAGTTGTGGTTCTGTTTCAAACAATTTTGGTTGTGGTTTTAATTCTGTTAAGGATAATTTTGTTTCATGTGGTGGTTTGAATTATTCTGTTTGCAATGAGAAAAATATTGTTAAGAAAAAGTCCCCTAGAAAGAAATCTTGCTTTGTGTGTCGTAGTTATGATCATCTTATTAAAGATTGTGACTATTATAAAAAACAGATGGGTTTATATGCTTGTCAAAATAGGTCTGTATGGAAAAATGTCAATGATATTCCCCCTTATATTCCTCAAGCAGCAAGGAGAACTTCAGTTGCTACTGGCAAGCCAGTTTCTGCTGGTAAGCCTGTTGCTGCTGATAAGTTCATTCCTGCTGATAAGCCTGTTGCTGCTGCCTATTCAGTTCCTGCCGGTAGGGTTAATCCTGCTGGTTGGAGAAGCAATACTGGTAGACCTTTCAGTAGACCCACTAGCACTTACTTTCAAAATGATATGAGACCTGTTTATTTTGACACCATGCACATGGGAGGGGCAAGATGGAAAACTGCTTTTAAGTCCTCAGTAGGTTGTTCTTGGAGAATCAATAACCAACATATGAAAATGGGGTCCAAGATCAATGGTGGATCTCATCAATCTCCAGGGTTTAATTCTTATTGATCCACTAGGCAGGCTCAAGTCAGCAATGGCTTGGGTCTCTCTTGTATCTAATGTTGTAAATGTATTCTTTGTATCAGGATTTTCCTTTTAAAAGTAAAGATGTTGGCATTGTTGACAGTGGATGTTCCAGGAGTATGACAGGAAATTTAGAAAGACTGCATGACTTTGTGCCTTTGAATGGAGGAACTGTGACATTTGGAGGAGGAGATGGCATAATTTCTGGGAAGGGAACTATCAAAACTACCAAGCTGGACTTTGAAGATGTGCTTTATGTGAAGGAACTCCAAAACTTCAATTTGTTCTCTGTCTCTCAAATCTGTGACAAGAAGAACAGTGTTCTCTTCACTGAGAATGATTGCTTTGTGCTGTCCAAAGACTTCAAGTTGCCTGATGAAAGTCAGGTTGAACTTAAAGTTCCTAGGACTTACAATCTTTACAGCTTCAATCTTAGTGATGTTCAGCCTGAGGGTTCACTTGCTTGTCTGGTTGCAAAAGCTTCTGTGGATGAATCTAATAAATGGCACAGAAGAATGGCTCATGTGAATTTCAAGATCATTAACAAGTTGGCTAAGAATGGTTTGGTTAAAGGGCTTCCTCTCAAGATCTTCTCTAATGAACACAATTGTGTTGCCTGCAACAAAGGAAAGCAACACAAAGCTTCATACAAGGCCATAACTGCTGTGAGCAACATTTCTGAGCCTTTGCAGCTTCTCCATATGGATCTCTTTGGTCCTACTTCTATCAGAAGTATTGATCACAAGTATTACTGCCTGGTGATTACAGATGATTTTAGCAGGTTTTCTTGGACTTTCTTTTTGGGTACTAAAGATGAAACTTATCCAGTTATTAGGGATTTTATTGCCTTAATAGAAAATCAGCTAAGTAAAAAGGTTAAGTCTATAAGGTGTGATAATGGCACAGAGTTTAAGAATTCTAATCTTATAGAACTCTGTGGGAGTAAGGGGATAAAAAGGGACTATAGTAATGCTAGAACTCCACAACAAAATGGGGTTGCAGAAAGGAAAAATAGGACCCTGATAGAAGCAGCTAGGACTATGTTAGCTGAATCTAAGATGCCCACTATGTTTTGGACTGAAGCAGTATGCACTGCTTGTTATGTGTTGAATAGGGTATCTATTACTAGTCCTCATAATAAAACACCTTATGAACTTTTGTCTAGGAAGGTTCCAAACATTAGTTACCTTAAGCCTTTTGGATGTCATGTCACTATTTTGAACACTAGTGATTACCTAGGCAAGTTTGATGGGAAGGCTGATGAAGGATTTATTGTTGGATATTCTGCTCATAGTAAAGCCTATAGGGTTTATAATCTGTCTTCTAAGAGGATAGAAGAAACTCTCAACTTAAGATATCTTGAGGATAAACCTAATTTGCAGGGTGCAGGTCCAGAGTGGTACTTTGATCTGGATTATCTGACTGACACCTTAGGTTATAATAGATTCAAATCAAATCTATCTGTTGGTACACATGTTTCTCAATCTAACAATGCAGGTACCTCAAATGATGATTCTGATGCAGAGAGTGATGAACGACCTATAGTTGTTCCTTCTTTTCCCTCTAACAACATTTCAGGTTCAAAGCTCAAAGATTCTTCTGATATGGATGGAGGTGATTCTAGTTTTGCAGAAGATCTTGCTAGGCTTCAAAGACAAGAGTATAATGCCAAGAAAGCTGCTGAAATGTTTGGTTCTGGATTTTCTAAAGAAACAGAGGAGATTTTTAGAAATGTTGAAGCTGAAGTTCAAAGGGAACTGAATTCGGCTGGTGGTATTCCTGTTCCTGCTGCCACCATTTCTGCTGGTAGTGGATCTGTTCCTGCCGATACTTCTAAAGTTTCTGCTGATGTCTCCATTCCTACTGATGTTCCTGTGTCTTCTCCACCTGTTGACTCTTTGGGTATTGATAACTCCCCTGAAGGATTTCCAATCCCTTCTGATCTTGGAAATTCAGTCTCTTCAAGAGATAAGCTGGATGATCCTCATCATCAATCTAGAACAGGCATTTTCACTTCTTCCTCATATGATGATGACTTCAACCCCTCAATTACTAATCAGGCATCCTCCATTGATGTCAATCCCATTGTTACCAAGAGGATCAATACAGTTCATCCTCAGTCTTTGATTCTTGGAGATCTCAATTCCCCTGTTCAGACAAGAAGTAAATTACACCAACCTAAGTTTGGAGAATCTGCTTTTCTCAGTTATATACAGGATCAGTTAAGGAGCAATCATACTGATTACTTACATTGTCTCTATGCTTGTTTCTTATCTCAAGTTGAACCAAGTAGTATTGCTCAAGCTCTTGCTAATGATGATTGGGTTGAAGCTATGCAAGAGGAAATGCAGCAGTTCCAAAATCAGAAAGTATGGATGTTGGTACCTTTGCCTGCAGGAAAGCATGCTATTGGAACTAAATGGATTCTAAAGAATAAAAGGGATGCTAGGGGAATTGTGGTTCAAAATAAAGCTAGGTTGGTAGCTCAAGGTCATAGACAAGAAGAGGGGATTGATTATGATGACGTGTTTGCACCAGTGGCAAGAGTTGAAGCTATCCGATTGTTCTTAGCTTTTGCCTCATTTATGGGGTTTGTAGTATATCAGATGGATGTGAAGAGTGCATTTTTGTATGGAAGGATTGAGGAAGAGGTTTATGTTACTCAACCACAGGGATTTGTGGATTCTCAGAATCCTGATTTGGTTTACAAAGTGGTTAAAGCACTTTATGGTCTTCATCAAGCACCAAGGGCTTGGTATGCAAGGCTATCAGCCTTTTTGCTAAAACATGGTTACAGAAGAGGGGCTATTGATAAAACTCTTTTTATCAGAAAGAACTTCAAAGATATCATTCTGGTACAAGTTTATGTAGATGATATCATCTTTGGTTCCACTAATGAAGCCTGGTGCAGGGAATTTGAAGAATTGATGAAGAGTGAATTTGAGATGAGTGCAAATGGGTGAAATGACTTTCTTCTTGGGTCTTCAGGTTAAGCAGAAACCAGATGGGATCTTTATCTGCCAGGAGAAGTATGTTTATGACATACTTAAGAAGTTTGATATGGATAATGTGAAAACAGCAACAACTCCTTTTGAACCTCCAAAGCCTAAATCTGTTGAAACTAAGACCGTGGTAACGATATAGTTTCTTGGATCGTTTTGAGCCTTAGGGTTCAACAATAACAATGAACAATTATATGCAGCAGAATAAGTAAAACAATCAATTGTTATTGACACAAAGTTTTTCACCATCATCACCTCCAATTATATTTGATCAGAATATAAAGTGTTACCTAACTGTAACAGGGATCTAAGACACCTCAGACCTTGAAGGATACGAACCAACTTTACAAACCTTAGGCGTTTACAAACCTACACGCCTAGGTTACACACACACACACCTTTTGACTACATTATGAAAGACTTAATAAAACCTATACCCTTGATCTCTTTATATAGTAGAGAATTAGGGTTTACAAAAGACTACAAAGGACTAATAAATAAAAACTTCTTTATCAAGTAGGTCCCTTGTGTTTCATTCTTCATTAATTGAAGAATTATTCCTTTGTCACTTTAAGCCCTTTTGTTTCATTCTTCTATTTATTTTGTCTCATCAAATCAAGAATCCCAACAATCTTCCCCTATTTGATGATGACAAAAAAAACAAAGTCGTATACGAACTTCCCTAGACGAAGTAGAGAAGTTGAGATGTGATCATCTCCCTGAATGAAACAAACTTGTCTTCCTTGTCTTCCCCTTAAGCCATGTCATGCCATCACAATATTTCTTCCCCTTTTTGTTATCAACAAATAGAGAACGAATAAACAGTAGAAACTTCCTTTCAAGTGATGCATGTACATAAAATCCAATAACTCTCTTGTGTGTGTGAACTTCCCCTGTGTGTGTGTAAACCAATAACTCCATACATACTTCCCCTTACTGCTCATAATCAATCATCAATATCTCAAACCAAACACTACTAGCAGCAGTATCAACGAAGCGCAGCAGCAAAAACTTAACGCTAGCAGCAGAAAATAAGTCGAGCAGCAGAAAAAATTATAACTGGCAGCAGAATAATATAAAGATACTGATCTGCTTTAATATTTGACCAATATACTAACCCACGTGATATCAGCTACAACATCATATAATCATCGACCCCACAATCTTTTAATTAATCCACAAACCAATGCCAAGTCGCCGACCCATGATAAGCAATTTAATATCCAATCGTAAAAGTACCATGCGTAATAAATTAAATCACTTGAAAACCACCATTAATAACCACCAATCATTAATATCTTGAACCATGTAGTAGACGATAAGCAAAACAGTATGTGTTGAATATTACGAGAATACTAGTGACCAATTAATGAACAATCAATACGAGGTTAGAGAATTCATCACATCACATGCAGTAGTCGACAAAACCCTTAAATATTTAATCGACCCACAACTTTAAATGCAGTACGAGGATTATATTCAATTAAAGTCAGTACCATGAAAATCCGAGAATACCTTAAAACAGCCAATTTGTACCTTCGTAAAAACTGCATCTTTTTGCGAATCTGCTTCTGTTGACAGTACACCTTTTTCTTCATAAACACAACATCAAAAAACCTTGTGAATCCCTAGGTAACGAGCTCCCCAAGCTCTGATACCAATTGTTGAAACTAAGACCGTGGTAACGATATAGTTTCTTGGATCGTTTTGAGCCTTAGGGTTCAACAATAACAATGAACAATTATATGCAGCGGAATAAGTAAAACAATCAATTGTTATTGACACAAAGTTTTTCACCATCATCACCTCCAATTATATTTGATCAGAATATAACGTGTTACCTAACTGTAACAGGGATCTAAGACACCTCAGACCTTGAAGGATACGAACCAACTTTACAAACCTTAGGCGTTTACAAACCTACACGCCTAGGTTACACACACACACACCTTTTGACTACATTATGAAAGACTTAATAAAACCTATACCCTTGATCTCTTTATATAGTAGAGAATTAGGGTTTACAAAAGACTACAAAGGACTAATAAATAAAAACTTCTTTATCAAGTAGGTCCCTTGTGTTTCATTCTTCATTAATTGAAGAATTATTCCTTTGTCACTTTAAGCCCTTTTGTTTCATTCTTCTATTTATTTTGTCTCATCAAATCAAGAATCCCAACAAAATCCAATAATGAACCTGATGCTGCTGTTAATGTTCATCTATACAGGTCCATGATTGGATCACTCATGTATTTGACAGCTTCAAGACCTGATATCATGTTTGCTGTTGGTGCATGTGCTAGACATCAGGTTACACCCTTGACTTCTAACCTAAATGCACTTAAGAGAATCTTCAAGTATTTGAAAGGACAGCCTAAGATGGGACTTTGGTATCCCAAAGATTCTCCTTTTGTGTTGGAAGCTTATAGTGACAGTGATTATGCTGGTGCTAACTTTGATAGAAAGTCAACTACTGGAGGTTGTCAGTTTCTAGGTAGGAGGTTGGTTTCTTGGCAGTGCAAGAAGCAGACTATAGTGGCTACATCTTCTACTGAGGCAGAATATGTTGCTGCTGCTAGTTGCTGTGCACAGGTTCTTTGGATGCAAAATCAGCTGTTGGATTATGGGTTTAACTTCATGAACACTAGGATCTTTATTGATAATCAAAGCACTATGTGTATTGTTAAGAATCCTGTCTATCATCAAAGGATAAAGCATATAGAGATTCGACACCATTTCATAAGAGATGCTTATGAGAAGCATCTTATTCAGGTGCTTAAGATTCATACTGATGACAATGTGGCTGATCTGCTGACCAAGGCTTTTGATGGACCAAGGTTTAAACATTTGGTGGTCCATATTGGGATGGTAAATCCCTAGATACTGAGTTTGAGGGGAGGTTGTAGCTTAAGGGGAGGCTTCTTCTTGTTGTTGTTGTATATCTTTCTATCTTTCTTTCTTTTGGTTTCTTTTCTTATTTTCTTTCTTTTATTTTGATTTCTTATTCTTAGTTAAAAAAAAAAAAAAAAAAAAAATTGTGTGCTAATAAGTTGGTTTTGAGCAACACCTTGCAGGTACAGTGTTGGTGATTACACCTTCACCTTAAATGGTATTGAACTCACCATGTTTTGCAGACAAGAAAGAGTTGGCTCACCATGAGGGTACGGCTCTGGTGTGATAATCAAATCCGTTGATAGCTGTAATAGCTTGCTCAAAGCTATAGGGTACTTCAACTCACCCATGATGCAGTTCTGAGAGTTGAAAATGTTTCTCAATTCACCATGGATGTAACCCTTTATGGGATCCAAAGAATTGGCTAGTCCACAAAAGTATGGTTTGTGGTAAAGATAATTGGTATCCATATTTGGTATTCAATTCACCAAGGTTCAGTTGAAACCAAAGAATTGACTAGTCCTGAGCAAACGGCTACAGGTAAAGACAAGTCAAATCCATTTATAGTTGCTGATTTGCTAATAAATCAGATGGTTATCAATGTACCATGGTCTAACACACCTAAACATTGGCTACTCCAGTAGTGATGGCTATTGGTAAAGAGACATCAAATCCATTAATTTTCAATGATTCACCTCTCACAGGAGTTAACACACCTGGATGTGATGAGAATAGTATGAAACTTAAGTGATTTGATGTACATATTGTCATAGTAGCAGCCAAGCACAAGTGAATGTCATGGTTGTTGGGTCTAAAAGATGTTACTGATTCGAGAAATACAACTCTGCTGGATAGTTATGTGACTCTGCTGATTAGTGCATTAACTCTGCTGTTTTGATATAATAGGCATAATGTAACTCTGCTGCTAACTCACGAAGACTCTGCTGCTAGAAGAATTACTCTGCTGCTTATTAGATATGTATAGTATGTTAAGGATAAGTATAGAAAAGATACATATGAATATTTTTCTTGTATAGGAAGTCTTGTAAACCGACTAGGACTCCTTACGCTATAAAAGGAGGTTCTAGGGTTAGGGTTAGACATCGATTATCTTAGCATACGTATTATTGTTTACACTTCAAGGTTTCTTGTAACCCTATTGCTGTCGAGCAATCGTATTAATATATTGAAGTGTTGTTTGAGAATTTGTTTGTGTTTTAATTCTTCTTAAGATCAAATATTAAGTTCCGCATAATATTTGATATACAACTCAAAATCAGTTTCTATACCGATTGTCTTAGATTTATCTAAAGCAATTAATAAGATCGTGAAGCTCAACTGGGATCAACAAGTGGTATCAGAGCTTGTGATCTAGAAACTGGTACCAAGAAGAATTACTGAATACAAGATTTGTTAATCTTCAAAGTAAGCAATGGATTCCGATTCAACACACATGGTTACTGCATCAAGAGTTCCCATGCTCAAGACTGGCAAGTATGAGATCTGGAAGATGAGAATGCAACAATACATGAGAATGGTTGATTACTCACTCTGGGAAGTTGTTCAGAATGGCGACGTTGTGCAAACCAAGACTGCTACTGGATCAGTCTTAACTCTCAAGACAAGTGAGGAGAAAGCACAGAGAAGATTGGAGGTTAAGGCTCACAGTATTCTCATGATGGGAATACCTAATGATTATCAATTGAGTTTTAATCATATTGAGTCTGCTAAGGAGTTGTGGGAAGCAATTGAACTTCGATTTGGTGGGAATAAGGCTACCAAGAAATCAAGAAAGAATCTACTGAAGCACCAGTTTGAGACTTTTTCTGCTTTGGGTTCTGAGAACATTGAGGGAACTTATGATCGACTTCATAAGTTAACCAGTCAGATGGCTCTTTTGAAGATTGAGCCATCTCAAGAAGATGTCAATCTAAAGTTTCTGAGAAGTCTATCTTCTGAATGGAACACTCATACAGTGGTTTGGAGGCACAAGGAAGATTTTGATACTATGACATTGGATGATCTGTATAACAACCTGAAGGTATATGAATCTGAAGTCAAGGGATTGTCAAGTTCATCTTCTACCTCAAACAATCTTGCTTTTGTGTCATCAAGCAACAAGAATTCTGGTAGTCATCAAGAACAACACTCTGCTGCTGGTCCTTTCATTCCTACTGGTGGTTTACATGTCTCTGCTGCTGACTCTACCAATCCCAACACCATCAGTGATGCTTCTATTTGTGCCTATTTGGCTGAACTTACTACTAGTACTTCAGTCATGCCTCAAGATCTGGATGAACTTGATCCTGATGATGTTGAAGAGATTGATATGCAATGGCAGTTTGCAATGCTAACAATGAGGGCAAGAAGATTTCTTAAAAGAACTGGTAAAGAGATGAAGTTTAGAAGAAACAAGAATGTAGGATTTGACAAGTCAAAGGCTGAATGTTTCAACTGTCGTAAGAAGGGACACTTTGCAAGAGAATGCAAAGCACCCAAAAGAAACATTGAGGATACCAAGAAAGTTGCTGTTGAAGAGTCAAGTTCTAATGCTGCTGCTGCTGCTATGGTGTCATGTGATGGGTTTGGTGAGTTTGATTGGAGTGAGCATGTTGAAGATGGTCCTAACTATGCATTGGTAGCTAAAGAAGAACCTCAAGTACAACTGTAACCACCTGTAATTTTTTAAACATTATTTTAATAATTAAACTCCACTTATTATTACCGGACAATTTAATTGAGCATTTTTGAGCTTATTCGGCTATTTTGAAAGTTATCTCGCACACTGTAGCAATATAGTAAACCTCCAGATCCCTTAATTTTATCAAGAAAAGAAAATTGATCACTTGATGGCAATGTATTTGCAAAGCCAAGAAGTCATCTCGTTTTCTGAAAAACGCGACGCCACACGCGTACCGTCACCACAAAAGTAATGACTTAAATCTTATAATTAGTTGTCGGAGTCAATGACCCTGTTTTTAAAACATTCTTATGAAAACGTTTCCAGAGATATATTTTAGTATTTTTACCAAACCAAGGAATCATGTCTAAAATTTAGCTCAGCGGGACACGGAATACACTGGGAATCAATAAACCTAATAATCCATTTAAGATACAAACCGCCCCCTACTTTATCTTTTCTTATCTTCTCCTTTTTACTTTATTTCCTTTTCTCTGCTTTTATTCTTCCCAAAGCCACGAGACACCCTTGGAAGATGGAGATGATGGCAACCCTTGCTCAGAATAGCCCTTCCCAAGAAGCACGCCAGGAAAGTTTTGGTCAAAGCTACCTTCTTTTCTCTTTTAAATCGGATCGATGCTGAAGATGGAGACACACAATTGACTGATATATCACATACATCATTCACTCACATCCCCTCACTTTCCAGCCGCCACTATATTTCCGACCAAAAACTCCGGCCATCCGTCTCCCATACCACCATAGTCACCGCCCACACCAAGACCACGAAAGGACCAAGATACTGTTACTACGGGTTGGAGTAAAAGATGACGATTAGGAGTCTGTTTTTGCTTATGGATTAGGGTTCGTGTTGCTACTCGTCTCGCCGTCTCCCTTCCCCTCGTTCTTGTTTTGGTAACCATTTAACTCATTTTGTTTCTCACTTGAATTAAACCAATCGTTATTTTGTTTCGTGGTTAAATACGGATTAAAAATATGGTATTAAAAAGATTGTGAATTGTTCGTGTGGTACAAGGTGGTGTTTGTTTGTCGAATTGATTTGATTCGGGTCGGGTCAGCTAACCCGGAGTTGAACCAGTTTCTGTTTATCATTGTGAAATCTTGGCGTCCTTGAATGATTGTTGTGGTTTTTGAATTAGCTCATTTTGATGTCTTGGTCAGAGTTCTTATTCGAATCTTTGTGGTACTCAGTTTGTTAAGCCCCAAGAGGGTGTGTTGATTTTGCGTCTCATTTTTCGGAGTTGATTGTTAAGTCTCATTTTCGGTGTCCTTGTTATAACGAAAGAGAATAAAAAGGAAAATATAGATATATTACAGTAAGGGTGCGTTAAAAATCAGTAGAATAAGGGTGCGTTAGAATAGTAGCAGCTAAGAGGTATTCATTTGAGAGTTAGATACAAAATGGGTCACCTGGAGTGCTAGTCTCCTGGGTTGAGTTGGGTTGTTATATCACATAAAGGGGTACATATGGTCTCAGTAGCTAAATTCAACAGTTGGTTAAATACAAACTTGATAAAACTTGAACTAGGAACCTGTATTACTTTTTTTTTTTTTTTTTTTCACTAAGCATAGGGTGCGTTTGTTGGGTCTGTAGACAAAACATGTTATCCTTTGTGTCATGTGAAGTCGTTAAATAAGAAGCCAGTTACCTCTTCGTTTGGATATATATGTAGTAAAAGAGTTGAGTATATGTTAATGAAACTGTCAATAAAGAAACAAAAAGAAATGATATCTAAAGGCATCTATTATTATGAACTTTTAATTTAGGATTTGGTCTTTTGACGTGCATGAACTATCAGATTCTAAGACCAAGAGTGCTAATATGCATCTTAAATTCTAAACATGAAATATTCAGTAATTATTAAAATACTATAAGTAATTAAGTAAATGCAAAAATGACATGAACACGACATGATTTATAAATTTCTAATCTTATAATTTAAAATTCAAAAAACATTTTACCTAATAAAAACCCGACAATAATCAAAACTTGAACTTATTAACATGGAAAAACATTTACTATTAGAACTTAAAGTACCTTTCAAAACTATGTTAATTATCTCCAAACTATATGGGGTTATTGGGTAGACATTTAAGACATAATAATTGACTTAATTATAAATATCCTTCTTTTGTCACTATTTTCTCGACTTCGTTTGTCATTCTTTTTCTCGACATGTCGATTTCCCATTCCTTTTGGCGTGAGTATTCTTGAGTCTGTGTTTCCTTACCACCACACGAAACATTGACATTAAACTTTTTACAAACTTTGATGAGAGTAATCCACGAAAACTAAGACGCTTGTCTTTTTAAAACTCCTTATTTTTTTGAGACGTATTCTGAGATAAATATATATATTAGGTTGTGCCGACCCGGCACCGTTGTGCCTGTACCTTTGATATCGTTGTGTTGTGACCATTGTGATATTTTGCGTTGCTGCAAGCTAAGGTGAGTATTCACGGACCCCTTTTTCTTAACTATTTAAATCGCTTTGGGGTGGAATGCATGAATTATAATTGAACTAAATTGATAACTATTTTATGAACTTATTGAACTCTCGTTTCACTACTTATGCTTGTGAGTATTCACAGCCCCTTTTTACCGCTTTACTTATTTTGGGTGGAATGCATGACATAAAATTTTTATTTGAACTTATGACTTATATGTTTTTATCTGAACTCTTTAAAAATTTACTTCGAACCTTAGGACATTATTTTGAGATTATGACTTGTTTTGAACTTTATGTGCCGTACATACTAAATGCAAAGTCTCCCATGTTCGGAGCAATCTAGACAATAGTTCTCGCCATGTCGGTGAGTGACAATAATTCTCAACTAAGTGGTTGAGTGACAAAGTCTCCCATGTTCGGAGCAATCTAGACAATAATTCTTGCCATGTCGGTGAATGACAAATAATTCTTGCCTAGGTGGTGGAGTGACAAAGTCTCCCATGTTCGGAGCAGTGCAAAGTCTCCCTTGTTCGGAGCAGTCATTATTTATTATGTACATGGCATTTTTATTGTGAACTTGATAAACATGTGTGTTTGATTATAAGACGTACAATTTTTTTTTTATATAATGGTTGTGTAACCATAGGTTACAAGTCTTGTATGGGCAGGACTTGTAACTGAATGGTTGACACTGTCTCTATTATTTGGACCTTTTTCTTAAAAACCTTGGACTTCTTTTGAACAAAACCTGTATACTCACCAACTATTTTTATAGTTGACCCGTTTTTCTCATGCATTTCAGGTGATCGCCAGTAAGTGTATTTTATGAAGCCATTAGCACTAAGGAGTCTTCATCTATCATGTTTAGTTGGATGCAATAAAAATGTTATCTTTTGAAAACAAACTTTTATGTTTCAAATGCCGTTGTTGGCTAAAACAATGTTGTATTAGTGCACTGTTTCTTTAAATTTAAATTATGGTATTGTTCTATATCACTCTGCGCTGTATATTGATTTCGTAGCACCCCATGACCCAAACGCTTCCGCAATGCCATATTTATTTGGGGTGTTACAGATTGGTATCAGAGCCAGGTTGTTATAGAGAATGCCGATTTTTCAAAAATAAAAATCGCAACTATAACCAGAATAAAGTTTTCTTAAACACCGAACATCATACGAGTTGACTAGTCCGAGCATTGCATCATTTCTCCTCAATTATGCATAGCCTGATCACCTATGTCTAATTCAGGAAGAATCATGCAATGATGGGAGTAGAAGTCTCGGATCTTGTTTTGGTGGGGTCTTAAGAGTCTGATCACTTGAAATTGCATTTGTTGTGTGTGTGTGCATCGCATAATTGCATTCGTACTTGTGCATTAAACCCTATAGGCAGACATCTATCTTTAGAGTTGAGTACACCTTGTTCCTGTCATCTTTGCCTTGTTTAGTGATATTGCTTGATAGACATATTGTACTTTTTCATGACATGCCTTGTTCTATTTCGATACGATAAGTCCTTGTACATTTCCCAGTTTCGGTTAGAGTCCATTGTCCTACCAAACCTTCACCGACTACCATCTTATATTCACCTATTTATCAAGGCCTTTACTTGCGACAGATCCCGATGAGCGAAATTTCTAAACCCCTGAGAACTACTTACTTAACATCGTCTTCTCGTTCCTTACGACCGTTGGAATCTATATACTATTATTCAAGATGATGCGATAGACATCCTTAACGACAACATGGTTAGCATTGTTCATGACGTCATTTTGTGATGATCCCGACCTAACGTCATAAGTCTTAATTGAACTTCTAGCCTTTCTGCTAACCTAAATTATAACTATTCGTTGAATTGATTTGGCATAGACGATTCCAAACTTGATCCAAACCTTCAAGAGACCTTCAACTAAGATGTTAAAATCTCCCCTTCTAACAACTTGATTCCAGCTTGATCTAGTGACAGTTCTTGTTTGATGAGTTACGAAAATCAAGGTAGAATCAAATTGTTACCCAAACTTATGATAGTTCCCGGTTAGGGAGTTATGAAATTAAGTTAGAAGACACTGACTAAAGGTTACTTGAGGGTTAAGCTCGAGAATGGAAAAGTTGACCGTCAAATCTAACTGCGAGGACGAACGTCAGTAGATTGGACGAACAAAATCTCGAGGACGAGATTTCTTTTAAGGCTGGTAGACTGTAACCACCTGTAATTTTTTAAACATTATTTTAATAATTAAACTCCACTTATTATTACCGGACAATTTAATTGAGCATTTTTGAGCTTATTCGGCTATTTTGAAAGTTATCTCGCACACTGTAGCAATATAGTAAACCTCCAGATCCCTTAATTTTATCAAGAAAAGAAAATTGATCACTTGATGGCAATGTATTTGCAAAGCCAAGAAGTCATCTCGTTTTCTGAAAAACGCGACGCCACACGCGTACCGTCACCACAAAAGTAATGACTTAAATCTTATAATTAGTTGTCGGAGTCAATGACCCTGTTTTTAAAACATTCTTATGAAAACGTTTCCAGAGATATATTTTAGTATTTTTACCAAACCAAGGAATCATGTCTAAAATTTAGCTCAGCGGGACACGGAATACACTGGGAATCAATAAACCTAATAATCCATTTAAGATACAAACCGCCCCCTACTTTATCTTTTCTTATCTTCTCCTTTTTACTTTATTTCCTTTTCTCTGCTTTTATTCTTCCCAAAGCCACGAGACACCCTTGGAAGATGGAGATGATGGCAACCCTTGCTCAGAATAGCCCTTCCCAAGAAGCACGCCAGGAAAGTTTTGGTCAAAGCTACCTTCTTTTCTCTTTTAAATCGGATCGATGCTGAAGATGGAGACACACACTTGACTGATATATCACATACATCATTCACTCACATCCCCTCACTTTCCAGCCGCCACTATATTTCCGACCAAAAACTCCGGCCATCCGTCTCCCATACCACCATAGTCACCGCCCACACCAAGACCACGAAAGGACCAAGATACTGTTACTACGGGTTGGAGTAAAAGATGACGATTAGGAGTCTGTTTTTGCTTATGGATTAGGGTTCGTGTTGCTACTCGTCTCGCCGTCTCCCTTCCCCTCGTTCTTGTTTTGGTAACCATTTAACTCATTTTGTTTCTCACTTGAATTAAACCAATCGTTATTTTGTTTCGTGGTTAAATACGGATTAAAAATATGGTATTAAAAAGATTGTGAATTGTTCGTGTGGTACAAGGTGGTGTTTGTTTGTCGAATTGATTTGATTCGGGTCGGGTCAGCTAACCCGGAGTTGAACCAGTTTCTGTTTATCATTGTGAAATCTTGGCGTCCTTGAATGATTGTTGTGGTTTTTTGAATTAGCTCATTTTGATGTCTTGGTCAGAGTTCTTATTCGAATCTTTGTGGTACTCAGTTTGTTAAGCCCCAAGAGGGTGTGTTGATTTTGCGTCTCATTTTTCGGAGTTGATTGTTAAGTCTCATTTTCGGTGTCCTTGTTATAACGAAAGAGAATAAAAAGGAAAATATATATATATTACAGTAAGGGTGCGTTAAAAATCAGTAGAATAAGGGTGCGTTAGAATAGTAGCAGCTAAGAGGTATTCATTTGAGAGTTAGATACAAAATGGGTCACCTGGAGTGCTAGTCTCCTGGGTTGAGTTGGGTTGTTATATCACATAAAGGGGTACATATGGTCTCAGTAGCTAAATTCAACAGTTGGTTAAATACAAACTTGATAAAACTTGAACTAGGAACCTGTATTACTTTTTTTTTTTTTTTTTTCACTAAGCATAGGGTGCGTTTGTTGGGTCTGTAGACAAAACATGTTATCCTTTGTGTCATGTGAAGTCGTTAAATAAGAAGCCAGTTACCTCTTCGTTTGGATATATATGTAGTAAAAGAGTTGAGTATATGTTAATGAAACTGTCAATAAAGAAACAAAAAGAAATGATATCTAAAGGCATCTATTATTATGAACTTTTAATTTAGGATTTGGTCTTTTGACGTGCATGAACTATCAGATTCTAAGACCAAGAGTGCTAATATGCATCTTAAATTCTAAACATGAAATATTCAGTAATTATTAAAATACTATAAGTAATTAAGTAAATGCAAAAATGACATGAACACGACATGATTTATAAATTTCTAATCTTATAATTTAAAATTCAAAAAACATTTTACCTAATAAAAACCCGACAATAATCAAAACTTGAACTTATTAACATGGAAAAACATTTACTATTAGAACTTAAAGTACCTTTCAAAACTATGTTAATTATCTCCAAACTATATGGGGTTATTGGGTAGACATTTAAGACATAATAATTGACTTAATTATAAATATCCTTCTTTTGTCACTATTTTCTCGACTTCGTTTGTCATTCTTTTTCTCGACATGTCGATTTCCCATTCCTTTTGGCGTGAGTATTCTTGAGTCTGTGTTTCCTTACCACCACACGAAACGTTGACATTAAACTTTTTACAAACTTTGATGAGAGTAATCCACGAAAACTAAGACGCTTGTCTTTTTAAAACTCCTTATTTTTTTGAGACGTATTCTGAGATAAATATATATATTAGGTTGTGCCGACCCGGCACCGTTGTGCCTGTACCTTTGATATCGTTGTGTTGTGACCATTGTGATATTTTGCGTTGCTGCAAGCTAAGGTGAGTATTCACGGACCCCTTTTTCTTAACTATTTAAATCGCTTTGGGGTGGAATGCATGAATTATAATTGAACTAAATTGATAACTATTTTATGAACTTATTGAACTCTCGTTTCACTACTTATGCTTGTGAGTATTCACAGCCCCTTTTTACCGCTTTACTTATTTTGGGTGGAATGCATGACATAAAATTTTTATTTGAACTTATGACTTATATGTTTTATCTGAACTCTTTAAAAATTTACTTCGAACCTTAGGACATTATTTTGAGATTATGACTTGTTTTGAACTTTATGTGCCGTACATACTAAATGCAAAGTCTCCCATGTTCGGAGCAATCTAGACAATAATTCTCGCCATGTCGGTGAGTGACAATAATTCTCGACTAAGTGGTTGAGTGACAAAGTCTCCCATGTTCGGAGCAATCTAGACAATAATTCTCGCCATGTCGGTGAGTGACAAATAATTCTTGCCTAGGTGGTGGAGTGACAAAGTCTCCCATGTTCGGAGCAGTGCAAAGTCTCCCTTGTTCGGAGCAGTCATTATTTATTATGTACATGGCATTTTTATTGTGAACTTGATAAACATGTGTGTTTGATTATAAGACGTACAATTTTTTTTATATAATGGTTGTGTAACCATAGGTTACAAGTCTTGTATGGGCAGGACTTGTAACTGAATGGTTGACACTGTCTCTATTATTTGGACCTTTTTCTTAAAAACCTTGGACTTCTTCTGAACAAAACCTGTATACTCACCAACTATTTTTATAGTTGACCCGTTTTTCTCATGCATTTCAGGTGATCGCCAGTAAGTGTATTTTATGAAACCATTAGCACTAAGGAGTCTTCATCTATCATGTTTAGTTGGATGCAATAAAAATGTTATCTTTTGAAAACAAACTTTTATGTTTCAAATGCCGTTGTTGGCTAAAACAATGTTGTATTAGTGCACTGTTTCTTTAAATTTAAATTATGGTATTGTTCTATATCACTCTGCGCTGTATATTGATTTCGTAGCACCCCATGACCCAAACGCTTCCGCAATGCCATATTTATTTGGGGTGTTACAACAACACTTTGCTCTTATGGCCTACTCTTCTTCTGGATCAGACTCTGAGGTATCCAATGAATCATCTTGTTCTTTTAAATCATATTCTGATAAAATTGATGAACTTAAGTCTAGCAATGGAAATCTTAAAAAGGAAAATGAAATACTTAAGTTAGACAATCTTAGTTATGAATATGGTTTAAAGAATTTAGAAGAGAAGCTAGAATTTTATAAAAAGGCTGAAATTGAATATCTTGATCAGATCACTATTCTTAAAAATGAGCTTATTAAGAAAGATGATGAGATTAAGGTTCTTGTAGGAAAAGTAGAGGAGGCTAAACAAGCTAGAGATTCAGCTAAGAATGAGACTGAAAAACATGTTGTTAGGATAGAAAAACAACAATTTGCCACTGAAATTCTCAGTAAACCAATAGGAAGACACTTTGCTGATTCAGGCAGTGGACTAGGGTACAATGCTGTTGCTCACCCTAAGAAACTTAGTGCTCATGCCCCTCCTACTAGGACATTGACTTTCATATCTGAGTCTGGGGCTAAACCTGTAGGTGAAACTAGTAAACCTGTAGGTGAAACTAGTGAAACTAACATAGAGTCACCTAAGGTTGAGGTAAAGAAGTATGAACAAGCACCCCTGATTGAAGATTGGGAGTCTGACAGTGATGATGGGATTGTAGAATCTGATTCAACCCCTAAGAACAAAAAGGAAGAAATTCCTGCTGTTATTGAATCAAAAGTACCTAGAGCTAAAAAGGTTGAGTTTATTAAGCCTAAGCTAGGTAAAGGTATCTCTAGGAAGATGGCTGAGTTTGATAACACACCTAGAGTATATCCTAAGAGAACTAATAATTTGCCTAGAGGAAACCAGAGAAATTGGAACAACCTAGTTTCACAAAAATTGGGTACTGATTTTCAATTACTTAAAAAGGCATGTTATAGTTGTGGTAGTTTTGAACATCTGCAAGATGAGTGTTACTACTATCAAAAACCAGTGTAGAACCAACATACAAGGGTGAACCATAGAAACTTTGGTAGAAAGACTCACCCACATCCCAAAAGAAACATGGTTCCTATGTAAGTTTTGATGAGAGATGGTGCTTCTAGAGTTATCTCTCCTATTGCACCAAAAGTGCCCATAAAGAAGGACATAGTTGATTCTGCTGTTAAGGCAAACTCTGCTGTTAAGGCAGACTCTGCTGTTTTGCCTAAAGTTGTTACTGATACTGTTGTGGGCAACCATTTTTATGCTGTTAAAGCCTCAGCATGCTGGGTCTGGAAACCAAAAGTTAAAGTCTTAGATCATGTTCTCAGACACAGCAGTGCACCAATGCAGTTGAAGAAATTTGACTACTTTGATGCACAAGGTAGATCCAAGTCAGTAATGGCTTGGGTCCCAAAGAGAAACTAATTCTCTTACTTTTTGTGCAGGGCAATCTACAAAAGGAGCTAAAAGATAAATGCATTTTTGATAGTGGATGCTCTTCACATATGACTGGAGACCAAAGCAACTTGGAGAATTTTGAAGCTTTGGATGGTGGTTATGTGGCCTTTGGGAATGACCCTAAAGGTGGTAAAATCGTTGGTAAAGGCATCATCAGAACTGGAAAATTGGATTTTGAGAAGGTGTATTTGGTGAATGGTCTCAAGTTTAATCTTTTTAGTATCTCACAAATGTGTGACAGGAAGAATTTTGTTCTTTTTACTGACACTGAGTGTCTTGTCTTGTCTCCTGACTATAAGATACCTGATGATAAATTGGTTCTTCTTAAAGTCCCTAGACATGACAATATATACAGTGTGGATATAAAGAATATTATTCCCAAAAGAGATTTGACTTGTCTGTTTGCCAAAGCCACTGTTGATGAATCCAAACTATGGCACAGAAGGCTTGGACATTTGAACTACAAGGCTATCAACAAGTTGGTGAAAGGGAACTTGGTTAGAGGATTGCCTTCTAAGGTCTTTGAGAATCCTGAAGTTTGTGTTGCTTGCCAAATGGGAAAGCAACATAGAGCATCTTGTAAGTCCAAATTGGTGAATTCTATAACTGAACCTTTGTTTATGTTACACATGGACTTATTTGGACCTACTTATGTGAAAAGTTTGAATAAAAAGATGTATGGATTAGTGGTCACTGATGACTTTAGTAGATTTACTTGGGTATTCTTTTTAGCTTCTAAGGATGAGACATCTGGCATTCTTAAGGCTTTTATTACAAGGATAGAAAATCTATTTAATCATAAGGTTAAGGTCATCAGATGTGATAATGGAACTGAATTTAAGAATCAAGTGATGAATCAGTTCTGTGAGGAAAAGGGTATAACTAGACAATTTAGTGTAGCTAGAACTCCTCAGCAAAATGGTGTTGCTGAGAGAAGGAATAGAACATTAATTGAAGCTGCTAGAACCATGTTGTCAGAGTCTAAGTTACCCACTATCTTTTGGGCTGAAGCAGTCAACACTGCTTGCTATGTGCAAAATAGGACTAAGATAGTTAAGCCTTATAACAAGACCCCCTATGAGTTATTGCATGGTAGGAAACCTCTGATAGATTTCTTAAGACCATTTGGGTGTCCTGTTACTATTTTGAACACCATTGACCACTTAGGCAAGTTTAGTGAGAAAGCAGACATAGGTTTCTTTGTTGGATACTCCACTGAAAGTAAGGCTTTTAGAGTTTTTAATCAAAGGACTGAACATGTAGTGGAAAATTTACATGTTACAATTAGAGAAACCACACCTAATGTTGATGGAAAAGGACCTGAGTGGATGTTTGATATTGATTCTTTAACCAAAAGTATGAATTATCAACCAGTCATTGCAGGTACTACTAACATGTCTGCAGGTACACAAACTAACCTTAATGCAGATACACAAGCAAAGAAGGATGGATCTGCAGAGGAGTTTGTGTTGATTGAAAAGTGGAAGTTTGACCAGTACTTCTCTCCAACAGTT
The DNA here is from genome assembly GCA_021014915.2 of Artemisia tridentata subsp. tridentata. Classification (NCBI taxonomy): domain Eukaryota; kingdom Viridiplantae; phylum Streptophyta; class Magnoliopsida; order Asterales; family Asteraceae; genus Artemisia; species Artemisia tridentata. Next base: position 340,172,670 of record CP139504.1, read on the forward strand.
AAAGAGGGAAAGAGTTCAGATGATGATGCTGTTCATAAGAAAGTACCAAAGGTTAATACAGAAGGTGATGATGAACCTGCTCAGGATGACAAGAGTGATGATAAGGGAATAAATAAAGAGTCACAAGTTGATGGAATCCAAGGGAATGAATATAGCAGCAGTTCTTTTAACTCTGCTGCCAGGCCAAAACACTCTGCTGTTAGGCCAAAACACTCTGCTGTTAGGCCAAAACACTCTGCTGTTAAGCTTGGTAACTCTGCTGCTGAACCCAAGGACTCTACTGATAGAGATGGTGATTCTTATGATGATTCTTCTAATGAGATGCCTGAATTGGAAGAAGTATATGTGGATACTGATGATGAAGTTGTTGATGTCTTTGGTGCTGAAGCTGATTTATCAAATTTGGAGACTGATATACCTGTTAGTCCTACACCAACAACAAGAATCCACAAGATTCACCCAAAGGAGTAGATGAGGCTGGTACAAGTGATGTAGGTACCATGATGGAAAAGGCTGGCACTACTGTTTCCAACTTAGTAGTTGAACAGGACAGTGCTAACATACCTAAGACCTTGACCATGGCAACATCTATTGTAGAGGGTTCTCAGGAACCTGATACAACTGATGGAAACCCCAGCCAAATGGCTAATATGGGGGGCTCAGATGTTCAACCTAGGGTTGAGACTGAGTTTGTGTCCCAAGATTCACCTCTCGGAGAAGGTAACACATCTCGAAGTGATGAGGACAGAGATGATACTATTGAATTGATGGACACTGATGTACATATTGACCTTGCAAATGATACACCTCTCGGACCAGGTTACACAGGTCGAAGTGTTGATGCTAGTATTGAACATGACACTGAGGATTTGACGGTTAAAACACCAGTACATAATGCCAATTCCAATGATCAACCTCTCGGGTCAGGTTACACAGACCGAATTTGTGAGGATATCATGAAACAATTAAAAGAATTGACGGATAACTGTACAAAATTGTCAAAGGAGGTTCTTGGTCTTCGAAAGGAGTTAAAGACAGTCAAAGCTACTCAGGGTGCTGAAATAAGAAGGCTTAAAATAAGGCTTACTCATCTTGAGGGGAGGCTAAAGAAGAGTTCCAAACCAAGTTTGGAAGAGGATGCTTCCAAACAGGGGAGGAATGATCAGGAGACTGTAGTGAATGATCAGGATCAGGAAGTTGTAATAGGTTCAGGGGAGGTTGTCAAGAAATCAGTTGAAAATGTTGGTGATAAGAGTGACAAGGTTGACTCTGCTGGTGCAGAACACTCTGCTGATGGGTTAAAGGTTTCTGCTGATGATACTGAGAAGAGTGCAGGAGTAAAGGACTCTGCTGAATCAGATGATGAAAAGTTAACCTTAGCTCAAGTACTGCTGAACATGAACAAAGGAATTAAATCACCCACACCATCACAACAACAACCTGCTACTGAATCTGCTGAAGAGCTTGAAAGGAAGCAAAAGTTGGCTGATGAAAAGGCTCAGATTGCTCAGGATGAAGAATATGCAAGAAGTGTTGCAGCTGATGAAGAAAGAAATCAGTTTGAACTTATGAAAAGCTCTACATTTAAAGAAGTTAATCAAGAAGAATTCAATGAACAATTGCAGTATTTCATTGATTCTGATATGATTGTAAGAGGTGAAGCTTTCTTGATAACAAATAATGAGCAGTTGGATGGAAGTGAAAAGACAAAAGAGCTTGTTGAGTTTATACTCAGAAAGAATGGGTTAGCTAAGTGGGAAGAGCTGATTATGAGGATTAAAGAAGCACAGAAGCATGGTTACAAACAAAAGTCATCTTCAAGGAAAGCATTGGTTAATGACATGAAGTATTATTTGAAGAATGCTAGAAATTATCAGATGAAGGATTTCAAAGGAAAGTCAGATGCATTAATTGAAAAGGAATTTTATGAAACTTATGCTAAGCTTAATCCAAGAAAAGTTTCTGAAAAGAAGAGAAATCCAGAAGTTATGAGATCTGACAATATGAAAGCATCTGGGAGTGGAAGTGTTTCAAAGCCCATAGTATCTGATGTTGAAAAGGAGAAAGAAATTATTGTTGAAGCTGAAGTAATGACTGAATCCTCTGCTGGTACAAAGAGATATAGGAGGAAAGTAAAGCAGGTAGGTAGGAAGAAGAGAAGAACTCAGTCAGTAGTGATGAGTGATTCAGAGAAAGAGGATAGTGATTCAGAGAAAGAAGAAGTGACTGCAGATGATATGAAAGGGATTATGGATCTCACAGTTCATGAACCTCAAGAAGAGCCTGAGTTACTTAATGAAGTTCCTTTATCAATAAAATATCCAATCATTTCATACACACATGATGTTCTAGCTGGTAATCAAGCATGCTGGGTAATTAAGAGATCAAATGGTTCAAGTGTGGGATATATTAGTTTTTCTCAGATGTTGCACTACATGGATAGGGAGGATATTATACAACTCTGGAATCTTTACAAGATGAATTATGGTGATACTAGACCAGAGGTGATGTATGAAAGACTCAACTATTACCATTTGAAGAATATGTTTGAACCAGATGATAGGAGTATTGAATGGAAGAAGTTATTAAGTTCCACAGTTCAGAAATGGTATTTATATCAATCTTGTGGAGTTCATCTCTTATCATGCATAGGTGTGACTGTGTATATGCTTGTGGAGAAGGACTATGTCATCAACAACAGTACATCTATTCTGTATCAAATGTTGCAGCCTGGTAAGTTGACATTACAAAGACCATTTGGTGCAGATCATCAAGCATTTGAACTAATTGAGAAATATAAAAAGTTGCTGGAATCAAAGGTTTCAAAACAGTAAAGTGTTTGGAAGCATCCTCCTGGTGGTTAGCTGGGTTTAAAAGAAACTTGATGATTTTGTTGATGAAAAATATCAAGTTTAGGGGAGGATTGTTGGGTCTAAAAGATGCTGCTGATTCGAGAAACACAACTCTGCTGGATAGTTATGTGACTCTGCTGATTAGTGCATTAACTCTGCTGTTTTGATATAATAGGCATAGTGTAACTCTGCTGCTAACTCACGAAGACTCTGCTGCTAGAAGAATTACTCTGCTGCTTTTTAGATATGTATAGTATGTTAAGGATAAGTATAGAAAAGATACGTATGAATATTTTTCTTGTATAGGAAGTCTTGTAAACCGACTAGGACTCCTTACGCTATAAAAGGAGGTTCTAGGGTTAGGGTTAGACATCGATTATCTTAGCATACGTATTATTGTTTACACTTCAAGGTTTCTTGTAACCCTATTGCTGTCGAGCAATCGTATTAATATATTGAAGTGTTGTTTGAGAATTTGTTTGTGTTTTAATTCTTCTTAAGATCAAATATTAAGTTCCGCATAATATTTGATATACAACTCAAAATCTGTTTCTATACCGATTGTCTTAGATTTATCTAAAGCAATTAATAAGATCGTGAAGCTCAACTGGGATCAACAATGGTAACCAGTTTTCATGTTTTGAAGATGAAGTCCTATTGCTGCTGAACTATCGAAGTTGCTGCTGGACGATTCTAGATGTTGGAATCTTACACGTTATAGATGTTGCTGCTGGTTACTCATTATTGCTGCTGCTAAGTCGCAATCCTCAAGCCTGAGAAGTTAAAGCTCTATCACGTTGGAATCTTGCAGGTTAACCTAGTCAACCTCAAGATTAGGGGAGGATTGTTAGGATCTCTGAGAAATAAGGAATTTCTCATTGCTGCCGATAGTGAAGCTGGTTCCTGCCGATAGTTATCCATTGCTGCTGCGGTTGGTTCCTGCCGATAGTTTAAGTTTATTTCTGCCGATAGTGTTTATTGCTGTGGATATTATTGTTTGTTATCCGTATGTTTAGTAAGATTGTTAGATTTATTTTTAGAAGAGATCATGTTTATCTCTTCATACGTTTTCTTGTAAGACGGGTTAGGGTTAGGGTTTCTTATCATTATAAAAGAAACATACCGTCTATGAGTTCAATGTACCTTTATCAATTACAATATTCAGTAACATAATTCTTAGTTCATAGTCTGATCCATAGAGGATCATTTTCTTTTCTTCTTTAATATTCTTGTTGTTTAGTTTCCGCATAAACACAAGTCTTACTCCTAGAGGTTCTCGGTTAACCAAGCTCAATCAAGCTCGAAGTACTCGATCCTACATTTTTTTACTAGTTTTTGAATAAGAAATAATCAAATCATGATCACATATAATAATTATTACTAGACACATGTTATATCACATGTAATTTCTTTCATAATAAATCACATGGATATGAAATATCACTTGGATCGTGGTTTGGATAGTGTCCAAGTTTGGGGTTACCTAAGAATGATGGTGCTCTATTAGGTCCCGAACCACATTCCCGGGTGCCGGAGATTGTACTCTGTCTTGTTATGGATTTATGGTTAAACTAAGTGTTAGGCATTAGACAGATGAATGTAATCTGAATTTGAAAATACTTTTGGTTAAACTGAATATAACCTTCTTTTATATATTACCAGTGTGTGATTTTGTATGTATCACAGGTGATACCTAATATCTTATTTTGTATCACAGGTGATACCTAATAAGTTATTTTGTATCGCAGGTGATACCTAATATGTTAGCTGTTTGTTTATTTTGCCTTTTCCAGCTTAATTCTCAAGTTATAAAAATTTTGTTTTCACAAAAGTTGTTCATTTTTAGCTTATTAATAAGTTTCATAATTTTTTTTTTTTTTTGCAAAATATAAACTGGGAAGCCCAGGGTGAGTTTAGGCTCGAACCCCAGACCTCTACCATCCTCAACTAGTTTAACACACGACAACCAACTCTGCCCTTGGGTCTTTTTCATTATAGCTTGCACCTTTAATTCACTTAACCATGTTTTTCACTTTTAGCTTAACATCCCTTTTTGCTTATTCACAGCTTATTCAAATAAGCTGTCGATTCCTTTTTATTTTTTCTAAGATCCTTAGAGCTTAAAGTAATTTTCCAGAATTTTTCATATTAATTTAGTATTTTTAATATTATTTTTAGTCCAAAAGTGTTTTTAATTCATTAAAAATAAAATAAAAAGCAAATTTACACATCTAGGGGTAATTTCTGATTTTAAAGTTTTCTTAGACTCGTTTAATTGCCGTAAGAGCTCGTTTTTCAGTTTAATTTGCGTTTTTGCTTATTTGTACTTTACTTACTTATTTTGTATCATATGTGATATCTAATATGTTATTTTGTATCACCTATGATTTTGTATGTATCACAGGTGATACCTCATATTTTGTATCTACAAAAATAAGTAGCTAACTACAGTCTAACTATCACAGGTGATACCTAATATGTTATTTTGTATCACATGTGATACCTAATAAGTTATTTTGTATCATAGATGATACCTAATAAGTTATTTTGTATCACTGGCGATACCTCATAATGTAAGTAGGTAAAAACAAATATTTAGCAAAAAAAAATAAACTTAAAAGTCTACACAATAAGCAACATGAAAATAGCTTATCAAATTCTTAATATTTTGATAAAAACATTACATAACAAAAATATTATAACTAAAACATAAAATTCAATATTTCTTGTAGAAACATATAAACCATCTTCAACTTGGCCTAAGACTTCGAAACATAAAATTTACCATCTTCAATTTGTTGGTAAATTTTCACTATTTCTTGTCGAAACTCTTCTATGTTTTTATTACGATCATCAATTATGTTCTGATACTCGGAAATCATCTTTTCATCTTCTTTGTTTCTTGCTTCATGATTCTTGATACGTTTGTTATAGATATCAATCATATGCTGCTCAATGAAATAAACAAGGAGCTCTTCTCCAAGCTTACGGTCCCCAGACTGTGAGGCAGTCTCCATGGCATCTTTGTACACCTTCTTTGCACATTCTTTGCACGAGAATTGCCACTCCATAGGGAGACTCTAGAAGCCACAAACATGAGCAGTTGACGCCCAATAACCTGGCACAGTAGACATTGCAAAAACGATGAGAAGCAGAACACTAGATCACTTTTTTCTTAACCTGTAACTACTACTATATTCTGTCATTACAATAAAAGTTTTCCAAACAAGAAATTTACAGTATTGCAGTTATAATCTCAATTTTAGAAAGGCGTATAATTTGACTAACATTATAGTTTCATAGTCTAATATGTACATTTTACCCTATTACAGCTCTATAATTAATATTGAAACTCTGGCATGATGTGAGTCATAACACATTGTAATGTCAATTGATGAAAAATAGCATAAGATATCATATGTGTTCTAACATTTATTAATGTCAATTGATGAAAAATAGCATAAGATATCATATGTGTTCTAACATTTATTAGATAATGGGCACGAAGAGATGAAATGTGGTAGTAACAGTATACAAATTTGCTTCTTTTCCGACACCAAAAACTGACCATGATAAAATACTAGGTACCTTTACCATGATACATTAAGATGACAGTTTCAATTCATGCAGTGTTAACCTTTTTTGTTTTTTGTTTTTTTTACCATGATACAAAAACTGACCATGATAAAACCGTATAAAATACATTGTTTGATAAAATATGCAATATCACATGTGATATATTTAACAAATAAGCTCAATTGAAAATACATTAATCAAAGTTAGTTATCACATGTGATAATTTTCAAATCAACTTAAAATTGCTTATTACTAATGATAAGTTAAACCAGCTTAATTCAGCTTATAGTAAGACCTAAATTCAATCAAATGCTAAATTATAACTTATTCAGAACTAAAAACTGCTTAATTATATATAGCTTATTCTGAATAACACATGATCTATCGTAAAAAAAGATTAGCTCATAATTCTAAAGCTTACTATTAACAGTTTGCATTTCATCACTGTGTTCATAAGCAACGAGCTCTTCAATGTACTTAGCTGTAAGAGCAATATTAGACGAAACATAATTTTTCTCACTTATTTCAATCGAATCCATAACACCGGATTATTTGACAATAATATGAATCAATAGCTTCAATTGATGATAACTAATAAGCTTATTGAGATCAATCACCTAAATTAACGGATCATAAACTAGATCTGAAGAAAATATGTGATGAAGACCAACTTGATGTTAACATAATCATAAAGTAGATGATCGATTAATGAATTGACAAAAAAATTAGGGTTACGTAATGATGCGTGATGAAGGAAATAAGGCTGTAATGAAGAGAAAAGAGGAAAGTTAAAAACACACTGTTTGTGTGTGACTTTTGAAGAGCGGTTATAAAAAATAAGTTTATATATTGGACGCAAATACCATTGTAGTGTAAATTGTGAATTTAATCTCATCCATTGGATAAAATGAAGATGGAGGGTGGGGATTGATCCTTTGGTATGTAAACAAAGTTTGGTCCTCAAATGATCTTAAATCAAACATAAAAGCATTGGCAATGCATATACTCATTCAAATAATTTGCAATAAAAAACTATTTTAAAATTCACTTTAAATGTAAAAGCTTTTTAAAAGACGTTTTAATACACTTTTTATTACTAGTATAAAATAGCAATAGTGGGAGAGGCTAAATCCTCAAGTAATTCTTGAATAGTTGAATGAGTTGAGTATTCATCAAAAGAGACTTTTACTTTAATGGCAAAAGAAATTTTAAAAACTTTTTGAGCAAAAAAAAGTCTTTCCCATTGAATATGCTTTAAGTGAATCGAAAATTAAACAACTAAATCAAAGGATTTTTGCAAAAATCATAACGCGCCTATGGCGCGGACGCTGGTGCAGATGGCAACGCTATAAGTGCCAAAAAAGCACCATAACAAGATGTATAATGTCATGCACTCTTATTGTGAGAATGAGACTTATGACCGGGAGTGGAGGGATGTACAAGATAAGAGGAGGGGGGGGGGTCGTTAAATATTCACATTTTTTAAGATTTATTTTTGAACGTTAATCGTCGTGCCCTCAACCTAAAACTGAGAATGCCCTCAACCAAATAGATGGTGTGGAAAAAGTGGGAGAAAGAACTCATTTTGTGAAAGGGTATTTAGTTTTGAGCTTTGCTACACATTCTTACATTTTCATCCTAAAATCCTCCTACACTCACAACAATATTATATAGTTTTGCCCACTCATTCTCTCTATGCATCTAAACCGTCAGTTTTGCCAAGTGGCAGGATCCTGTGAGTAGGACACTTTGTAGGCTTAAAATGTAGGAATGTTTAGCATTTTCCTTTAATTTTTGGTTGAGTTATTTAAGGACGAAGATGATAGAGATAGATGGGAGATGTATAAAAGATAATACGAGGAATTTGTTTATTTGGTTATTGTATAAGACATTTGAAATGTCATGCCTAGTAAAATGTGAAATAATAAACTAGACTTTATATTAATTTTCTTTTAAATTTACTACCTTTTATTTTTGAAAAAGAATCAAGTTTTCAACAATTTAGTTAAATATTAAAATTTTTAAGGTTAATTTTTGAACTTTGATCATCGTGCTCTCAACCTAAAACTGAGAATGCTCTCAACCAAAAAGATGGTGTGGAAAAAGTGGGAGGAAAAACTCGGTTTGTGAAATAGTATTTAGTTTTTAGTTGAGTTGTTTAAGGAGGAAGATGATAGAAATGAATGAGAGATGCATAAGAGATAATAAGAGGAATTTGTTTCTTTAGTTACTGTCTAAGACTTTTAAAATGTCATGCCTAGAAATATGTGAAATAATAAACTAGACTTTATATTAATTTTCTTTTAAATTTACTACCTTTTATTTTTGAAAAAGAACCTAGTTTTCAATAATTCAGTAGAATATTCATATTTTTAAGGTTAATTTTTGAACTTTGATCATCGTGCCCTCAACCTAAAACTGAGAATGCCCTCAAAAAAAAAGATGGTGTGGAAAAAGTGGGAGGAAAAACTCGGTTTGTGAAATGGTATTTAGTTTTTGGTTGATTTGTTTAAGGAGGAAGATGATAGAAATGGATAAGAGATGTATAAGAGATAATAAGAGGAATTTGTTTCTTTAGTTACTATGTAAAACATTTACAATGTCATGCCTAGAAATATGTGAAATAATAAACTAGACTTTATATTATATTTCTTTTATATTTACAACATTTTATTTTTGATAAAAAGTCTAGTTTTCAATAATTTAGTTAAAAACCTTACGAATCATTAGTTGAAGGGTTTTTTTTTTTGGCAACCTTATATAGAAAACAATAACCAAAAATTCAAATGTTTGTAGTTCATGCTTATTTATATGTTTTAGTACTTCAAATTATACTCAAAGAGAACAATGGCGTATACATTTGTTAACTTAACCTAATCATTCACTATTTTTCAACATAAACTACATTATTTTGTTGCTAAATTTTGCTTTATATTGTTTTCCCCTAAATTATTAGTTGTGTTTTGCTCCAATTTCCTAAAAGGAAAAAAATTTGTTTTGGTTTTTGCCACATTTAAGTACTCATGATAAGGTCTTATCGTGTTGTGAAAGTTAAATATTCACATTTTCTAAGGTTAATTTTTTAACTTTAATCGTCGTGCCCTCAACCTAAAATTGAGAATGCCCTCAACCAAAAAGTTGGTGTAGAAAAAGTGGGAGAAAGAACTCGATTTGTGAAAGGGTATTTAGTTTTTGGTTGAGTTGTTTAAAGAGGAAGATGAGATGGATGCGAGATGTATAAGAGATAATAAGAGGAATTTGTTTCTTTGGTTACTGTGTCATGCTTAGAAATATGTGAAATAATAAACTAGACTTTATACTATATTTCTTTTAAATTTACAACCTTTTATATTTTATAAAGAATCTAGTTTTCAATAATTTAGTTAAAAAAAACCTTACGAATCATTAGTTGAGGTTTTTTTATTGGCAACCTTATATAGAAAACAATAACAAAAAAATCAAATGTTTGTAGTTCATGCTTATTTGCATGCTTTAGTACTTCAAATAATACTCAAAGAGGACAATGGTGTATTAAGCTAATCATTCACTATTTTTCAATATAAACTATATTATTTTGTTGCTAACTTTTGCTTTATTTTGGTTTCCTCTAAAATATTAGTTGTGTTTTGATCCAATTTCTTCCTCACGAAAAAAATTTGTTTTGGTTTTTGCCGCATTTAGGTACTCATGATAAGGTCTTATCGCGTTGTGAAAGTTTATTCCATGTAATTTCCTATCGCGAATTTTTTTTTGCCCCCTGCCACCTAATTTCGCGGCTCCGCCAACCACATACCTTAACTAGTTAGGTCACATAATAATATATCTTTTTTTAAACCTGTGAACTAATGAAATTCTGCGAATAGAAATTTTGGGTTCACAGTGGTATATAGTTATTCAGTGTATTTATCGTATGAATCATAAATTACTATCTACAGTTTTATCAGTTCAGTATTAGGAAGTAAATCAATAGACACATGTACAACTAATTAAGCATCCATGCATGTTTACAAACATGATACCATGAATGCACTCTGTCTCAACATTCAGATTATATAAACATACCTCTTGGTTGGGGGCGACGAGGGTAGTGTATGCTAAATCATTCAAAATACACTTTTGTGTGCATTTTGGTGCTGTGTATTCAAATATGTATGTGTAACGTTGTTTATGCCTAGACACTAAGGATATGATGCAATGTGCCCTTTTAGCTAAGGATGTACTTATCGGGTAAGGATGAGCCTTTTTGGTTCACACATTTTTTTTTGAACAGCGTTCACACATCTCAGTTGATAAAAAACTATACAAGACTTGTGTTTGGGAAAATATGTAAATATTGATGTATATATGTGGATGTATGTAAATCCCCCTAAAATTGAAACCCCACTTTTTCACTCTATAAAACCCCACTTATCTTCTTCATTTTTTCATACTTCTCCTCTCAATTCTACAAACTCAAACAATGTCTCAAAAAACTTCCAAAACAAAACACCAAAATCCTGACGACAATCAAACGTTCCCATAACAACTAATCCAAATTTCATTTTACACGGCCAATCATCACCGATAAACTTTCGTCACCAATGAATGCCTTCACAAAATCAATTTTACTCACCTAATCCGTACTCGGCTCAATTTTATAACCAGCAAGCAAAAAATCAAATGTATTATCCACATGAGAAACAACAACTTCAGTTTCAATGTGAACAATATGAATGGCAAAAACAAGAAAAAATGGAGAAAGGCATCATGTACTACACTTCATCACATGATCATTTGACAAGGAAAGCACTAGAGAAGTGCTTGGTCTTGAAGCAACAAAACAAGGAGCGCTACAATTTAGATTATTAGTTTAAGTTTGTTTTAGTTTTTATCGTAATGTTTTTTATTTTAGTTGAATTGTTATCGTAATGTTTTTTATTTTAATTGAATTGTTATTGTATATTTTTTTTTTAATTATGAATGAAATTTTAATTTAAGAAAAAACATGGTCGTCATTGCGGTCACCATTAGTAAATTGTGGTTGGGATGTAGTCCTAGAGAGAGAAAGCTGACCTGGCGCTAAGGTGGTAGGGATGACCACAAAAATGTCACTATTAGCATTGGCCTAAGTATTGACATGAAATAGATATTAAGGGTGCGTTTGGTAGGGTTTAATCGGAATGGGGGAATCGGAATGGATATGATGCAAGTGTTTGGTTAAGATATATATCTTTCAAATATGGGATTGAAAGATATATATCTTCCATACTCTATAGGAGTCCAAGAGGCAATGTATCAAACTATCATAGGTGAAGGACCCACCTTATACCTAAACCGATACTGATTGTTATTCATGATATAATACCAAACACGGGTTGTGACCCTAAGTGTAATTATATCCTTTACTTCATTCATAATTGGACTATCCATCATGCAATGTGTATTTGTGCTTTCATCTATTTAATAAATGTTTGTAGGCGTCCAAGTAGCAAAAGTCGTATTGTAATACTAGTTTTAATGGTCGTGCATCCACAAAGTTCAGAAAGTACAACTAATAATTATATTTCAACAATATTTTTGCTGATAACTGAACGCTCCATCAGCGAGTTAGGTTCACAAGCGAGACAATGATAACGAGAATCAATACAGTAAAGCCATGGTACTACATGACGTGCTCTAACTGCAGCGGGAAAGCTACAAGTGACGGTTTAGTAGTGATGTGTCGAGATCATGGCCCACAACAAACACCTACAGGTAGTTACCGTATTAACTTTCAACTGTATATATGTAAAACCCGAAATAATTGAACCATATATTTTACCCCATTTTGAATTTTAACCTAAGTATGGATTTTAAATTTGTGTCATTTAAACTTTACATTATAATTAAAATATATAATATGAATTAATCCTAAAACAAAATAAATAAATCCTAAACTAAGTATAACCTAAAGTTACCTAATAATCTAAATGTTGTCCTAATATCTCTAATGCCTAAACTAAAATTTCCAGCCCATCCAATTGTTGTGTCGTGTGTTTCACCATGAGGATAAGAATATCCATCAAATCTTCCCATAATATTAAAAAGATTACATGCTCCTTTCACCTTATCACAAAACACGGGTTTACCAAAAATACTACACGCTATACCCTAAATCTTCTAAGCCGTATATTTATTTTCTTCCTATCCTCTTTTTCTTCTACCCACAACCAGAAACATACACCATTCGTCCTTTGTTTTGCTGCCAAGAAAGGAGTAGAGAAGCAGGTCTTGATGTCGAGAGTGAAGTGCTAAACGTTGGAGTGTTTGGTGGTGTTTGATTCGAGCCTAAGTCCTTGTTCTCATTCGGTTCTTCCTTAAGTCACATCCAGGTTCTTTATTTTCTTTTTGGATTCTCATTTAGTCGACACAAATGTGCTTTATGGACGACCTAAAACATGCCATATAATCATTCGAATCATGCTTGTAAATATGTTATTGCCTCGTTATATTAATCACATGAAATTTTAAAACTTATACGCCTATATGTAACTGTTTTATGTCGCATGTTATGGACTATTTTTGGTGTCTTTTGTCAGCCCTATATCGACTTATATCATCACTGAATCAAGCCCTAATATTCGACATATACACATCTTTATCAAGACCAAATCACGCTAAAGAAAAACGTTAGAATCAGGTCATAGTACTTGTTGCATATAATTGGTTGCATCGTTATTTTGTCACATGAAATCACGCCAAGATTTAAAAGTTATACGCCCCATCTTTGGTTGTTTTGTGTCGTGTAGGTGTAAGTATGAACCTGGAAATTTCATGTTACTAATCAAGTTATGTGGGCTATTTTTGTGTGTCAAGTTGTGTTACTAAAATATCTAAACATGTAGCTATAACGGTTTAAAAAGGTAGTTTGATTGTGTTATGTTTCGGCCTCGCTAAAATCTTTGTTGTCACGCTTGTAGTTGGTCTCGTATTTGCGTCCTTCTTTTAGTCTCGATCTATCGTTTCGTATAGAGATTATCTTGTGCTTCATATCGCATGCATGGTTCATGAAGGTTTTGATATCGATATCGGGTCTCGGTATTACTCTGTGTTGAGCGACATATGCGTAGAAGAGGATTGCATGTGCTAAGATGATTTCAATAATATTCTTATCAAAATAAAATGAATTTTTTACGTGAACAAATAGGAATGAAGATTTGCATGTGTAGTTCGAATTTGAAGCTAGAAGCATATCGTGTACTATATATAAGCCTAAAAACTAATTTGACACATCTAACCCTAAACAATGATAAATTAGCACATTAGGCCTTGAACTTTGGTAATTGTTACAATAAACCCTAGACTTGGCTAAATTGACACTTTAAACCCTAAGCTATAATAATTGTCAAACTAAACCTTTAACTTAACTTGCTATCTTTTGTAAACCCTAAGTTTGGCTAATTAATGATTATTACCCTAAAGTTACTAATTATGAAAAATTACCAAATATGAAAATTTGCTAAATATGGAAGATTACTAAAAAATAGAAATAAACCCTAACTTATATAATGAGTTTGTAAGTAATAAGCGATCATTAACTTGTGTAGATTACATGAAGAGGGAGTAGCTTCGGTTTTCGTGTGCTTTTGAGTTATTTGCTTGCTATGTTAAGGTACAGATATTCTATCCCTTTTTAGTAGGGATTTCTCATGACTTCTCGATCCTTGACTTTGATGTATCTGATTCTTTCTGATATGACCCGTTTGATTTGATCCTTTGATATGTTTCCTATGATATGATTCAGTTTGCTATCCATTCTGTTATGATGTTCATTATGCTATCTCCTTGATATGAGATTCTGTTCAGTTGATATGCTTTGATTATACTATGATTACTTCGTTATGATTATGGATAGCCTTGCTTCGTTTATGTGTTCTGTTGCCCGAACTAACTAGCCATGGAGGTACCATGGCCATGTCATTGAGGCACCAATGGCATGACACTTTCTGTGGAGGTGTGATTGATCCACGGCGTTCTCTTCTGTTCTGATATATATATGATTATTGCGCACATGGCAATTCTGTTATATATATGTATAGTCTCATACTTGCATATGTATTCTGTTTTGCAGGGAGCGTATGGATGCATCCTAGGTATTTGTCTGTTTGGATATGGTTTGACTTAGTGATTGGTAGTGCGTGCCATGCACCCCATTTCACTTCTGGTACTTGAGAGGTCTCCCCTCCTTGTACACATATGCTATGACAAGATTATGTGATTAAGCATGTGGCATGCTTTCTGAGCTCGTGGGCATTTCTGTTTGATATTATGATTATGATTCTCTATTTGACTTCTTTGATCTCATTATGATTTCCTTATGGTTCATTATACGTTGCTCCTTTAGATTATATGATACTTTGTTCAGCAGATCCTTTTGATTCCGTTGATATATTCATTTCATTCAGTTATTTGTTTCGTTATATATGTTCACTAGGCTTTTTAAGCTCAACCGCGTTTCTTTTCCGTGCGGCAGGTAATAAGAGGGATGCTGGGCTTTGATGGGCTGAGAGTAGGAGCTATTGAGTTGACTGACCTTACCTAGTTTCCTAGCATTCTGGACTTAGTTTGGAGAACATTTATTTTGGATATTTCGTTTCTTTTGGACATGTTGGATTATGTATTTTCCTTTTGAAGTCATTTGGATTATATGACTCGGTACTTTATTTAATAAGACTTCCGCTTGCATTATTATGCTTTGTATGACACCATAATGTGACATTTTGACCCTTGTTGGGTTGGGGTGTTACAATTATGGTATCAGAGCTTAGGCTTCACCCTGTAGAGCTTAGGCTATGACCTGTGAGGATTGGGTAGAGGTTAGGCTTCCTTTTGATTCGATCTCTTCCTTTCGTATTTTGATTGTTAACCATTAAATTGTTGTCGCTGATTCGTTTGTTAAATATTCAGATGGTGAACACCCGTAATTCTGAAGACTTCAGTTCGAACCCTGCTTTTACTACAGCAGTTAAGCATGCTGTTGACGCACTGTTACCGGAGCTTACCGCACGGATGACAGACGAGGTCCGTCAGAGTACGGCTAGTGGTAGTGGTGGTTCTGGTGGGGATGCTCAGCCCACCAACATTCACACCTGGCTAGAGAAGTTTATGAAACATAAACCTCGGTCCTTTAGCTCCGCATCTACTCCAGTGGAGGCGGAGAATTGGATAGCCCATGTGTAGAAGATTTTTGAAGTTTTGGGATGTGCCGACTAGTTCAAGGCAAGGTTGGCCAGCTATAAGTTTGAGGGTAACGCACTCAGTTGGTGGAAAGCGTACAAGTTAGCTAAGGGTGGAGATGATTTTGTTGCTTCTTTGTAAGGGAACGATTTCCGTGATACTTTCTTCTTTCAGTACTTTCCACTGTCTGAGCAGCAGAAATTTAAGAGGGAGTACCATTCCATTCGACAGATGGAGAGAGAGAGAGTCGAGTGCTGACTTCATGAAGAGATTTCTTCGTTTGGCTGGGTTCTTTGGTGCTAAAGCAGGTACTCCGGCAGAGCAAGCTAAAAATTTTAAGTGGGGTTTGAATCATTGGATCATGGATAGGATCGTGAATAATGAGTACACGGATGTGGCACAAGTTTCCAATGCTGCTCGTAATATTGAGATTTTGCGAGAAAGAGAGAGGCATAGTAACAAGAGGAATCGTGATGGGGACCGTATTCGTCCGGCATGTCAGGGTAGTAATCAGAGGGGTTACGAGCAGAGGGGTTACGACAAGAGAAGTTATGATAGGTGTGGAAACGACAGACATGGTGACTATAATCAGAAGTCATGACGGGACAGGGATCAACAGTCTAGTGATTATCTGCAGAACCATTCTTCGGGTTCGTCTGGTCAGAGGGGTAACACTGATCGTTCTTCGTCTACTCCTTGTGATTTGTGTCGAAAGTTCCACCCTGGAAGGACTTGTTATAAGATTACAGGTGCATGTAACTCTAGTGGCTCGACTAAGCATATTAGGAGAGATTGTCCTAGGAACGGTAGCAACAACAACAACAACAGGGGTGCCAGGGACAACAAACCAGCTGTTACTAGGGGTCGCGTGTATTCTCTAACCAGAGATCAGGCGGAAAACACTTCAGGTACCGTTATAGGAACTTTACTTATGTATGATCGTCATGTATTTGTATTATTTGATAACGGCGCAACGCATTCCATGGTTTCTACTACACTTGCTAAAAATATTGATATCTTCCCTATGCGTTTAGACTATTCGTTATCTATTTTGACTCCCATGAAAAATCTTGTGATCATCAATCACGAGTATCTGAATTGTCCTCTACGTTTTGGTGACAAAATTCGTGCTGCAAATCTGTTTTCTTTGGACGTGTGTGACTTTGACATTATTTTGGTTATGGATTGTGTAATACCCGAAAATAATAGACTACATATTTATAGCGATAGATGAATATTAATATTTTCATATAAATACATGTTAATACTTATCTAAGAAACAGAAACAAAACCCAATTTTAAATAACAATACAAGAAATTCAAATGATATTTAGAACTAGTCAAACCCCACTAATATTGTTAGACTAATGGGCTTAGTCAAAAACAAAATGAACGTGATAAAAAAAAGCCGAAATATATGATCGGGTTACGCATAAAGATAGCATGAAACTGTCATTATCACAACAATAAACCTAATCACTCACAAAACAAATATACGACACCACTTCAAAAGTTTTAAATCAAGCTTAGAAACAAGATTACACGAGATTGAAAAATTCGGTTCTTGGGCTGTTGGAATTCATTGTCAGTGTTTAAGTTTGAATCTCTATCCGTGGTTGATTCCTTAATTGGAGGTAATTCTTCAACCTACTTCTATAACAATCATATAACTATTTCACATAATTATTAGGCTAGTTTCATGCCAAGATTAATTTGATAGCAAAACCAAGGTTTGCTATCATAAACTACATTGTGTCTTTTTTTTTCTAAAAAATAAAAAAAAAGGATTTTACGAAACATGAGGTCTACGGGTAACGCTCGATCGGGTTAAAAGGGAGTAGGAGCAGTTCCTCTTCATGTCTATATGCATTTTTTATAAACTTGACGTTTAAGACTATATATAACAAGAAGGTTAAAATAATTATTGCGTATTGTGTTGGTCCTCAACAGTTTATGAGTTTCACTTAAAATTATGGATTTCACTTAATATTATTTTAAATGCAACTGTATAAAGCGATTAACTTTAGATGATTCTTCCTAATGGCCATGGGTTAATAAAATAATAGTAATATATATAAGTATGGTCATATGCATGATAAACTTGTAGTAGGGCAACAATTGGTTCAGATTACTTACTAGACGTACCTATAGTTTCGAAATAAATACTTGAACCATAATTTAGAATAAATAAGTGGCATCATACGGATTGAAATGTAAACATGCAGGTCACTTGGTACAAAAATACTAGTTTTATAAATAACATATTAAATAATGACAACACACATTATTACTAGTCAGATTGAGAAATATAAATTATTGGTTCACAAATCATTGTAGATCATTTGACTGAGAAGTAGGTTCGAATCTTCGTCTGATAACAACTAAGGAGGCCTTATTTAACACAAGTGAAACAAACCCTAAAAATCAGTCATTATTGATCATTAATGAGGTGTGTAAAAATAGAAAACCTAGGCGTGTATTAAATGTGTAATTAGGGCTTGGAAAAAACTATGATATCATGTGTGAAAGCCAAACTATTTTGCTCGTTAATCTCATGGGTTTTTGAGGGTGATTCGTGGGTCGTTGTGTGAGTCTAAACTTGGATTAAACATGTCTTGTGAATTTATGAAGGCTCGTGTGCGTTGGTACAATTAAACATGTTGGATAATGGCTTAAAACGGGGTTTTGAAACTGGACTGTTTTGTAATATGAAAATGTGTGTTTGATAGCGTGAGTTTCTAAAGTTTCTAATACTGAATTCTTGCATGTAAACCTAGTTTAATATCTTAATTAAGTTTTCCAAGTGGTTTGGAGTTGTATTGGGCATGTTTTTGAATTTTATAGGATCATGTGTCTAACCTGAGTTTTAGGAACGTAAAATCAGTCAACTTCTATGATTTTTCATTTCAAATCTATAAATAGTTGAGAGCTATCCTTTTACAGATAGTATTTTCTACATGTTTAGTAACTTCTTGAATTTTTGTAGATTTTTCTGAAGTGTTGAAGTAGGTCTAATAAATGTAAACTTTGGGGTTGTACCTGCAGTTCACTTTCTGGACATGTTTGGATAAATGATTTTTGAAATGGTGGTTGTACTTAATAATAAATTCTGGGAAAGTTCATGTAAGCTCATAAGACATATAGGTACATGTATAAATTATTATAGCTTCTGAATCGGAGTCAAGATATGGTTTGAAAATTCGTAGAGTGAAGGCTAAAACATATTAAAATCAGAAATTGTTAAGAAACTAAGATTTTGTGATATTTGATGAGTGGCCTTTTACTCATCATTTTATACCCGAAAAACCCCACAAAAATGACCAAAAACACCCAAACGGACCATATATTGTTACAAATTTCCTTGGATTGTGTTTTTTTTGTGTTTCAGGTACAAAAGGATTGAAAACGGGGCAAATACGGACAAAACCGAGCTTGATTGGGAAAAGAGCCGAAAATCGAAGACGGAAAAGACGTTTTTCGTTTGGATTTAATTCAAGCTCAAGAAATCTCAAAATGGCCCTTGGATAATTTCAGAATCACAAAATTGGTCCCTTGATTTATTTTGGAGGAATGGCAGATTTGACCCCTGGACTTTGCAAGACTTACAACATTAGTCCATTTGTTTAAACCTATTTTATCCTAAAAAAAAAAAAAAAAAAAAAAAAAAAAAAAAAAAAAAAAAAAAAAAAAAAAAACACTTTAACAACCGGATCCCATCCCAATGCAAACCTTATCCCATTGGCCCATCAAAAACCTAAGCCCAACAACCCACTAAGTTAAAAGACCCAAGCCCGAACACCTTTTTAACTAAAATAAAAACACGGGTAATATAAAAATAGTCAAATCCCCTTATTCGGTCAAACCCCCCTTTCACCCCATTCAAAATCCCTAGCTAGCGACCTAATCACCATCATCATCTCCTTCATCCCTCACTTAGACCACCATTAATCTGTTAACACCAATTCAGTCCCCATCACCTCCACTACCAGCCAAAGAACCCACATGGGGTTGTCGTTGGTCCCCCCATCCACCCTGGCAATCCCAGAAACCAAAAGGATCCAACGGCTCAAATCAATTGTTGTTGGCAGCAAGAAAAGATCCAAGGGTTGACAAGGAAGCACACGAAGCAATGAAGAAACACACTCACACAACAAACACACTCATTCTAGGGTTTTGGTTATATTTTTAGTATAAATAGATTAGTAGTAGTGTAGTGTGAGCGAGGTTTATTTTAGCTTAGTTTTTTAAGGTATTTGTAATTTTAATTTTAAGCATTGTAATTTACTTTAATTTCAATATAAGTTCAGTTTTTTTTTTTTTAAATTCCAATTTACTGCTTTTTAGCTTATTTTTTTTATTTTATTTAACTGCTTATAATTTATGTTCTCTTGTTATCTGCTTATTTGGTCTTAATTATTTGAGTTGATGTTAGTTTAGTTAGTTAGGATAATGAGTTTGGCTGTTTTGACTTAATGGGTGAAAATGGGTCAATTTGAGTGTACACTGTTCATGTGCTATTTCCTCAACTTTGATAAGCTTTATTTTAGTTATATCAGCTGAGGTTTGGAAGGTTTAAGCTTATTTTAATGCTTTGAGAGAATTAGAATAGGCTGGTAAAAGTTTAGAACCAGTGCTGATCTAATAAGCTAGGTATAGGATTAAGTGAATTTAAATCTTGAATGTGGTGTTTCTGAGTTCAATCTAGTGCTAGTTTATTATCATTTAAGTTTTGATAGATTCACTCTACATTTGCAGACTGCATATCTGCATCAGATCTGTCCCATATAGCCATTTTCTAAGCTTTTTATCTGCTTATTTAGTTGTAATTAGGATCTAATTTTTGGTACACTAGTAGATTTAGGTATAAGCTCCATCTGTTTGAGCTTATTTGAGGATCTGGAGCTTATTTAGTTACTCAAGTTTGGCCTGCAAGTAGGGCTTAGAGTCTCTTGTGCCCTGCTCATGTTACTCAGCAGACCACTTTGAATTTTTAGCTTATTTTTGTGCTTCTAAATGCTTATTTGTGATGCTCATTTGTTTATTTGGATATTGTTTTTAGTTAGTGATATCTTAGTTTATTTCCCATTTTTATTAGATTATTTAATAGCTTATTAGGTCACCTTGCATTTTTGTGAGATTATCTCTTTTTTTTTTTCACCACTGATCAATCAACAGAAGCTGTTCCTGGGTTTGTGTTTGAGTTTAAAAAAAAAATTTAGTAAAAAAATCTGCTATGAATCAATTGACAGTAAGATTTAAAAAGGAAATCAAAGAAAAAAAATAGATTGCAAAAACTGACATACCTGGGATTCGAACCCAGGTCTGTCTGCCCACAATCAAACAACCCAACCACTGCACTCTTGGCTTTTGTTAGTTAAAACTTACATTATTTAATTTAAAACCCTTTTTATTCCTTTTCCATTTTTAGCTAATCAAACCTTGTTTGCTTTTTCCCAGCTTATTGAAATAAGCTGGGACACTTTTTATATTTTTCATAGCTCAAGTTTAATATAAAGTATTTTAGAAAAAAAATTTAGAATTTCTTTTTTCGTTTAGTATTTTTAATCAATTATTTTCTTTTAAATAGTTTTTAATTTATAAAAAATTATTAAAAAGTCAAAAAAATATATTTCTTTTTTTTCAAAATTTTATTTTGCCATTTAGAACTTAGGAAAATTATTTTGATATCCGTAGGGGTAGTTTTTAATAGATTTGACGTTTTTACTCATTCGTAGTTTCCGTTTTACGTTATTTATTTTTCGTTTTAGTAGATTTTAGTAACCCAAGAAACCCTCGTTATTTCAAGTATTTTAATACCAAACCGAAAATGATATCCTCAATTTCACACCTCGCAAGGAGAACGACCCGGGTATTCGCTTATCCGGTATTATAATCGATTGTTGCGTTAAACCGTCGCGAGTTGACTTTTCTTCGTGAGAGGTTGACTTGTGATACGTTTTGACCCGACTATCAATTTTTGGCGCCGCTGCCGGGGAGGTGTGTTGCGACAATATCGTCACGGTTTGACGATTAGTGACTTGAAGAACCTTCCTCGTGAAGTTTCGTATATATCTTGTGAATATTTTTTATCCAAAAATCCAAAAAAAAAATTGAAAAACCAAAAAACCCAAAAATATTCTTCTTTCCTTTTTAACCCTAATGTTCTTGGTGCATGCGCACACGTAATCGTAGACGTGCTGCCTCATTAGTCGAACCCGAGATTCGTACTAATCCCGATCCTCCCATTATCATAATGGCGGAGAATCGCACCATGCTTGAGCTTCTCCAAGCACCCACCGAGGGTTACGGAGATGCTATTGTTGTTCCCCCGATCGTTGCCGATAATTTCGAGCTTAACCCGGCATTACTATCCTTTGTAACGTCGAATCAATTTTACGGTTTCGAGAGGGATGACCCTCATTCCCACATTCGATGGTTCAACAAAATTTCATCGACCATCAAATGTAGGGATGTTCCTCCAGAAGCATTCAAATTGCTTCTCTTTCCTTTCTCTCTTGAGGGGCAGCCCGGATTTGGCTTGAAAAACAACCCCCTCGTTCTATCTTAACTTGGGAAGATTTGGTGTCGAAATTTGTGAACGAATTCTTTCCACCTTCAAAAACGACAAGCTTAAAAAATGAAATTACCAAATTTACTCAAAAATTTGATGAATCTTTTAGTGAAGCGTGGGACCGTTTTAAAGAATTACTTCGCAAATGTCCTCACCAAGATTTTTCCGAGTTACACCAAATTGATACTTTTTACAATGGATTGAACCAAACTGACCAAGATTCTCTAAACGCCGCCTCTGGTGGTTTTATATTGAATCGGACTACGGGAGATGCTTTGTCCATCATCGAGAACAAGTCAAAGGTTCGCACTTCACGAAGCAAACCGGTTGTTTCCCAAGTGAGTGCTTCGCCTTCTTGTTCACAAACGATGAATACTTCTAGCACGGATGCTAAAATTGACAAGCTTACGGATACCGTACAAGCTTTGGTTCTCTCCATCCCAAAAATTCTTTCTTCTACCCCACAAGCTTCTCCACCCGCTCAAGTCAAAGCGGTGGAGGAAAATTGTGTCACTTGTGGTGGTCCTCATGCTTATTATAATTATACCGCCACCGATGGCCGGCCTTTTAAAAGCAATGCCATAGCCGAGTCTTACAACCAAGGAGGTACTCAATACCGTCCTCAAGTTGACCCGAGCTATCGTGCTAACTATCAAGCAGGACCACCCGGTTTTTCTCAACCAAACAATCAAAACAGGTTTAATCAAAACCAAAGTAGGGGGCAAAATGTTCCATATCAAGCCCCTACTAATCAATACCCGACCCAAGGGGTCAATTTCACTCAAGGGTATCAAGCTCCAAATTACCCTGCCCCGATTGCTCCCTCAAATGATCTTGCAAATTACATTAAGACAAATGAGGTGAAAATGAGGGCCATGCAAAATCAAATCACAAATTTGAAAATCGAATTTCAAAATGCTTTGACTAAGCAGGGTAATGAGCTCAAAAGCAAAATTGATCAATCGCAAACAAAGATTGAAAACATGTTTGATACCCTCATCCATCAATTTTAGCAAGCTTCTACTTCAGGAACTCTCCCAGCTAATACAATTCTTAACCCAAAGGGAGAGTTGAAAGCTGTTACCACCCGAAGTGGTAAAGCTTATGACGGACCCTCGATTCCTACTCCTTCTCCGGTGAAGGAAGTGGAACGAGAGGAGGAGGTAACAAAGGACAAGGTGCACACCTCAAGCCCACAAAGTACCGTGTGGAAAACTAGAAGGGGGGTTGAATAGTTTTATGTCTTTTAATTTTATTATGAAAACCTTTGTTTATTTTTAAAACACTTAGATTCAAGTTTGTATGAAAAATAAAACTTGAACCTTATTATTAGTTATATATGTATTCTTTTAAATTGATTGTAAAAGTTTTGGTTTCTTGAATGGATTTTCAAATTGATCTTTATGTGAAGTCGACCTCTAATTAATACTAGCAATTATATAAACCTATGTGTATGAAAGTAATGACGATGCAAGTAAAGAAATAAATAAGGTATGGAAAGATCTAACCGAGACACGAGAGATTTATAGTGGTTCGGCTAAAAGGACACCTTCCTTGCCCTACTCCACTCCCCGAGCACACCTTGCTCGAGAGTTTTCTTCACAACTTCAATAAGCTCCCTTATGGCGGAGAAAACCGTACACAACTTTGGCTTACACGGGTTTAACGACACAAAGCTAAATGTCGAGTTCTAATCGTAGCTAGAACCAATCTCACAACTTCACAACACAACTTCTTCACAACTTATTCACGACTACTTCACAACGGCTTCACGACTGCTTCACGACTTCTTCACGACTTCTTCTCGACTTCAACATGACCGCTACACAACCTCTATGATGCGGCTTCACGACTTCAACACTATGTCTTCATGACTAAGACTTCACGACTTCAACATGTCCGCTACACAACCTCTATGCTACGGCTTCACGAATTCAACACTAGGACTTCACGACTAGGACTTCACGGCTTCAACACAACCACTACACAACTTCTATGCTACGGCTTCACGACTTCAACAATAGGACTTCATGACTAGGACTTCACAACTTTAACACGACCGCTTCACAGCTTCTATGCTACGGCTTCATGACTTCAACACAAGGACTTCATGTCTTCTAAGCTACGGCTTCACCACTTCTACACCACGGCTTCACGACTTCTACACATTGACCTCACAACTTCTATACCACAACTACTTATACAACATCTTCACTACTTACACACAACACTAATCTACAACACACACCTTACATACAAATGAATGAATGATTTACAAACTTTGTTAAACACACAACTTAAGTAACAAAATGATACTAAGTTGTAATACTTCTAATCTTGATTGATAGAAGTATTCTTCTTTTGCACTTGGATGGTGGAAGCTTGGATCACTTGGAAACCAATGCTTGAGATTACATGATCAAAGGTTTATTTAAGATATGAAATGAGATCTACAACAGAAAGTTTTAGTGCAAAAGGGTGAGTAAAAATCCAGGAGAAGGCTGGCATTTATAGGAGAAAAACTGGACAGCTGGAGCCTACTGGAGCGGGGGCGGTCCCCTTAAATAGGGGGCAGTCCCCTTAATTATTAAGGGGGCCGCCTAGCAAAATTAAGGGGGCCGCCCCTACTGAACGTTGGCCAATTTTGTCCTTTTGTGGGGAAGGTTTTTCTGGAACATTTTAACTGATTTTGGTTAAAAATTTGAATTCATATTTTTATAAAAGATTAAACATTTTTATTTAATACCAAAAATGTTTTTCAAAAATATATAAAATGTTTTTGATGTTATATAAAAAATCTAGTTATTAAGAAAATGTTCCTTTGATCATGTAATGCATTAAGCATTAGTTCATTCATACCTTAAGTGATTTTAGTTGTAGAAGTGAATATTTACAACTAAGTACTTGTTTAATTTATAAGTTTATGTTTTAATGAGTTTACATTTTGTGATCATCAAAACATAGAGATATGAATAAATATTGATAATGTTTTTAGGCATTTATTTATGTCAACAATCTCCCCCTTTTTGATGATTACAAAACCTAAACTCATTAAATCCAAAAAGTTATTTTTGGACATGTATTTAGTGAGTTTATATTCACTTCTCCCCCTTTTTGTAGAATCAAAAAGGTTATGCCGACAAGTTTTTGAGACAAAATTTGTCAGGACGAGAACTCCCCCTTGATGTGTGCTCCCCCTCGTTTGAGGGCACCAAGGAATCGATATATGGAATACTTGCAAGAAAAATATTAGAAGCACAAGCATATATATAGCAAAAATAAGCATGCATATAAAGACATTCATTAAAAATGTTGTGTATAAATACACAACCATCCAAGATTATATTCAATCCTACATTAGCTAGTAAGTAATGCAATCTACATAATCATTCTAGGAGTACATGATCTTCCATGGGGCTTGCACACAAAATGGTTTGAAAAATTATTTTTGATTAAACATTGCATATGCTTAATTTGGTGAGAATGAAGGTGGTAGTGGGTGAAAATGGTGGAGGTTGTGGGGGGTTGGTTGTTAAGCATGTGTTCAAGGGATGAAAACATGTAGTGTATCTCATCTCTAAGACCAAAGATGATGGTTTGGTTGTGGATGTAGTGGTATTGGTGATGATGAGAAATGAGCATCAAGAGGTGTTATTGGTGATATGGAAATGACAAGTTGGGTGAATGGAGGTTCTTGAGTAGGAGGTGGAGTTGATGCTCTTGATGGTGGTGATGAAAGGTGTGAGTTGGTGTAGTTATTGATGGATGAAAGGGTGTTTTTGATGGTGCATTTGGTGCACTTGGGGATTAACATTGAGGTGGTGGTGATGGAGTTTTGGTGTCTTAGAGATGATTTTGGTGATAGCATGGTGAATGAAAATGGGTGTTTGATGGAGGTGATGGTTGATTTAGGTAAGGTTTGGGCTAGATAAAAGGGGTCGCAAGATGCAAAAGAAAACAGTAAATTTTACTGCCCAGATGGCCGGTCCCCTTAATTGTAGGCCGGCCCCCTTAAAATTAAGGGGACCGCCTAGGGAATTAAGGGGGCCGCCCATCTGGTGTTTTCCCAGGCGACCAAATTTGAAAAATTTCCAGAAAAGGGTCATTTTTAGGGTGTTTTTGCGGCAAGCTCCATTTGAATCATGTACATCAAGAATGATTAAATAGTGACATAAACATGTTAATTACGCATGCATACATTTAAAACATATTATGGAATAAGCATGTTATTAATCATCAAGCATGTATATATATCATGATATCAAGTATACAAGCAATAAGCATAACAATCATATATTAAAGACAAGAAATAAAGCATTCATTAGGTGAAAATAATTATGTTAAAAGCATAATTATTGATACAACACATATTTTGCTTATAGCATGCAATAAGTAGAAAATTTTAAATTGCCTAATAGATCCATTGGACTTGCTTGAGACATGAAAATTTGGATTATTTTGGATGGATGATGGTAAAGAGGGGGTAAAAAATGTTGGATTAATGGGGTTGTATGTTTGGGTGTATGGATGTTGGAGAGAGTGTTGATAGAGGAATTGGAAGTGGAGAGTTTGGACTTGACCATGTTGAATGAGGGTTTTGATGTTGTTCAAGTGGTGGTGTTGGATTAGATCTAGTGAGAAGATACTCAATCCAAGTGAGACGCTCATTTAAGGTGATGGTTTGATTTTGGAGAAAGATGCAACAAGGACTATTGTTGACATGTTTCTCAATTTGACTCAAGTGATGTGGTGATGATGGTAATGATGGTGAGATGGATGGTGATGATGGTAATGATGGTTTGATTTTGGAGAAATATGCAACAAGGACAATTGTTGACATGTTTCTCAATTTGACTCAAGTGATGTGGTGATGATGGTAATGATGGTGATATGGATGGTGATGGGTTTAAGTTGCTTTGAGCAAGGTGCAAAGCAAGGAGAGCATTAAGCTCATGGGCTTCCTTGAGTTCTTCAATGAACTTCAAGTGTTGAGCGGAAGGTGATGATGATGGAGAGTGGTTGTTATTTGGTGGAAGTGGTGGTGACACTTTTGGTGGTGGAGACATTTGTGAACTTGGGTAATTATGAGTGAATGAAGGTGGACATATGGATGATTGGTTATGTGTGTGAAAGGGTTCATTAGGATGAGGTTTAGGTGTTGGTTGAGTTTGAACAACATCATTTTTTGGGTTATGGCAAATGTCAAGCTTCCTCCTCCAAAAGAGTATTTATGGTGTAGTGTTGATGTGATTGTGGAAGGTAAATTTTGGAGGGTGGTTTGTGACAAAATGTGTTTGTGAATTTTGGGAAGTATAGGATAAAATGAGTTGGAAATTGAATAAGAAATCAGTAATCCGTTACTCCAGATGGCCGGTCCCCTTAAATAAGGGCCGGTCCCCTTAATTTTAAGGGGGCCGCCTGGGTATTTAAGGGGGCCGCCCATCTGCTGACTTCCAGATTACTGGAAATGGGTTTTTGGCATAAATTTGTAGAAAGGTTGTGTTTTTGGGTTTAGTTTCAAGCAAGTCCAACTTCTTTCAAGGCAATTTAGGATTTTATAACTCATATATGCTAAGCATATTTATTTAAGCAACTTTATCTAACATGCAAACTACTCATTAAGCATATAACATGTATATACATATATTAGACAAGAAGATAATACATAGCATCAAGTAATTCATAGTATCATACTTAAGAAGATTAAAAGGCTTGTTAATTAATCCTATTGATTATCTATGTACAAGGGAATGTGGAGTTGTGATAGCATGGACTTCTAGACTTGTACCAAGTGAGATCTTTAATAAGTAAACCATGATTTTTCATTATTGATTTAGTTCACTTATAAGTGTCATATACACAAGTATATATGACATATATGAGATCACCAAGCATGATTTAAAGAAATGTTTTTGGCATTATTCAACAATGCTTGAAAGTAGGTTTTATGTGGATGTGAAAAGTATATTAATGAAATAGTTTTGGCTTTGTTTCAAAATGTTTTTATGAGGAAAGAAAACATATTTTTCCAATCTTTGGTTTTTGATAAACACGTAATTATGGACACAAGTTTGAAAGAAAGGTAGGATGGTGAAACATGTTTAATAGCAATGTGTCATAATCTTTTGAAAAATCATTTTTCCAAAATGTGAAGTTTTTGCAAATTTAAAAATAAGTCCCATTAATTATAGGTTTTAAAAATAGTGATTTATAAAAGATCTCATGCTCAAGGGCATTGGTTAAGTCTATTGTCACATGCTACCTCTTTCTACATATCCTATGGCATTTAAGCATGTATTATGACTAAATACAAAAATACATCATGTCAGAGTAGTTAGAGAAAAACAAAAGCTATTATAATGACAATGCATTCAACAACTAAACAAATAATTACGAAGGCATGCAGTCAAATCACATAGGAGCAAGTAAACATCTAGAAATTTTATATACGCAAGATGACATAAATCTAGGAATGAAAAGCTCTAGTGAAAAGCAAAGTTCATAACAGTAAACTATCGTTAGGTATATTTAGGAAGAATAATGTATTCAAGTTGGAGAATGAGTATGGGACTATTACTAGTGGTGCTCAATTCAGGCTAAACATGACCGTTTTTACGGGTTACACACACCCAACTTCTCACATAGAAGCAATTCAACCGTTAGGTCAAATTGAGTTTCTATTCAATAGATTCTCCAGTAGTCATTCTCTTTTTAGAAGAAATTAAGTTCCTAAATTTACCTATCGAAGAGTACCAAATATGAAGATTGCTTGGTTCACTAACACTTAGGGGGGCTAACTAAAGGGTTTCTAGTTTATTAAGCCACATAACGAATATAACTAAAGTGTAAAGGCAAAGCAACCTATCAGACTAAGCATATCCTAAGGCATTAATAAGATTATATGCATGGAGTAATTACTTATGAAATTTTAAATAGAGAACTTACCTCACGTCCTAGCTTTTCTTCGTAATGTCTCTGATGATGATCTTATTTAAACCGAAGTGGCTTGACCCGAACATGTCTTGTACGGATCATGATCTTCTCCTTCGTCTGTGTCACTCCATGATTTTGGATTGAGTTCACTTTGGAGTTGATTCATGTAGTCTTCTTCGTTAATACCTACATTAACAACATTTGAACTAGTAGCACATGTATCTATTTTATCTAAATGTTTATCTATTAAATTTTCTAAGATAACTAATTCATGTACAAGATCAAAATCCTTATCTTTGGCTTGACATTTTTCTTGATGAAAGTTTAAGAGATTTTTCCAAATATCGTTTGCCGTTTTACAGAAAGATATTCTTTCATATTCAACTTTTGGCAAGGTTTTGTAAATAATTATTTTAGCTTCATTATTTTTGTTATTCTTAGTTTTTAAATAATCATTTTGAGTTTCAAAATCCGTTTTTGTTTGACTTTCAAAATCCGTTTTTGTTAGTTGAAAATCACCAATCGAAATGACATGCCAAAGATCTAGATCAATTGATTTCACATAAGTTTCAAATTTATTTTTCCATTCAAGAAAAGTATATTTTCAAATAGTGGTGGTTTTAGTAAAGATTCCCCTTCTAGATATTTTTCGAATTCCATAGATCGATTCAAGTTTTAAAATACAGTATATTTTAAAGATCTTGATTGACGTGGCTCTTGATACCAATTGTGGAAAACTAGAAGGGGGGGGGGGTTGAATAGTTTTATGTCTTTTAATTTTATTATGAAAACCTTTGTTTATTTTTAAAACACTTAGATTCAAGTTTGTATGAAAAATAAAACTTGAACCTTATTATTAGTTATATATGTATTCTTTTAAATTGATTGTAAAAGTTTTGGTTTCTTGAATGGATTTTCAAATTGATCTTTATGTGAAGTCGACCTCTAATTAATACTAGCAATTATATAAACCTATGTGTATGAAAGTAATGACGATGCAAGTAAAGAAATAAATAAGGTATGGAAAGATCTAACCGAGACACGAGAGATTTATAGTGGTTCGGCAACAAGGACACCTTCCTTGCCCTACTCCACTCCCCGAGCACACCTTGCTCGAGAGTTTTCTTCACAACTTCAATAAGCTCCCTTATGGCGGAGAAAACCGTACACAACTTTGGCTTACACGGGTTTAACGACACAAAGCTAAATGTCGAGTTCTAATCGTAGCTAGAACCAATCTCACAACTTCACAACACAACTTCTTCACAACTTATTCACGACTACTTCACAACGGCTTCACGACTGCTTCACGACTTCTTCACGACTTCTTCTCGACTTCAACACGACCGCTACACAACCTCTATGATGCGGCTTCACGACTTCAACACTATGTCTTCATGACTAAGACTTCACGACTTCAACATGTCCGCTACACAACCTCTATGCTATGGGTTCACGACTTCAAAACTAGGACTTCAAGACTAGGACTTCACGGCTTCAACACAACCACTACACAACTTCTATGCTACGGCTTCACGACTTCAACACTAGAACTTCACGACTAGGACTTCACAACTTTAACACGACCGCTTCACAGCTTCTATGCTACGGCTTCATGACTTCAACACAAGGACTTCATGTCTTCTAAGCTACGGCTTCATCACTTCTACACCACGGCTTCACGAATTCTACACATTGACCTCACAACCTCTATACCACAACTACTTATACAACATCTTCACTACTTACACACAACACTAATCTACAACACACACCTTACATACAAATGAATGAATGATTTACAAACTTTGTTAAACACACAACTTAAGTAACAAAATGATACTAAGTTGTAATACTTCTAATCTTGATTGATAGAAGTATTCTTCTTTTGCACTTGGATGGTGGAAGCTTGGATCACTTGGAAACCAATGCTTAAGATTACATGATCAAAGGTTTATTTAAGATATGAAATGAGATCTACAACAGAAAGTTTTAGTGCAAAAGGGTGAGTAAAAATCCAGGAGAAGGCTGGTATTTATAGGAGAAAAACTGGACAGCTGGAGCCTACTGGAGCGGGGGCGGTCCCCTTAAATAGGGGGCGGTCCCCTTAATTAAGGGGGCCGCCTAGCGAAGTTAAGGGGGCCGCCCCTACTGAACGTTGGCCAATTTTGTCCTTTTGTGGGAAAGGTTTTTCTGGAACATTTTAACTGATTTTGGTTAAAAATTTGAATTCATATTTTTATAAAAGATTAAACATTTTTATTTAATACCAAAAATGTTTTTCAAAAATATATAAAATGTTTTTGATGTTTTATAAAAAATCTAGTTATTAAGAAAATGTTCCTTTGATCATGTAATGCATTAAGCATTAGTTCATTCATACCTTAAGTGATTTTAGTTGTAGAAGTGAATATTTACAACTAAGTACTTGTTTAATTTATAAGTTTATGTTTTAATGAGTTTACATTTTGTGATCATCAAAACATAGAGATATGAATAAATATTGATAATGTTTTTAGGCATTTATTTATGTCAACATACCGCACACGTCCTACCTCCAGTAATCCTGTAAAACTCCAATTCCGGAATGCGATGTTCCGAAGACAAATTCTAAGCCTTCAATACCATATCCTTCAAGGCTTAATGATCAGAAGCATAAAGAAAAAAACAATCAACAAATGGAAAAGTTCTTTCAAATCTTCAATGAGTTGCATTTCGACATAAGCTTTGCAGATGCTCTCGTTCTTATGCCAAAATTTGCATCTAAACTTAAAAGTTTGCTAAGCAACAAGGAAAAGTTGTCGGAGATGGCAAAAACCCCCCTAAACGAGCAATGCTCGGCGGTTATCCTCAAAAAGCTTCCCGAAAAGCTCGGAGACCCCGGCAAGTTTTTAATCCCATGTGATTTCTCGGGGATGGTTCAATGCTCCGCCTTGGCCGATCTTGGCGCAAACATTAACCTTATGCCACTCTCGATATGGGAAAAATTGTCTCTTCCAAAGCTTACACCTACTTGCATGACACTCGAGCTAGCGGACCGTACTATTACTCATCCGCTTGGAATAGCCGAGGACGTTGTTGTGAAAGTAGGAAAATTCCACTTTCCCACTGATTTTGTTGTGGTAAACTTTGATGCTGATCCTCGAGTTCCACTCATTTTGGGTAGAGCTTTCTTAAGAACGAGCCGTGCTCTCATTGATGTGTACGCTGAAGAATTAACCATTCGTGTTGATAATGAAGCGGTCACGTTTAATATTAATCAGGGGTCTAAATGTAACGTTGCTACGATTGATCAAAAATCTGATATACTTTCAAGATTTATGGTCAAGAGTACGTCACAAAAACGTGCTGAGCTCAAAGCAATGAAAATTGCCCCTGGTTCAAGTCAATGGTTTAAGAGTTGTGCTGAAGTTAAAAGTGTTCTTGATTACGATGAACACGAATCAGAGGATACAACGGAAGTGGTGAAAACTGCTAGCTCTAAGAGCGCACCACTTGCCCCACCTCCGGAATCGGTTTATCGTATTGATATTTCCGCACCACTCATTTCCGACTCTTCTCATCCTTCTCCTCCGTTTGAGGGAAATGATATCTATAAGGAAGAGCTCGAGGTTTTCTTGTTTGATGCTCCAATTTCACCAGAAATTGTTGAGCCCGATTGTGATCCGGGGGGAGACGCTCCGTTGTTGGAAAAAATGATATTTGATGAACCATTATTTTCTCTCCCCCCCGAAGAAAGTTGTTATTGAGGAAAAGCAGTCTGATCCTGTGGAGCTCGAGCTCAAGGATGCTTTTCCCGAATATGAGAGTTTTGTGTTTAATGACAAAGAGGAGAGTAGTGGCAGTCCCACTTCTCATCCTGATTATTCACTCTCGGCTTACGAAGCCTTTTCCTTTGATATCGATCATTCGGAAAAGACGGGTAGTGGCAGTACCACTTCCCATTCTTATCTCTCTCTTCCAGAGTATGATTCATTTCATTTTAATGTGAATGATCGTTATCATGAGGAGTTCTCTGATGAACTCCTTCATTTATCTCCTCCGGAATATGATCATCTCTACTTTGATCTTGAGGATGATTCTAGTGTGGGGGGAGGTGTTAGTGATCATAAGGATTTAATTCTTGAAGATCTTATCCCAACCCTCCCTCCCGTTGAAGAAAATATTGCTTTTGATGATGGAGAGTTTTTTATTATAGTCATAAAAATCTTGCTTCTCTTCATCACATATGGTGTGATTTCTCTTTCCCTTTTCAACTACGGGAATGAGGACACCATATTTGACCCCGGTATCGCCCCTTATAGTTTCTACTATTAAAATACCGTGGGTATCTCGTCGGTGTGGAACTTTCAAGCACTTCAATGTTTCTTCAAACATATTGAATGAAAGTCCGATGGAGATTGTTTCTTCCACTTGCTTCCCCATGGACAAATGAATTCGGGGTCGAGTCAAGCTCGTGACTCGGTTAGCAAAAACAAGCGCTTCGTGGGTGGCAACTCATGCTTATCATTCTATCTTCTTTCTTATTTCTAACACTAAGTGTGGGGGAATTCCTCTACTTGTTGCTTTGTGGTTGTATGTTTGCCTTTGTTTTCAGGATTCTCGTAGATTGTGATGATTGACGCGCCTGTTTTCAATCCAGCCGCCCAATATCCTATCTTTGTGTTTATGATTATCCAGGGATATCTTAAAATCCTTTTTGTGAAAAAGATTTCGTTTCCACACCTAGGTAGTAGTATTACCCTTTTACATTCTATAGTGTCGGCTTAGGCCGGTACTTTGAATATTGAGGGCAATATTCAATTCTAAGTGTGGGGGGGAATTCTTTTGTGACCAAATTTTAAAATTTTTCACATTTTGTACCTACTAGTCCCCTAGCACCCCCGTTTTGACCAAAAATTTTAAAATTTTTATCGTCTTTTTGCATTAAAAAGAAGTGCTTTGCACAATAAAAATAATTTGCTATACATTAATGCTTCGGTATTAATGAAAGTTTAGACTTGATTAGGCTAGAACAAAGGGAATCCCGACTCTGCTAGAGTGTTGATCTAGCTGCTACCCTTAACGTTTAGGCTAAGTTTTTACGAATTGTGCAAATGAAAATGCTAAGCGTGGAGTAGTTGGTTCTCTTTAGAGCTTATATAAGTAATCTATGGCTTTTCCTCCCAGGAGCTCCTAATCTGACTAAATTAGTGCTATTTTCAAACTTTTGAACGCAAAAACCGTTTTTGTTAAGCAAATAAATTTTTATACAATCTTGATTTAGAATACTAGTTCAAAGTTTTATTTAAATTTCGGAACAAGCATACTTTCTTACAAACCCAATAAGAATGCAAAATGAAAGTAAGACGTTGTTTGAAAGTTGCAAAAATTAAAGTTAATAATAATAAGTTAAGTGCTCTAAGCTACGGATTCGAGATCGGGCCTTGGATCCTTATTTCCGGAAGGCGTTTAGGTCTTGGCTACCCTCTTGCACCAGCCCTTGGACCTCTAGTTCAGGAATGTGTGAGGTCTTGGTCTAACCACCTTGGATCCTCATTTCAGGAATGTCTAGATTCTTGGAACACTCCGTTGTAACGGCCCTTGGATCCTTTATTCCGAAAGGTGTAAGGTCTTGGAACTAAACCGTGAAGTTCCGTCGTTTATGGTACACAAGTAAAAAGTTAGTGAAAAAAAAAATAAAAAAAAAAAAAAAAAAAGTGAAAAAGTGATGAAAAATGAAAAAAAAAATGTTTATGTTTGTTTATGAATAAGTGTGAGAAACTTGCTTCTTCTTAAATTTAAATCGAAAGTTGAACTAGTATTCGTCAATATTGTCTAAAAGTTGGACGGTGATTTAGAAATTGTTGACTTCAAAGATCCCGTGAGCTCCGATACTATTCTTGAGGGTGTAAAAACCTAGCCTCCTAAGTTTACTAAGGACAAGCTGAGAAGAAAGTCGCTACATGGAGTGATCTCACCTTTGAATCTCTAATTTCTAAATCATTGTTGGTTTTTAACCCTAATAAATGTCGATTTTTACGGTCAAAACTTTGAAAACAAGCACACACACCTAACTTATGAAAAATTCTGGGAGTGAAAAGTTAAGTCTCGGCTTACACAGATTACTAATATAAGTAGTGTTAGCATTTTATAAAAACGTTTGCACAAGGGTTTTTAGACTTAGTTGGGAAGTATAAAAAGAGGATGACGATTACAATTCCCCGAAGTCACCCATTTTGTGTGAATCCCGTTCCATGATGCCATTTTTGAAAATTAAGCATGCCATTTAAGTTTTATCTCGTTTTAATTTACTTGCATTTAATAATAAAGTCAAAACGGGATATTCTTGTTAATTTTGATCATTTCATTACTTCACATGATCGGATTGCTAGGGACTAGCAATTGCTTAGTGTGGGGGATTGATGAGTGGCCTTTTACTCATCATTTTATACCCGAAAAACCCCACAAAAATGACCAAAAACACCCAAATGGACCATATATTGTTACAAATATCCTTGGATTGTGTTTTTTTTTGTGTTTCAGGTACAAAAGGATTGAAAACGGGGCAAATACGGACAAAACCGAGCTTGATTGGGAAAAGAGCCGAAAACCGAAGACGGAAAAGACGTTTTTCGTTTGGATTTAATTCAAGCTCAAGAAATCTCAAAACGGCCCTTGGATAATTTCAGAATCACAAAATTGGTCCCTTGATTTATTTTGGAGGAATGGCAGATTTGACCCCTGGACTTTGC
This sequence comes from Artemisia tridentata subsp. tridentata, assembly GCA_021014915.2. Lineage (NCBI taxonomy): Eukaryota > Viridiplantae > Streptophyta > Magnoliopsida > Asterales > Asteraceae > Artemisia > Artemisia tridentata. Next base: position 340,208,531 of record CP139504.1, read on the forward strand.
AAGACTTACAACATTAGTCCATTTGTTTAAAACTATTTTATCCTAAACAAAAAAAAAAAAAAAAAAAAAAAAAAAAAAAAAAAAAACTTTAACAACCGGATCCCATCCAATTGCTATACCCTTATCCCATTGGCCCATCACCAAAACCCCCTAAAAGCCCAACAACCCACTAAGTTAAAAGACCCAAGCCCGAACACCTTTTTAACTAAAATAAAAACACGGGTAATATAAAAATAGTCAAATCCCCTTATTCGGTCAAACCCCCCTTTCACCCCAGTCAAAATCCCTAGCTAGCGACCTAATCACCATCATCATCTCCTTCATCCCTCACTTAGACCACCATTAATCTGTTAACACCAATTCAGTCCCCATCACCTCCACTACCAGCCAAAGAACCCACATGGGGTTGTCGTTGGTCCCCCCCATCCACCCTGGCAATCCCAGAAACGAAAAGGATCCAACGGCTCAAATCAATTGTTGTGGACAGCAAGAAAAGATCCAAGGGTGGACAAGGAAGCACACGAAGCAATGGAGAAACACACTCACACAACAAACACACTCATTCTAGGGTTTTGGTTATATTTTTAGTATAAATAGATTAGTAGTAGTGTAGTGTGAGCGAGGTTTATTTTAGCTTAGTTTTTTAAGGTATTTGTAATTTTAATTTTAAGCATTGTAATTTACTTTAATTTCAATATAAGTTCATTTTTTTTTTTTTTTTTTTTTAAATTCCAATTTACTGCTTTTTAGCTTATTTTTTTTATTTTATTTAACTGCTTATAATTTATGTTCTATTGTTATTTGCTTATTTGGTCTTAATTATTTGAGTTGATGTTAGTTTAGTTAGTTAGGATAGTGAGTTTGGCTGTTTTGACTTAATGGGTGAAAATGGGTCAATTTGAGTGTACACTGTTCATGTGCTATTTCCTCTACTTTGATAAGCTTTATTTTAGTTATATCAGCTGAGGTTTGGAAGGTTTAAGCTTATTTTAATGCTTTGAGAGAATTAGAATAGGCTGGTAAAAGTTTAGAACCAGTGCTGATCTAATAAGCTAGGTATAGGATTAAGTGAATTTAAATCTTGAATGTGGTGTTTCTGAGTTCAATCTAGTGCTAGTTTATTATCATTTAAGTTTTGATAGATTCACTCTACATTTGCAGACTGCATATCTGAATCAGATCTGTCCCATATTGCCATTTTCTAAGCTTTTTATCTGGTTATTTAGTTGTAATTAAGATCTAATTTTTGGTACACTAGTAGATTTAGGTATAAGCTCCATCTGTTTGAGCTTATTTGAGGATCTGGAGCTTATTTAGTTACTCAAGTTTGGCCTGCAAGAAGGGCTTAGAGTCTCTTGTGCCCTGCTCATGTTACTCAGCAGACCACTTTGAATTTTTAGCTTATTTTTGTGCTTCTAAATGCTTTTTTGTGATGCTCATTTGTTTATTTGGATATTGTTTTTAGTTAGTGATATCTTAGTTTATTTCCCATTTTCATTAGATTATTTAATAGCTTATTAGGTCACCTTGCATTTTTGTGAGATTATCCCTTTTTTTTTCCACCACTGATCAATCAACAGAAGCTGTTCCTGGGTTTGTGTTTGAGTTTAAAAAAAAAAAATTAGTAAAAAAATCTGCTATGAATCAATTGACAGTAAGATTTAAAAAGGAAATCAAAGAAAAAAAATAGATTGCAAAAACTGACATACCTGGGATTCGAACCCAGGTCTGTCAGCCCACAATCAAACAACCCAACCACTGCACTCTTGGCTTTTGTTAGTTAAAACTTACATTATTTAATTTAAAACCCTTTTTATTCCTTTTCCCTTTTTAGCTAATCAGACCTTGTTTGCTTTTTCCCAGCTTATTGAAATAAGCTCGGACACTTTTTATATTTTTCATAGCTCAAGTTTAATATAAAGTAGTTTAGAAAAAATTTTCAGAATTTTCTTTTTTCGTTTAGTATTTTTAATCAATTATTTTCTTTTAAATAGTTTTTAATTTATAAAAAATTATTAAAGAGTCAAAAAAATATATTTCTTTTTTTCAAATTTTTATTTTGCCATTTAGAACTTAGGAAAATTATTTTGATATCCGTAGGGTTAGTTTTTAATAGATTTGACGTTTTTACTCGTTCGTAGTTTCCGTTTTACGTTATTTATTTTTCGTTTTATTAGATTTTAGTAACCCAAGAAACCCTCGTTATTTCAAGCATTTTAATACCAAACCGAAAACGATATCCTCAATTTCACGCCTCGCTGGGAGAACGACCCGGGTATTCGCTTATCCGGTATTATAATCGATTGTTGCGTTAAACCGTCGCGAGTTGACTTTTCTTCGTGAGAGGTTGAATTGTGATACGTTTTGACCCGACTATCAATATTCATATCATTTGACGTGTCTGGACTCTATAAGGTACTTAAGTGATTATTATGATATATTGGGTCTTATGTTAACCTAATTTTGATAACGAAACCCTAAGTGAATTAATGGTGAATCGTAAATCGAGGTTACTAAATCTGGGAACTTACTAAATATGGAAAGTTACTTAATATATATGGAAAGTTTCTAAAAATAGAAAGAAACCCTAATTATGTAATCCGGATAATTATAAGCATTTGAATTATAAAATGATCTCATTAGTAATACGCGATCATTAATTCGTGTAGATTCGCTGAAGAAGGAGTAACTTCCGATCCATGTGTTTTCTGGTATGGTTTCATTTGCGGTTTGAGGTACAGATATTCTACCCTTTCTCAGTAAGGGTGTTCTCTCATGACTTTCCGATCCTTGACTTTAATTCGTTTGCTTTGCTATGATTCCATTGATATGAGCCTTGCTATGATTCCGTTGATATGAGCCTTTGCTATGATTCCCTTGATATGATCTGTTTGGATATGATATGATTATTGATATGCTTTGATATGATATGTTCTGTTCAGTGCCCGAGCTAACTAACCATGGAGGTACCATGGCCATGCCATTGAGGCACCAATGGCATGACACTTTCTGTAGAGGTGTGATTGATCCATGGCGTCCCTTTTTGATATGATATGATATGATATGAGATCTCTTGGCCATTATGATATGTGTGTATACCTGTCTAGTACAGGGTACATATATGATTTGTTTTGTTGGGGGCGTATGGATGCATCCTAGGTATATGTGATTTGATATGATTATGATATGATTTGTTGACTGGCTTGTGTGTGCCCTACACCCCACTCACTATTTGGTACTTAGAGGCCTCCCCTCTCTGTACACTTATGATTTGATATGATATGTATATGTGATTATGTGGTCTATTCGAGTGTCTCGTTTAGACAGGCTCGTGGCTATCCTATATGATTCTTTGGTCTAGTCGAGTGTCTCATTTAGACGCGTTCTTTGCCTTTTTCTATTTGACTCCTTGATTCATTATGATTATCTGATTCATAATATCTTATTTATCCTTTCATTTGACTAATGATTTATATGCCTTTGATTCGTATGATTCATCTTCGTTCACTTATGCTTATTACCTATTAGTTTTGTATATATATCTGTTCACTGGGCTTTTCAAGCTCAGCCGCAGTTCTTTTCCATGCTGCAGATAATAAGCGGGATGCTGGGCAAGATTGATGAGAGTAGGAGTTAGAAGACCTACCTTGTTTAGATTCCCCATTGTTTTGGAATTATGATTAGACATAAGTTTTGGACATTTCATTTCATGTTTAGACTTGTTGGGAGCTTGTAATTTGGAAGTCATGATGTTCTTGACTTTACTTTATTTATGAAGTCTTCCACTTGCGTTTATTTTGTATGTTCTGATAGACACCATAATGTGGCATCCTGACCAAGGTTGGGTTGGGGTGTTACAGATTGGCTGGCTGAACATCGGGCTACCATTGACTGCCATACCAAGCGTGTGATTTTTGGTAATTTGAACAATCCATAATTTGTTTACCATGGTGCTCAGCCTGGTAAGTCTGTTAAGATCATATTTGCCTTGAAGGCTCGTACGTTACTCTCACATGGTTGTAAAGGTTTTATGGATTCTATTAAAGACACTACATTGGGTGGTCCTCTCATCGAATGTCATTCAGTCGTCCGGGATTTTCCTGACGTGTTTCCTGACGAACTTCCGCGTATGCCTCCGGCGTGTGAAGTTGAATTTAGTATTGATTTGATTCCGGGTGTCGAACCCATTTCCAAAGCTCCATATCGTATGGCACCGATTGAACTAAAGGAACTGAAGGAGCAACTTCAGGAACTTTTAGAGTGTGGTTTCATCCGTCCAAGTGTATCCCCGTGGGGTGCACCAGTTCTATTTATGAAGAAGAAAGATGGCAGTATGAGGTTATGTATCGATTGTCGTGAGCTAAACCGTATCACTGTTAGAAACCGTTATCCGCTTCCCCGTATCGACGACTTATTTGATCAGCTTCAGGGAGCAAAATTCTTTTCCAAAATTGATTTGAGGTCCGGCTATCATTAGTTGCGCGTGAAGGAACACGATGTCCCTAATACTGCATTCCGCACTCGTTATGGTCATTACAAGTTCCTTGTGATGCCATTTGGTTTGACTAATGCACCAGCTGTCTTTATGGATTTGATGAACCGGGTATTCCATGGGTATCTTGATAAATTCGTCATTGTGTTTATTGACGATATTCTGATATATTCTAAGACTAAGGGGGAACACGAGGAGCATCTTCGTATCGTATTAGGGATTCTGCGTCAGAAAAAGTTGTATGCTAAGTTTTCTAAATGTGAGTTCTGGTTAGAGTAAGTAGCGTTCTTAGGTCATGTCGTATCGGCTGATGGGATTACCATGGATTCGGCAAAGGTTGAGGCTATCAGCAAATGGCCAAGACCGACAAATGTGACTAAAGTCAGAAGCTTCTTGGGACTTGCTGGTTATTATCGGAGATTTGTAGAGGGATTCTCACGTTTAGCTTTGCCGTGGATGAAGCTTATGGGAAAGTGAGAAGTTTGTTGGAACAAGGAAAGATGAATAGTTTTCGAGAGTTTAGAAGAGTATTGATTACTTATTGTTGTACTTTTTTAATTTCAGGTGTTCAAAAAAGCTTGGGATGTGTTTTTGCAGCATGTAAAGTTAATCGCTACGCATATAGGACAACTAACCGTACAAGGAAAATTAAGTCCACGCACGATTCTAGATTGCAGCGATTTTTGCACTAAGACTGAGACATTACTTATAATGTAACTATGATCATGCTTTCACTGATAACAAAGCCAAGTATTCTTACTTAGAAGGATGATATGAGACACGCCGTGATCTTCTGAAAGAAAGTAAAATTTTATCACCCGGAGTAAGGACGAATGTAGTTGCAACCTAACAGGATCGGAATGATCGCCGAAGAGTAGGAACAAAGGAACGGGTGGGGATGAAGTTTCAGGCTAGTTTGAAGTTGAGCAACCTATGCACAATTAAAATCAAAAAACATGGTAAATTCTTTTGGGGTTCGACATTAATGGTTTTAAACCTTTTAACTTGTTTTGTTTTATTGTGTGTTAGTGCGAATCTACTTTCAACTTAGAAGTTAAGATTGGAATGGATATTGTTGTAATGTTGGAACAATGAAAGATTCATCCCAAACGCTTTCATTATATTAAGTTTAATAAGTGTTTGAGTTATCTTGGTTACTACTTGAAATTTTAAATATTTGTATACTTTGTTTTTTGTGGCTTGCGAACATTATGAACTTGCACATAATTCAACCCACGTTTTTCCAAATATATCACTATCTAGGATTTCTTTTAGACATAAGTTTACAATATGTTAAGTTTTAACTCTTGCTATGATAAGATTAGTCAATGAGATAAGATTTAACTAGTTTACAACTTTCTGATATAACATTATACTATAACAATGGTGATAATCTACGTTAATTATAAATACACCCTACTTATTGTCTCATACTTTATCCAACTGAAGTCTTGGCACAGCATGAGTTATCGTAGCCCATACAGCGCATTATTTAATGTTTTAACTAGCCAATACTAACACTGAGCAGTATCATAAACTATAAAACACTCAGCAGCAGAATATTAAAAAAATACTGAATTTCTGAATAGAACCCGATATAACGTTCATGATTTTATTCCAGACAAACCCCCTAATACATTAATCCATTTCTAACATGTTTCTGTTTTAAAAGTATGTGTGGTTTTTAAACTTCGTCTTAAGATTAATATTTTCAGAACTCAGTGCTTTTTCTTACTTTAACAATATCAATACACATCTCAGTCTATCAAATATTGACCAAGATGGTGCAATTCCTTGGATGGAGTTGAAATGTGTTTTATCTTGGATCTTTTTCAAAGTGAATATTTAACTTGAAGTGAAAAAACGTGTAACTGAAATTGAAAGTTTTTATTTGATAATAGAACTTCTCCTTTGGAATGTTCTTGTCTTTTTCAACTAATTGCATCATTGTATCTCTTGACTTTTCTTTTATGGTTTAATCTTCCCTTTATTTTCTCCTTGTGTGCAATTTATTTTTGTTTGGAAGATTTACATCTCCTCATTATTATTTCTGTATTTTTCTGTTGTCTGAAGCTATCCTTAGTTAAGTGTGCAAACTCATACTTCTAGGTGTGATTAACTCCTGATAGGGTAATATGGTTTATTCATTCATTGTGTTTTATACTAATCCGTTTAAAATTTGTTAGAAATTCTTTGACTTAGCAGTATCTGTTTTAAATATGAAAAATATTTTACCTAAGCGATTAATGTATAAGAGCACAATCAAAAGCTTTTGCAGATACGGCGTATCTGTTTTTAATAAATTTTTTTTCTAAACGTTAACGCCATACGACGCATCTGCTTTAGCAGATACGGCGTATCTATTATTTTGATTAAAAACAGTTTGCGAATTATTAAACAGATACGGCGTATCGATATCTATCGATACGGCGCATCTTTCTGAATCAAAAATCTTTTATTTTTAAATGTAACGAAAATACGGCGCATTAACTTTCGTTAATACGACGCATTTAATTTTAATTAGATAAGCTGATTTTTGATTGATTAATTCGATACGGCGCATTCTTAAATTCTAAAGCGGCGTATCTATTTTCTGAATAAAGTCTGATTAAATTTTAACGATTATAAGATACGGCGTATCCAACTTTTTGGATACGGCGCATCATCTGCAGATATCAGTAACTTTAATTTTTCGTATTCCATTTTCGTTATTAATTATCTGATATATTACTTTCTCGAGCATACCTACTGATGCTTTTGTGATTGATTTCAGGAAGTGCATGACCAGGAGTTCTACGAAGAACTTGATTCAACCTTTCGAAGATCCTGAACGAGCCCTACATTCGCTTAAAAGGCTTTTCAACACAAGAAGCTTTGATCTTTCAAGTTCACTCGAGCTTGATTACTTTTCTGAAGAAAAAGAGGAAGTTGAAACAGAAACAATGGGCGAAAACACTACTATGGAGGAATACATGAACAATACCCGTGCTGATTACACTTCAGGAGTTGCTAGACCTAAGTTTGATGACAAGTCAAAATTTGAGTTGAAGGGACAATTTCTCAAAGAGCTCAGAGAGAATGCTTTCAGTGGGACGGAACAAGAGGATGCTAATGAGCATGTTGAAAAGGTCCTGGAAATTGCAGATTTGTTTACTACAGAAAGTGTCAATACCGATCAACTCATGCTAAGAATCTTCCCAATCTCACTAAAAGGAGCTGCTAACAAGTGGCTAAGAAATGAACCTGCTAGTTCAATCACCACGTGGGAAGGTTTGAAGAGCAAATTCCTGAAGAGATATTGTCCACCTGCTAAGACTGCTAAGAAGATGGAGGCTATCAATAGTTTCAAGCAAGAGCCTGATGAAACCCTTTATCAAGCTTGGGAACGATTTAAAGATTTATTGATAAAATGTCCTCAACACTATCTAACCCCTATGCAGGAAATAATATTGTTTTATCAGGGATTAGACGTGCCTACAAGACAGATTTTGGATGCTAAGGGAGCTGTACCTCAGATGAGTGCAACTAATGCTAGGAAAGCGATCCAAGAAGCTGCTGATCATTCTCAGAAATGGCACGATGGGACCTCTACTAGATCTAAGAGCAGCACTAATTTTGACGGGATTGCTGCTATTCAAGCTCAATTGGATAAAATTAGTAGAGAAATGAAGAAGCGTGATGAAAGAGCGTATGCTGCCCAAGTTGGATGTGAAAAGTGTGAAGGACCTCACTACACTAAGGATTGTCCGAGTAAGAATGAAAGTGAGACGTTTGAAGAAGCTTATTACACCCAATTTGGACAACCATTCCGACCTTCAGGAAGATTTAGGGAAGCTAGTCCGGGATTCTATCAAAAGAACAACTTCAATCCCGCTTATCAAGAGAGGAGGCAAACTTTAGACGATACTTTAAAGCAAATTATGGCCGATGCTGCTAAAAGACATGAAGAGAATGCTGCTATGATCAAGGAAATTCGAGCTTCAACGGACACTACTACAAGAAATCAAGGAGCTTCGATCAAAGCATTGGAACAACAAATTGGTCAAATGAGCAAAGTTCTTCAAGAAAGGGGATATGGAAGTTTACCGAGCTCAACTGAAACCAACCCAAGGGATCATGTCAAGGCCATAAGCACCACTGAAGAAGTCACTCCTAATATACCTAGAAGGTCGATGAATGGTAATGATGGTGCAAGACCCGAATTTTTCTTTAACTCTTCAATCAGCTTAAGGAGACTACTAAAAGAGAAGACAAAAATTGAAGAGGAGATCAAGGCAACAATGAAAGAAGAGAGCCCTGCAACCGATTCAAATGCCTTGCCTCATAAAGAAAGAGACCCAGGAAGTTTTACTCTACCTTGTTCTATTAATAATATATCTTTCAATAATGTGTTGGCTGACTTAGGAGCTAGTGTTAGTGTTATGCCTCTTAAGACATTCGCTACCCTAGGACTAGGAAAATTAGCACCAACTAAATTACTTATTGAATTGGCTGATAAAACAGTAAAACGACCTGAAGGGATTGCTAATAATGTGCTAGTTAAGATTGAGCAGTTTATTTTTCCCGTAGACTTTATTATACTAGACATGCCCGAGGATGTTAAGATTCCTTTACTCCTCGGAAGACCTTTCTTGTCTACTGCCCATGCTAAGATTGATGTGTTTAAGAGAAAAATTTCATTAAGGGTAGGGAATAATAAACTAGTCTATAAGTGCCAAGATCCGGTTAAAAGCATAATTAGAGGTGTTTATGTACTAGGATTAAGAGAACGTATGGACCTCGATCTTGAAGCTAGACTTATGGGAGAAACATTGATTCAAAACAACTCAACTAATCCTAATCATGAAGACTTTGAGGAATTCATTGACCTTAATGTACCTAAACCCAACTTAGACGAAATATTGTTAGTGATTCTGATGATGAGTGGTATGATTGTGTAGTAATTAATAAACGTAGGAGAGTAGTTGAGAAAACGAATTTGAACAATGATGGTTTATTGAACTACCACCCACCTTGCTTATTTGTGCCTATATGATAATAAGAATTTCCCGTCTATCATTTTGTCATCTCTGCCCGAAAGGGACAGGCCTTTGTTTATACAGATATTAAAGAAGAGCGGCGTGGAAATTAAGGACGAGCAAGGAGTGTTCAATATTACTAAATTGGGGATGAAGGAGCGTGATGTTTCCGACTCCTTCAATGATCGATACTAAGGAGCTGAACGTGAGTCTAACTTGAAGACTCTGGAATAAAGACAAGTGCTCACCGGGAGACAACCCGGATTTATCTTTTATTATTCTGTTTTCTGTGTCGAGTCAGTCCAGGCCGCACGAAGATACGGCTCATCTCAACTCTGAGATGCGACGCATCTCCTGCAATGGTCATATCTTATTTTATTTTTCTGCATTTTTATTTTCGACTTTAAAACTATTTATCAGTTTATTTTTAATGCGGCGCATCCCTGGTTAAGGATGCGGCGCATCTTTATTCTGATCCGTATTTATTCCAGGCTCGATACGGCGTATCTTCTTCAATAAGATACGGCGCATCGACTGACCTGATGATTTTCAGTTTTAATTTTTAAGTTTTATTTTTCCTAACTACTAATGTATTATGCAAGTTTGAACCTTTCTTATCTTAGGTGTGTTTTAAAGTGTTGGTGGTATTATAGTTTCCTGGATTTTCCTGTGGATACATCAAGTATGAAGCTTTAACGTTCTAATCCACAAGAAGTTGATTTTTGCTTTTATACTAATGGAGGATCATACCGAGCAAATCTCAGGGGAGTTTTTCCGTTCTAATTCTTTTATTTTCCAGTTTTTAACCTTTTATACAAACAACGAGGACGTTGTTTAACTTAAGTGGGGGGATTGGAGAATTAGAACACTTAACACTTACTTGTCCTAAACTTTTTCAAAAATTATGCTTAAAATGTGCTTAATATATCAAACTTAAAATTTTTTAGCATGTTTTTGTTTAAGATCTAAGTTACATAACTGCACACATGACGTTATTTTCAAAAATTGTGATTTTTCAAAATTCACAAATCTATGAGTGTGCCGGTGACTTGTAAACTTTAGAACTTGGCTTGTATACTATTCGAGACCACCATAATGAGTATTATTTATATAATTGGAATGACTTGTCTAAATTGGTAAAATTCTAGGATTACACCAAATAGCCTTTATATGTTATGTGTTATTAACTAACTACACTGGTTAGTTAACCCCCGTATAAACCCTTTTGTTACTCTCATTTTTAGAGTAAGATACCCCTAGAAAAACACTCAGAGCCATTCCTTTCGTTTCTTACACCTATGTTTAAAATGTTTCGTTACACCCTTACACCTTAGCCTACCCTGTAGATTAGAATCCGTGGTTGGTTAATTGCTATAGGCAGAGTGTGTTTCCTTACATTACCTGTGTTCGTGTGCGTAATTCATTATCTATGGTTAGGTCGGGAAATTGCACAATGCAAATTGGAGTGAAAGTAAATATTGTATATCTTTGAGTTTATTTTTCGTGTGTTTACTACTTTCACTATTACCATTATTTCTGAAGTATGAAAAGTATGAATAAAAATTATCCGAAAAGAAAGTTGTAGTGATGTGGTGAAATTTTACACATCTATGTTTATGTTTAAAGTTTATAAAAAAAAAAAAAAAAAAAAAAAAAAAAAAAAAAAAATCGAAAAAATAAGAAAACGAAAAAGAAAGAAAAGTTGGATGTTTATTTTAACCAACTTATGTAAAGTTATGTAAGTGGTCGATATCACCACTATTTGTTGTATTATATCTATGGATTGAATGGGAATTGGCAGTTATGGGAACGCCAGTTAAGGTTTATTCTTTGATTAAGATTTTGTTGAGTATAATTCGTGTCTACCTAAAGCGTGTGTTTCAAGTGTTAAAGCGTGAGTTATTCAATGATATGAGTCTTATTCATGGGATGGTTGGGATAGTGATTAACCACACTTAGGATTTTAATTTATTTGTTTTGTTTATTTTTCATTTTACACCAGTTTATATCCCAAATGTTATCCATGCCCTTTATTATTCTTTATCCAACCAAACCTTTGATTTATTGAGATTAGGGATTTGAGCAATCTTAAGTATCGTAGTCGTGGATTCGGCTATGTATTTATGATTTTGTCGCCCTTTTTGATATATTATTATTGGTGAAGTTTGGACCTATCTTTAGCCTATTCGAGTTAAGGATTTGAGCAATTGCAAGTATCGTGTTCGTGGATTCGAACATGTATTTGTGATTTTGTCGCCTTTTCTGGAATTTGAGATCGATAGTGATTAAGAATAATTAAGCCCTAAGCCTAAAAACCCTTTTTACCGCTTTAGACTTGTTATTCCTTAGCTTTAGTGGTGGAGATGTGTATACTTGCCAAGCTTATGATAGAATATTCGTCGCGACTGGACAGTTAAACGATTAGATTTGCTTTTATCGACTTATTTTATTTTACTTCTAATTCGTTAAGTGTTTAGTTGTGTGATTATGAATTAAACGAATACATGCTTAAATATAAAAATAAATCCTAACATCTTTTAGGATACATTTTCATAAAAGAAATTCTAAGGTTTACTTGGGGACAAGTAAAGTTCAAGTGGGGGGATATTTGATGAACTCAAATAAGTACATTTTATTACTATCATTTATCCTATTAATTTGACTTGTTTTACTATATTATGTATGAGGATTGATACTTAATTGTTTACTTTTGTAATTCTCAGGTAAAAACAAGCATTTGGTGAAACTTAGCTATTTTGGACTAATTAAGGAGCAAAACGTGCATAAAGTGAAAGTCTACTGACATGGACAAGATCAAGTCAATTCTGCTCCAGATGCGCCGCATCTCACTCTCGACATGCGCCGCATCTCTATCAAGATATCACCAGATACGATCCAAGATACAAGAGTACATGCGCCGCATCTAATCAGTAGATACGCCGCATCTTCCCTCAGACAGAAACTATAAATACCCCGTAGACCAGACGAATTAAAGAGTTCCAAAACCCTAACACCGAAGACCGAACAGTAGGAACAAAGGACGAATTCAGTCAAGGAGGCAGCACAAGACACACCCAAATCAAAGATACAAGAGCTGTAAGAAGGTGCTGCATATGTTTAATTCATTAAGTAGTTTTGTTTTATTGTGTTAGCAAACTTTAATTCATCAAGATTGGTGGCTTGTGTAATGTGGCAACGGAAAGATTGCACTCCCTTAAAACTGCTTTCTCATTAATTAAAGTTTATATGTTGATGTCTTTGGTTACTACTTATTAGTGCATTGATAACCTCTGTGTTTATTAGTGGCTTGCGGGCATTTGACTGCGGGACATAATGTGGCTCCCACAGTTGTTTCTAAATTGATCACTTAGGAATAACTTTTAGACATAAGTAATCATTAAGGGTTTACTCGCCGATAAGAATAGGACCAACGAGAAAGGATTAACTACATACACTTCATATAAAGCTATCAATAAAACAAGTGACAATCTACTTAATTATAAGGACAGCCCTCTTATTGTCTCGAGTATCTATCTGTGTACGTGTGTGCTACTTGCTGATTCGTGCCTATTGGTTTATTTTATTATTTTAATTGCAACAAATCGTGCGAGTCTCTCAGGCTGAAACCCCTTGCGTTAGGATATTAAAATACTGATTAGAATAACTAGATAATACGTTCCACTCTTAGTGATCGACACTCTACTTACCATTATCTTCATACTGACCGGGTACACTGCTCGTTAAGTGTGTGTGTTATTGATAAGTCGGCTAAATATAAATTTAAAACTTGAGTAGGCATTAAAACTGCTAAACCGCAACGACACATCACGCGCATCAAGCTTATGCGGAAAGGTGAGAAGTTTGTGTGGAACAAGGAAAGGGAGAAAAGTTTCGAGGAGTTGAAGAAGAAACTAGTCTCCGCACCTATACTTACTCTTTCGTCAGGTACTTGTAAAGTTATCAGATTTACAGCGATGCTTCAAAGAAAGGTCTGGGATGTGTTCTTATGCAGCATGGTAAAGTTATCGCCTACGCATCTAGACAACTGAAACCGTACAAGGAAAATTATCCGACGCACGATTTAGAGTTAGCAGCTGTGGTTTTTGCACTGAAGATCTGGAGACATTACTTATATGGTGAGACTTGTGATATCTTCACTGATAACAAAAGCCTAAAGTATATCTTCACATAGAAGGAGTTGAATATGAGACAACGCCGTTGGTTAGAACTTCTGAAAGACTATGATGTAAACATTTAGTATCACCCGGGTAAGGCGAATGTAGTTGCAGATGCTCTTAGCAGGAAGTCGGGAATGATTGCTGGCCTTGAGATTGAGCCTAGGATACTCAATGACTTGGAACTGATGGAGGTGGAGTTATGTGTTCGGGGATGAGATGGTTACTGGGCTAGTTTGAAGGTTGAGTCTAACCTTATGCTACGAATTAAAGAAGCTCAAAAAGACGATGGTGAATTCTTGTTGGGGATTCGACACACGGTTAAGGTGGTTAAACCTTTTGTACTTTGTGTGTATGATATATTGAGTGAATATGATTAAGTATGCGGAATCTACTTAATCACACTTAGAAGGTTATTATGATTATGGAAATGGAACAGTTGTGTTTGCTATATGTCAATGAACAATGAAAGATTATCACCAAACGATTCAATATTATTAAGATAATAATACGAGTGATCTTGAGTTATCTCTAGGGTTACAACCTTGAATCTTAAGTTTTTCTTACTTGTGATATTTTTGTGTTTGTTCTTGTTCTAACAGTTATGAAAATTCTAAGTATTCAACAACCACTTTTAGACCACACATATATCACTAGTCTAAGATCTTCTTTTATAGTCTAAGAAGATCTTTACAATATTGCTTAAAGTCTTGATAAACTACTTGCTATGATAATACGTGTGTTAGTCAATAAGATACATCTTGTATCTATGTTTACAACTTGTTCTGTGAATATAACATTATGACTGATCACATGGGGTAAGATATTATCTACCGTATATTGTTGACTTAAATACACATAATATCTTTTCATACTTATCCATCCAACAGTAGAAAGCTTATGGCAGCAGCAATGAGTTATCGCTAGCAGCAACATCAACCAGCAGCATTATCAGCCGCGTAATGTTAACACTAGCAGCAGGATTACTAACACTAGCAGCAATATCATAATACTATCAGCAGGAACACTCAGCAGCAGAATCAATACACTACCAACAGAAACATACTTGGAGAATTTCCTTGAATAGAACCCGATATTAAACTTCATGAATATTTAATTCCTAACAATCCTCCCCTAAACATGTGAATCCATTTCAACATGTTTCTGAATTAAATTATGGAATGTGAAGATCTTTCAAACACTTCTGTTCTTCAAGATTGAATATCTTTCTCAGTAACTCATCTGCTTTGTTCTTTGACTTTAACAATATCAATACACATCTTCAGTCTTCAAATATTGACCTAAAGATGGTGCAATTTCCTTGGATGGAGGAATTATAAGAGGCAATGATGCTGTGTATCTTGGATGCTTGTTTCAACAAGTGAAATCATCTATCAGCATGCCTTTGCAAGTGATGAACAAACGTGGTAAACTGAAATTGAAACTGAAGGCTTTCTTCGTTTGACCTAGATAGAACTTTCTCCTTTGGAATGTTCTTGTCATTTTCAACCTCCATGTCATCATCTTGTATGCTCTTGACTTTTCCTCCCTTTCACTGGTTAATCTTCCAACTTTATTTCCTCCCCTGAGATGCAAATAACATTTCCTCCCCTGTTTGGAAGATCTCTCACCATCATCCCATCATTATCTGATTTACCAATGTAAACTTGTTTTCAGAAAATGTTGTACATGAAGCCATAAATTCCTTAAAAGTTTAAGTTGCTGCCCTCATCACTTCTAGGTGTGTTAACTCCTATGAGGGGTAATTCATGGGGCATTTGATTCATGGTCCATCAATGGATGGTTTTTCTGAATCCTTTGAAAAATCCTTGTTTAAGAAATTATTTGACTTAGCAGTATGTTCATGATTTTGAGAATTGAAAAATCACACTGCTTTCAACCATTTTGAAGGGATTAAGTGTATAAGAGACACTTAATCAAAATTTCGGTTTAAAGCAACCTCTGGTTGTGTGAGAACCAATGTTTTCAGTTATAAATAACTGCCTGTGAAAAGATAAACCTATTCAAAAGGCTTTCTTGACAGGGTTTCCAGCTCATAGTAATTGTTGCCTCTAACACAAGTGTTAGATTCACTTTTACTAGCTGTTCTTTCTATTAGATGTCCTTAGACTTGCTCATTATACTTTAAAAGTATAAAATGATAGAAAGTGAGTTGTATCAGTTACTATCTGATCAACTAAGTCATCAATTCAAAGTGAAACATCATAATCAGGTTTCAAGAAAGAAGTTTTAAGGAGGTTTGAAATTCCTAAACTTTTTCTATCATAAACCTATTATGTCAGCAACTAATATTAACATTCTGCTGCTTCCATTTCACTTGAAACATCCTTTGTGTTCACATGATCATACCTGAAATTGTTAGTCTAAAACCAAAAGAACAATGTACAAAGTACTTGTCTTGTATTAGAATAATCATAGAACTAACTATATGAATAATACAAATTAAATTTGTACTAGCAGCACAAACTTTTGTAATAGCAGTAGTATCTTGTAAAGTCAGCAGCAGAAACAAAATTTATTTACAAAAACACAAGGTTTAAAATCATTGAGGATTAAGCATTCCAATACTTGCTACCAAGTACTGAAACCTTCCAACATCAAAAACTTTGGTTAGCAGATATGAAAAATTGAATTCTGAAGCAATTTTAAGGACTTGAATTAATCTTTTCTCATTGCAGTCTCTTATAAAGTGATGTCTAATTTCAATGTGTTTTGTTTTAGAATGTTGTACTGGATTTTTAATAATACAAATAGTACTACTATTATCAATATGAATAACAGTGTTCATGAAATTGTACCCATAGTCAAGAAGTTGGTTTTGAAGCCATAAGACTTGAGCACAGCAGCTACATATTCAGCTTCAGTTGTTGAAGTAGCCACAGTTGTTTGCTTCATACACTGCCATGAAATAAGTCTACACCCAAGGAATTGACATCCTCTAGTTGTTGACTTTCTGTCCAAGCTTGCACCAGCATAATCACTATCCGAAAATGCTACCAAATCAAAAGGTGATTCCCTTGAATACCATAGACCCAACCTAGGTTGACCTTTGAGATATCTAAAAATCCTCTTGACTGCTGTTAAATGAGAAACCTTTGGAGTTACTTAAAATCTTGCACAGACACAAACAGAGAACATGATGTTAGGTCTTGATGATGTGAGATACATCAAAAATCCTATCATAGATCTGTATGTGTGTACATCTACATTTTCTCCATCTAAGTCTTTTAGAAGAGGCTTCTCAGAGTCCATTGGTGTGCTTGCCATTTTTGAATCAGCAAAGTTGAACTTCCTTAGTATCTCAGCAACATATTTATCTTGACTAATAAATATGCCTTCATATGACTGTTTAACTTGCAAAACCAAAAAGAATGTAAGTTCCCCCATAGAACTCATCTGAAACTTATCATGCATAAGTTTCTCAAATTCTAAACACATCTCCTTCCTTGTAGATCCAAAGATAATGTCATCCACATACACCTGCACTAACAGAAGATCCTTCTTGTGCTATTTGATGAAAAGTGTCTAATCAATCTTTCCTCTTTGAAATCCATTTTCTTTTAAATAGGAAGCCAGTGTTTCATACCAAGCTCTAGGTGCCTGATGAAGGCCATAAAGAGCCTTTACAACTCTGTACACTTTGTCTGGATGGTCAGGATCAATAAACCCTGGAGTTTGTGAGACATACACCTCTTCTTCAATTGTGCCATATAGAAATGCACTCTTGACATCCATTTCGTAAACTGTGAAGCCTAAAAATGAAGCATAAGCTAAGAAAAGCCTAATTGCCTCAAGTCTTGCTACTGGAGCAAAAACTTCATCATACTCTATACCTTCTGATTGCGTGGTTTTGTAACCTTACAACAGGTTTTACCTCTCGAGGGATCTCAAGAGGCTTACAACCCCACCAGGCAGTGTACCTGACCGATGTAGTATAGTGTAGTGGTAAGTACGGGGGATTGATCGTTCTCCACAGGGAATAGTGTTCGTTAGGTGTGAAAGGCTACTCTAATTAGGTCTAAGGGTTGAGGAAGATTCTTTTTATGTTTTTATAATTTTATGAAAGCAAGTAAAATCTCGGGTTTTGAAGGAGTGGGTGGAATTAGTTGCTAGTCAACTAACCCAAAATTTACTACGAATGCAAATAAAATAAAATAACAAAAATGAAATGTGGTGAGAAACTTATGTGTAGAGAAATGTGTTTACTTAGATTTCCTTACTCCCTAACTATCTTTTACCGGTTAATTAGTGTGTATTAGTTGCGTGGATGACGGGTGTATTCCTTAATACCATTCGTGGGGTGGCGTACTTACTTCCCCAACTCTACAAGCTCCTACTTCACTCCTATGTCGAGCCGGCTAGGAAGCTCCTAACATGGGATCACTAGAATTCGCTTGTGCATTAAATACAACCATAAAAACCTTTAATACGCGTTTGGTTCATGTTTCTTAAGACGTTCAAGCAAGTTACCGAATAGGAAGTTAGCCAGTTTTCTTAAGCCTAACATAGATAAACAATCATCCAATACAACTAACAACACACTAACAACCAATAATCAATAGCTAGGTTTCATTAGATCTAAGCAAACACAAGATAAAATTAGCCTAACATGTTAAACAAAAGACAAGCATAAGATAGAATCAAACAACACATAGACATATTGAATGATTAATTGATAACTTATCTTTCAATGAAACATGGAAGATCTCAAGGCAAGAAGCCCTGAAAAAGTAGCTAAAATCGTCTTAGGGTTTTATCCCAAAATTCCACACACTAAGCTCTCTCTTAATGACAAAAAATTAGAAAACTATATATAGATTTTTGGATCTGACGGCGTCACCTTATGCATTGTGACGCCGTCACCTCGCCGCTTTTAGGGTTCCGGGTGACCTTCTTGACGCCGTCCCTCTTTAGCTCTTCAAAAATCCATTCTGGCTTATCAAGGCTTGACGCCGTCTAACCTGAACGTGACGCCGTCCCCTTATGATTTAAGCCGTGACGCCCTTGATTTAGTTAAAGCGTGACGCCGTCAGAATTCTCATGCTAACTCACTGGCCCGTCATGAGTAAATTTCACATCCCACTTTTCTTGCCAAGGCATGACGCCGTCCCATGTTAATTGTGACGCCGTCAAGAGTAACTTTCAGCCGATTCTTGAGACTTTGCCGTATTCTTCACTTTAATGCTCCAAAAACGTCCAAAATGCCTCCTTTTCCAGATTTCTCCTCAAAAGTACCTAAAATGACAAAAGGAACGATTTAGGGCAATATTTGATCAAATAAAATACGATTTCGGGCTTAAATGACCCCTTAAAAGCGGTACACTTTTCGCCTCATCAAATACCCTTACACTTGAGATTTGCTTGTCCTCAAGCAAATGCGCTTTTATTCTAATCAAAATACAAGTTAGGGGTCATTTAATGCAAACATAAAAGTAATTTACAACAAATAATCGTTCCACTTCAATCATAATAAGCACGGAGATTACAAACTAGCACCTCACAAGCAGTGTTTAGATACTCACATCTCTCAAGTGTCATCAAAATAAATCTCATAAATGAAAACGGAAAATATCTCTCACTACCTGTCATAGCAAATAGATTACCATAGGCTTGGGAAAGGATCGAAAACCTCCTCCACTAGGCGTAAGCACCTAAGATAAACTATCAAAGAGGGCTTTTAAATGGGTTATAATGTTAGGTGTAGGGAAAATGAAAACACGGTTTTGTTGGATAAAGGATATTTTACTGGTGACTAGTTAAAGATCTTGATCAATTACATGTACTATACAATGTTGCTAAGCCAAGACTAGACTCAATTTTAAGCTAAAAAACAAAATAACAAAATAACAAAAACATAAAGATAAACATAAAATGAAACGGGATGGTAGTCCGTATGTTTTTTCTATTTTTTCTATTTTTTTCTCATTTTTTTGTGTTTTTCTTGATTTTTTTTTTTTTTTTTTTTTTTTTTTTTTTTTTTTTTTTTTTTTTTTTTGACATACATTTTTGCCCTACCATCCAAAATAATACATCATAGGGGCATTGCATTCCCCTTACACTTGAATTTTTACATAACTTTACAAATACTAATCTAATGACTCGAATTAAGATAATTGAAACACTTGGAGTACTTTTAAAACATTTAGCACATATGGGGGTAATAAATGATGTTCTTCCCCATTACTCCATTATACTAGTACTTTACCCATGAGTCCCAATCGTCCCAAAACAATATGTACAAGGATATGACTCGACTTAGCAACCATGTAATCAATTAGATAATTAACTTGGGTTTAAACAAATGTTGTAACAATAATGCACTAAAGATGAGTGCATACAAGGTAGGCTAAGGCGATTTGGGTGTACATTTTAGTGGGGTGTAACAAATTCTTCCTTTAAGTAAAATGCTTAAAGGTCGAAACGAAAGATAGGCTCTGAGGGGTGTACTAGGGGTATCGTGTACTAAAAATGAGTACAACGCAAAGGGTGTGGGAGAATTACTTGACCAATGTAGCCAACGTAATTATAACAAAAACACAGGTGTAAAACAATGGGTTAATCCTAATGCCTCTTATCATGTAGTAAATCTAACTACACGAATGTAGTCTCACTTGTGGCCTTGGAATGGTCCTAACGCAAGTTCTAGAATCTAAGTGCTACCGGTACACACATCATAGCATAAATGCTTTTCCTACCAATTCTAGGGGCGAACCTCACATATTTGGGGTGGAAAATTTTTTAGTGGTACGGTTTTTGTGCTAGTCATATAACTCCTATCCATGAGACGCTCATTAAGATCAAAGTTTCACTCCTATATGTTGTAAAAAAATTTTAAATTTGGCACTAAAATTACCCTAATCAAGTATTTCTCTCAGTTTTATTACACATCTATTATTAAACAAACAAAAATCAAGCGCAATTGTATTCTAAAATCGTACTTTTACCCTCCCCTTACACTTAAGATGAACATTGTCCCCAATGTTCAAATAACAAGATGTAAAAGCATAAAGTAAAAGAATGAAATCAAATACTCCCCTGATTCGCTCGTTGGATAGTGAAATCACACGGTTAAATCTTCCTCCAAAGAGAATGTTGAAGCTCCATGACTAATGCATCGCCATAAGCTTGATTCCATAAACATTTCCTTGTCCAAAATAACCTGTTAACCTGAGAAAACAAACACGAAAACCTGCATAACATCGGCGGGATAAAATCTATATATAAGGATATAATGCTTGTGGAATGATAATTTTGCAGATTCCTGGAGATTATAAGTTGGAGATTTTAATAAAAACTTTTTATGAAAACAAAACTTTCAAAAATTTCTGGAAATTAAATCTGACGCCGTCAGGTTATAACCCCTGACGCCGTCAGAAATGACCTGACAAAAATTTTCATTTTAAGTTTCCGGAAAATTTCTGGAAAAACCTTTACCTTACTTCCTGGAAATCCTGCAAAAACATCACTATGACTCGATACAAGCATTTGACTCAAACAAATACTAATATGTATGCTAATTTATTATTATTACGATTCATGTTCATTTGTGTTCTAATAAACCGATTTAGATTTCCCTTACACTTATCTTTTGCAAAATACCTTTATATGTAGTTAAGACGAAGTTAAAAACAAAATAAAGCATTTTCACAAATTAGTTTTTAACATGAACCAATAATAATAAAAATTAAACACACATACGGAAACAAATAAAAACAAACAAACAAATAAATAAACACACAAAGCAAATAAAACAAATAAAGCTTGGGTTGCCTCCCAAGAAGCGCTTTTCTTTATTAACGAGTCTTGTAGCTAGACTCAAAGTCACGTACATTACGTGATTCCATCATTCATAATGACGTATCCCTGATAGATATGATCCTTGTTATCAGGGTGGTGGTGTCTCAATCGCTCGACATTCGCAGTTACTTCACCTCCTCCTCTGCTGGTCAAGCTTACTATCCCATCTTGGTGTAATCTTTTAATTGTGAATGGTCCGTACCACCAGGGACTTAGTTCATTGGTAGGTGCTTCTGTTTCTGAATGCCTTAGGAGCACTGAGTCTCCTTTTGTAAATTCAACGGGGTTATTGGGTTGCTCATCAGCCTCAACATAATCGTTATATCCATCCTTACATTCTCTAATCTCATTTTCCATATAACTCTTAATCCTTGCCTCCCATGCAAGAATTTTCTCTCGAACATTACCGCGGGCTATATTATTGTTAGCCTCCATCTTCTTCTGCAGAGCAACATCTCGTATATGTCGTGGGATCGTTGGGAAGTTTACTGTTTTCTTCCCCTTCTTCATTTGGATGGTGCTATTATCGTAATTGATTTGTGCTCTAGTGGTAGCGAGAAAGGGTGCCCCAAGGATTATTGGCATATTCATATCATTTCTCTCAATGATCATGAAGTCGACCGGATACAGAAATCCGGCAACGTTGACCAACACATCTTCTGCAATTCCTAACGGATACTCATAAGAATGCTTTGCAAAGGAGAGTTTAGTATGGGTGATGGATGGCAACTCATCGGTTAACTGAACATAAACGGATAAAGGCATCAAATTTACGTCGGAACCTTGGTCAGCTATCGCATCCAGATACTTGTGTTTTCCAATGCTGCATGGTATTTCGAAGACCCCGTAGAATTTCTGCTTTTCCACTAACTTTTGTCCTATGAGGCATTCATACAATTGCCCACCGGGTAATGTGTCAGATTTATCATCCGGTTCCACCTTCTTGGACTTCTTGTTGGGTAGATGAGTACGTCGATAGTTTCTCACCCAATCGTTTATGGTCTCCTTGTTTATTTCGTGCTTCAAGTAATGCTTCACTTGTTGTGACACCGGCGGTTCAACCAATTGGCGCTCCTCAGAGGGCGCCTCCTCTCCTTTGTCGGAATCGCATTTGTACGCATTGGTGTTTCCATTATTAAGTGGGATGAGGTCAATTTTGTTAACTTCCATGGTTATGGATTTCCCTCTTCCATCATTTCCGCCCTCTTGGACGACGGAGGTGGCCTTGACAAATTTAGTGTTAGGAACATCAACGTCATTTCTCACCAACACTTTTGCAGGGGCTTTTGTATTTGTGTATTCTTTCAGAAGATTCATCATCTCCCGCCATTTTCTCCTCCATTTCCTCCTTCTGCTTGTAGACGGCTTCCTCAAATTTTGCCAACCGTTCGGAGTGTTTTGACATGTACTCTCTCATTCGAGCTTCGAATGTTGGACTAAGTTCCTGAGGTGGTGAGTTGGGTGGAGCGTGCTTATGGAAGGGTTTAGTAATTTCCCTACGGGGTGATTCGGACAATGGTATTTGCCTAACGCATGAGACTGAGTTAATTGTTGCTTTTTGTGGACTTAAGGGTCTCTTTTGCTTTTCCATAAGATATGCAACCCTTTTCTCAAGTTCACTAACGCTTTCCTCAGTGATTTGATTGGCTGTATCGGGTGATGAATATGTCTTGACTGCCGAGCGCACGTCGTGGGAGACTTGCCACAATTCATCATCGTCGGATGCAAGCTCATCAATGATCTCCCATGATTCCTCGGCGCTTTTGTCGCGCAATCTGCCCCCGGCGGCTCGATCGATGGCACGTTTGGTGTGGTAATCAACATGGTCATAAAAGATTTGGATTTGAAGCCATAGATTTATGCCATGGTGAGGGACTTTTTGAAGTAAGTCCTTGAATCGAATCCATGCCCCGTAGAGGGTTTCGCCTCGACGTTGTTCAAATATCAAGATATCCTTCCTTAGCTTGGTAGTTCTTCCCGGTGGGAAAAAACTGAGCAAGGAAACGAGTGGTAAGATCATCCCAAGAGGTAATGGATCCTGCGGGTTGACGTTCTAGCCACTGACTAGCTTGGTCCCGCAGAGAGAATTGGAAGAGACGCAATCGGGTCGTCTCTCGAGTGGCAACATCAAGGTCTATAGAATCAACGATTTTAAGAAAGTCCTTGAGATGTTGATTAGGATCTTCAGAACGAAGTCCATGGAATGCGCATCCACTTTGCACCAACCGGATGGTGTCGGATCGCAAGGGGTGTGATATTGGCTCCTTGAGTGAGCTCAATGGTGTTTCGATAGCCATGGTGGCTAGGACGGAATACTCTCCTAAAGTACGGGCTCTAGGAGGTGGTGGTGGTTGTTGTGGTGGTGGGTTGTGGGGGTTAAGGATATTACCATCTTCCATGATGTCGGACGGTTATGGTTACGAACAAAGACACGAAGAAAATAGATAGACTAAAGAAAACCTAGAAAAATAAAATAAAAATCTCACTAGAAAGGAATCTAGTGAGTAGACCTAATAGAAATAAAAATTCAACCTAAACAATAACTATTCCCCGGCAGCGGCGCCAAAAACTTGATTGCGTGGTTTTGTAACCTTACAACAGGTTTTACCTCTCGAGGGATCTCAAGAGGCTTACAACCCCACCAGGCAGTGTACCTGACCGATGTAGTATAGTGTAGTGGTAAGTACGGGGGATTGATCGTTCTCCACAGGGAATAGTGTTCGTTAGGTGTGAAAGGCTACTCTAATTAGGTCTAAGGGTTGAGGAAGATTCTTTTTATGTTTTTATAATTTTATGAAAGCAAGTAAAATCTCGGGTTTTGAAGGAGTGGGCGGAATTAGTTGCTAGTCAACTAACCCAAAATTTACTACGAATGCAAATAAAATTAAAATAACAAAAATGAAATGTGGTGAGAAACTTATGTGTAGAGAAATGTGTTTACTTAGATTTCCTTACTCCCTAACTATCTTTTACCGGTTAATTAGTGTGTATTAGTTGCGTGGATGACGGGTGTATTCCTTAATACCATTCGTGGGGTGGCGTACTTACTTCCCCAACTCTACAAGCTCCTACTTCACTCCTATGTCGAGCCGGCTAGGAAGCTCCTAACATGGGATCACTAGAATTCGCTTGTGCATTAAATACAACCATAAAAACCTTTAATACGCGTTTGGTTCATGTTTCTTAAGACGTTCAAGCAAGTTACCGAATAGGAAGTTAGCCAGTTTTCTTAAGCCTAACATAGATAAACAATCATCCAATACAACTAACAACACACTAACAACCAATAATCAATAGCTAGGTTTCATTAGATCTAAGCAAACACAAGATAAAATTAGCCTAACATGTTAAACAAAAGACAAGCATAAGATAGAATCAAACAAACACATAGACATATTGAATGATTAATTGATAACTTATCTTTCAATGAAACATGGAAGATCTCAAGGCAAGAAGCCCTGAAAAAGTAGCTAAAATCGTCTTAGGGTTTTATCCCAAAATTCCACACACTAAGCTCTCTCTTAATGACAAAAAATTAGAAAACTATATATAGATTTTTGGATCTGACGGCGTCACCTTATGCATTGTGACGCCGTCACCTCGCCGCTTTTAGGGTTCCCGGGTGACCTTCTTGACGCCGTCCCTCTTTAGCTCTTCAAAAATCCATTCTGGTTTATCAAGGCTTGACGCCGTCTAACCCTGAACGTGACGCCGTCCCCTTATGATTTAAGCCGTGACGCCCTTGATTTAGTTAAAGCGTGACGCCGTCAGAATTCTCATGCTAACTCACTGGCCCGTCATGAGTAAATTTCACATCCCACTTTTCTTGCCAAGGCATTGACGCCGTCCCATGTTAATTGTGACGCCGTCAAGAGTAACTTTCAGCCGATTCTTGAGACTTTGCCGTATTCTTCACTTTAATGCTCCAAAAACGTCCAAAATGCCTCCTTTTCCAGATTTCTCCTCAAAAGTACCTAAAATGACAAAAGGAACGATTTTAGGGCAATATTTGATCAAATAAATACGATTTCGGGCTTAAATGACCCCTTAAAAGCGGTACACTTTTCGCCTCATCATTCATCATACTCTATACCTTCTTGTTGTGTGTATCCTTGGGCTACTAATCTAGCCTTATTCCTAATCACTATGCCCCTTTCATCCCTTTTATTCTTGAAAACCCATCTAGTGCCAATTACCTTTGCATTCTTAGGTAAATCAACTAGCACCCTAACTTTCTGAATCTTGAACTGAAGAAGCTCCTCTTGCATAGCTTCTACCCAGCTTGAATCATTTAAGGCTTTCAGAATGTTCTTTGGTTCATCTTGTGAGAGAAAACATACAAACAAGCAAGAGTTTGAAAACTCATGCTGCTTTGAAGCATAAAGGGCATCAAGAAGCCCTTGTTGGTCTGAAGACATCAATTGTTGTCTTGTCTTCACACCTGATTGTACATCTCCAATCACATTATCTAGGGAGTGAACTTTATGAATTCTTGTTTGTGGAGTAGAAGGAACTTGATAATTTGATGGAAGATTGTTGAAATCCACCTCATTTTCTGAGAATTTTGCTTCTTTTGTTTCTGAAGGGCCAGCAGCAGAATCATTTGGCCTAGCAGCAGGAACATTAAGCCTAGCAGCAGAATCACCAGCAGAAACAATTTGTTGTTCCTGAGTTCCATCTTCTTTCCTTTCATCTTCAACACCTTCTTTAGCTTTGCCAAAAGAAGATTCATCAGTTGTTGAAGTTGATTCCACACTTGTACTTGACCATATTGGCATCCAAACATGATCTTGGTTTGTCTCCTTTTCTAACCTTGCCTTATCTGTTGCTTGTGAACCTGAAAAATCATTAGTTTTTGCAACAACAGGCACATAATTCATTGATTTGGTTGGAGATTCAAGATCAAATAGCCATTTTGGTCCTTGACCTTCTACATTGGATTTATTCTCTAAAAACTCCACATGTAGATTTTCCTCTACAATCATAGTTCTTGTGTTGTATACTCTAAATGCTTTGCTATTAAGAGAATATCCAACAAAGAATCCTTCATCTGCTTTACCATCGAATTTTCCTAAATGGTCTAAGGTATTGAGAATTGTCACATGACATCCAAAAGATCTAAGAAATCCTATTGCAGGAGTTCTACCTCTAAAAAGTTCATATGATGTCTTATTATGAGGCTGTACAACTAAAACTCTATTTTGAACATAGCAAGCAGTGTTGACTGCTGCAACCCAAAAAGTTATAGGTAGCTTAGAATCAGCTAACGTAGTTCTAGCATCTTCAATTAGTGTTCTATTCTTTCTCTCAACAACACCATTTTGTTGTGGTGTTCTAGCAACACTAAATTCTCTCTTAATACCTTTTTGTTTGTAGAAATCATCCATAACTCTATTCTTAAACTCTGTCCCATTATCACATCTAATGACTTTCACTTTCTTGTCTACTTGGTTTTTTATTTGTGTAATGAATGTCTTAAGGATGCTTGTAGTCTCATCCTTAGTAGATAGAAAGAAAACCCATGTAAATCTAGTATAGTCATCAATTATAACAAGACAATATCTCTTATGCATTATACTACTTACTGAAATAGGACCAAATAAGTCCATATGAAGCATAGACAATGATTGATTGATAGAGTTAAAAATCTTGGGCTTACAAGTGGCTTTGTGTTGTTTGCCTTTAAGACAAGCAATGCATGTTTGATCATTTTCAAATCTTTTGTGAGGTAAACCTCTTACCAAACCATTCTTAACAATTTTATTTATGGTTTTGAAATTAATATGACCAAGCCTTTTATAACATTTCATTGATTCATCCAATGTGGCCTTTGCAACAAGACAAGTTAAATCCTTTTTAGGAACAATGTTCTTCATGTCAACACTGTACATATTGCCATTTCTAGGAATTTTAAGAAGTACTTGACTTTCATCAGGCATCTTAAAATCAGGAGAAAGTACAAGACATTCAGTCTCACAGAAAAGAACTTTGTTCTTTTTGTCACACATTTGTGAGACACTAAAAAGATTATAATTTAGCTCTTTTACATAGTACACATCTTCAAAATCTAAATTTCCAGTTTTAATGGTACCTTTACCAGAAATTTTGCCACCAACACCTCCTCCAAAGGTAACATAGCCTCCATCTATTGATTGAAAATTTGAGAGATAAGACTTGTTGCCTGTCATGTGCCTTGAACATCCACTATCTGAGTATCCTTGATCCTCTTGTTGATCAATTGAATGTTCCTGCACATAAATGAGAAGTATTAGTTTCTTTTGGGGACCCAAGCCATTACTGACTTGGATCTGCCTCTTGCATCAATGTAATTTAATCTTTTTAGAACAGTTGATGCAACATTGGATTTAGTTGAATTCCAAACCTAACATGCTGAGGCCTTAATAGCATTTTCCCTCTTTGCCCAAGCAGCAGACTTAACTACTTGCCTACCAGAATTAACTGCTTGCCTAGCAGAATTAACTGCTGGCTTAGCAGAATTAACTGCTGGCTTTGTAGTTGTCCCCTTTTGTTTCCAAACTTGTTTTTGGACCACTACTTTTGTTTGAAAGGGCCTTTGTATAGACTTTGGTGCATGTTTGTAAGATGTTTTTGCACCCTTAGCTGTTGATTTTGGGTAAACAGTCATATATGGTCTAGCAGAATTAACTTTATTGAAGCCAAACTTAACAGAGACTATTGTGGGTTTAGTTCTTTTAACCTTAGAACTAGAGTGAAAAGGAGATTTAGGTGTTTACCTTTTGTGGTTCACTCTATTGTTTTCATACCCAGATACCCAATGGTTGCAGAAAGCTGCAAGATGGTCAAAACTACTACATGTGTAACAAGCTTTGTTATAAAAAGCAAAGTCATCAACTAGTTGATGAGACTTGAGGTTATTCCAATTCCTTTGGTTACCTCTGGGCTTGTTGGTGGTTCTATATTGTTCACAATATCTAACTGGTTGCCTAACATGCTTAATGTTTGATTTAGGCTTAGCAGTATTGTGTTTGACTATCTTTGGAACACTTGTTCCTACTTTCTTAACCACTTCAGGTTTAGACATAACCTGTTCATCTTCATCACTATCAGTTGTACTATCCTCAACAACTATAGCATCTCCTTTCTTAACAAAGGACACCTTGTCCTGATAAAGTAAAGTTTTATCTAAACTTTCACTTACTTTTTCTATCTTAGGACCCTCAGTAGACTTAGAACCATATTCCATTATTGGTTCTTGAAACTCAGCAAAACCTGTGTGTGCTAGGTCAACACCTAGAGGTGAAGGAACACCTCTATATGGTGGAGGAACAGATTTGTATCCTAAACCAGACTTAGCTTTATCGATTACTTGAGCTTCCCAAATCTTATTCATTCCCTCTGAGGCATGAGCTAAAGCATCTACAGTTATCTTAACATTTTCAGTTTTATTATTGGCTTCAGCTAATTGTTTACTTTGACTAGTAAGTAATTCATCTCTAAATGCTATGCCTCTTTTTAGAGCATTTAAGTCATCAGTAAACTTAGATTCATTACCTTGAAAGTGTGCAATTTTTTTTTCAAGCACACCTATAGCTCTTTTATGATTACTTAAATTAGCTAAGGCAATAATTAGTTCTTCTCGCCTATTATCAGCTTTTCTTTTAAGTTCTTCATTTTCTTTAAGGGCAGAACATGATTCAGAACATTTGGTTATGAAACTTACCTCTGAATCAGAGAAGGCCATTAGAGCAGTCTCAGTGGCCACAAGAGCAGCATTTGTTGGTGCTTCCTCTTCATCAGCCATGAAGCTCCAGTCATAGTTAACCCCATCTATGGCTAGCATAGCCCTTGGTTCTTCAACTGTGACTTCCTTCTTCTTCTCTTTCCTACACCATGTGCTTCTATTATCCTGCTTCCTTGGGTTTCTACATTCTTTAGCAAAGTGTCCTAACCTATGACAGTTGAAACACTCCACTTTCTTCTTATTAAACCCAGCAGTTTCATTACCATCAATGGTAATCTGCTTACCAGTTCTCTGCCAGAACTTCTTAGCCCTCATGCTAAGCAAAGCAACCTGCCATTTGATGTCCATCTCTTCCAAATCATTATCATCCAACTGATCAAGATCTTCATGAATTAGAGAAGAGCCACTAGTTTGACTAGACATGAATACATAGAATGCCGGATGTCCAAGTCCTGCAACATTCTTTTGTGAACTAGTAGAAAGACCACCATAAATAGCAGTAGAAACACTTTCAACTTCATCTACCTCTTCTGACTTACTAATACTAGGAGATGACAAGAGTGCCACATTCCCAGAACTAGTACTATAGATTCCAGACTTTTTTAAAGTTTGTTCAACAATTTTGAAGTTATTGAACAAATCATTGAGTTTCATTGTTTCAATATCTGGCTTGTTCATCCAGACAACCACATAAGTATGGAACTCATCAGGTTGACTTCTCAAAAACTTCATGTTGAGATCTTTGTTTGCTATCTCAACACTCAATACACTTAGCTGACTGACAAGCTTGTGTAATCTAGAAAACACCTTATCAAGAGATTCATTCCTATTTGAACTGAAATTTTCAAATTGTTGTTTCAACAATGTCTTTTGTGTTTTCTTGGTAGTTTCATTACCACCAAACCATGCACAAATCTCTTTAAAAAGAGTTTTTGCATCTGGATACTTGCTAAAGGATAGCATCTGCTCACCAGGAATGGTCATAAGCAACAAGTTTCTTGCTTTTTGATCATTTCTCTTCTGTATCCTTGCTTCATTTGAAACTGGTCCAGTATTTCTTTGTCTTACTGTTTTGCCTTCAATGATAGCATCTGAATAGCCTAGTGAAAAAGAATCACCATACATAATGATATCCCAAAGAGCATAATCTTGAACCATAAAATATTGCTCAATTCTCAACCTCCATAGCTCAAACTCATTTTGTTTGATCATGGGCACCTTTGCAGCAACATTTGTAGCAGTATCTTGAACATCCATTTCATAAGCTTCTTCTTCTAAATCAATAATATCAACCTTGCTCTGATACCACTTGTTGGGGATTCGACACACGGTTAAGGTGGTTAAACCTTTTGTACTTTGTGTGTATTTTATATTGAGTGAATATGATTAAGTATGCGGAATCTACTTAATCACACTTAGAAGGTTATTATGATTATGGAAATGGAACAGTTGTGTTTGTTGTATGTCAATGAATAATGAAAGATTATCACCAAACGATTCAATATTATTAAGATAATAATACGAGTGATCTTGAGTTATCACTAGGGTTACAACCTTGAATCTTAAGTTTTTCTTACTTGTGATATTTTTGTGTTTGTTCTTGTTCTAACAGTTATGAAAATTCTAAGTATTCAACAACCACTTTTAGACCACACATATATCACTAGTCTAAGATCTTCTTTTATAGTCCAAGAAGATCTTTACAATATTGCTTAAAGTCTTGATAAACTACTTGCTATGATAATACGTGTGTCAGTCAATAAGATACATCTTGTATCTATGTTTACAACTTGTTCTGTGAATATAACATTATGACTGATCACATGGGGTAAGATATTATCTACCGTATATTGTTGACTTAAATACACATAATATCTTTTCATACTTATCCATCCAACAGTAGAAAGCTTATGGCAGCAGCAATGAGTTATCGCTAGCAGCAGCATTATCAGCAGCAGAATGTTAACACTAGCAGCAGGATTACTAACACTAGTAGCAGTATCATAATACTATCAGCAGGAACACTCAGCAGCAGAATCAATACACTACCAGCAGAAACATACTTGGAGAATTTCCTTGAATAGAACCCGATATTAAACTTCTTGAATATTTAATTCCCAACAATTGTGGTCTATTATTCAGAATTTGGAAGAAGGAAGGCAGACGGAGTTTCATGTTGACGATGATGGGATTGTGTGGTATGGTGATCATTTGTGTGTTCCTGAAGATCCTTCTATTCGAGAAGCTGTGTTGTCCGAAGCACATAGTTCTCCTTTCACTATTCATCCGGGTTCTACCAAGATGTATATGGATTTGAAGCAACACTTCTAGTGGAATAGTATGAAGCAGGATGTGGCGATGTTTGTGGCTAAGTGTATGACTTGTCAGCAGGTTAAGATCGAACATCATCGTGCTAGTGGTCTTCTACAGCCTTTAGATATTCCTACTTGGAAGTGGGATCAGATTTCTATGGATTTTGTGACAGGCTTACCTCGTACTCTTAAGAAGCATGATGTTATCTGGGTTGTTGTTGACCGTTTAACTAAATCCGCTCACTTTCTGCCTATTCGGAAAGATTATTCGATTAGTAGGTTGGCACGAATCTTTCAGTAAGAGATTGTTCGTTTGCATGGCACTCCGACATCTATTGTATCTGATAGAGATCCGTGTTTTACCTCACATTTCTGGAAGGGTTTGTATAAGGCTTGGGGTACTTGACTTAAGTTTAGTACGACGTTTCATCCTCAGACTGACGGGCAGTCGGAACGCACTATTCAGACTTTGGAAGATATGTTGAGATCTTGTGCTCTTGAATGGATGGGACATTGGGATGAGTATTTGTGTTTGGTTGAGTTTGCCTACAACAATAGTTGGCATGCTAGTATTAAAGGGGCTCCTTTCGAACTGTTGTACGGGCAAAAGTGTAGGGCACCTATCTGTTGGAATGAAGTCGGTGAACGGCTTATTGAAGGTCTTGAATTGATTGAGATGACTAATGAGAAAGTCGCCATTGTTAAAGAAAAACTCAAGGAAGCTAGAGCTCGACAGAAGAGTTATGCTGATCGTCATCGACGTGCTTTGGAATTTATAGTCCTGGGGATCGTGTTTTCCTTAAGGTTTCTCCATCTCATGGTGTTAAGCGTTTTCGTATTAAGGGAAAACTTAGTCCGCATTTCATTGGTCCGTTTGAGATTTTAGATTGCATTGGTGAAGTTTCGTATCGTTTGACACTACTTCCTCAACTTTCTCATGTGCATAATGTCTTTCATGTATCTTTTCTGAGGGGATACAATTATCATCCGCTCCATGTTGTTTCCTACCCATTAGATCAGATTCGGGAGGACTTGTCTTGTGTTGAGGAGCCTGAGACTATTTTGGAGGGTCAGGATCAGGTCATGAGAACTAAAACAATTCCGTTCGTTAAGATTCTTTGGAAGAATCATCGCGAGAGCGAGGCTACTTGGGAGACCGAAGAATCGATGCGAGCTAGTTATCCGTATTTCTTTTCGTGATTCGGTACGTATTCGTTTTGACTTTCCTATTTCAATTTCGCGGACGAAATTTTCTTTTTAAAGGGGAAGAGTTGTAAAACCCGAAATAATTAAACCATATATTTTGCCCCATTTTGAATTTTAACCTAAGTATGGATTTTAAATTTGTGTCATTAAAACTTTACATTATAATTAAAATACATAATATGAATTAATCCTAAAACAAAATGAATAAATCCTAAACTAAGTATAACATAAAGTTACCTAATAATCTAAATGTTGTCCTAATATCTCTAGTGCCTAAACCGAAATTTCCAGCCCATCCAATTGTTGTGTCGTATGTTTCACCATGAGGATAAGAACAACTATCAAATCTTCCCATAATATTAAAAAGATTACATGCTCCTTTGACCCTATTACAAAACACGGTTTTACCAAAAATACTACACGATATACCCTAACTCTTCTAAGCCGTATATGTATTTTCTTCCTATCCTCTCTTTTTCTTCGACCCATAACCAGAAACATACACCATTCATCCTTTGTTTTGATTCCAAGAAAGGAGTTGAGAAGCAGGTCTTGACGTCGAGAGTGAAGTGCTAAACGTTGGAGTGTTTGGTGGTGTTTGATTCGAGCCTAAGTCCTTGTTCTCATTCGGTTCTTCCCTAAGTCACATCCAGGTTCTTTATTTTATTTTTGGATTCTCATTTAGTTGACACAAATGTGCTTTATACACGACCTAAAACATGCCATATAATCGTTCGAATCATGCTTGTAAATATGTTATTGCCTCGTTATATTAATCACATGAAATATTAAAACTTATACGCCTATATGTAACTGTTTTATGTCGCATGTTATGGACATTTTTGGTGTCTTTTGTCAGCCCTATATCGACTTATATCATAACTGAATCAAGCCCTAATATTCGACATATACACATCTTTATCAAGACCAAATCACGCTAAAGAAAAATGTTAGAATCAGGTCATAGTACTTGTTGCATATAATTGATTGCATCGTTATTTTGTCACATGAAATCTCGCCAAGATTTAAAAGTTATACGCCCCATCTATGGATGTTTTGTGTCGTGTAGGTGTAAGTATGAACCTGGAAATTTCATGTTACTAATCAAGTTATGTGGGCTATTTTTGTGTGTCAAGTTGTGTTACTAAAATATCTAAACATGTAGCTATAACGGTTTAAAAAGGGAGTTTGATTGTGTTATGTTTCGGCCTCGCTAAAATCTTTGTTGTCACGCTTGTAGTTGGTCTCGTATTTGCGTCCTTGTTTTAGTCTCGATCTATCATTTCGTATAGAGATTATCTTGTGCTTCATATCGCATGCATGGTTCATGAAGATTTTGATATCGATATCGGGTCTTGGTATTACTCTGTGTTGGGCGACATATATGTAGAAGAGGATTGCATGTGCTAATATGATTTCAATAATATTCTTATCAAAATAAAATGAAGTTTTTACGTGAACAAATAGGAATGAAGATTTGCATGTGTAGTTCGACTTTGAAGCTAGAAGCATATCGTGTACTATATATAAGCCTAAAAACTAATTTGACACACATCTAACCCTAAACAATGATAAATTCACACATTAGGCCCTGAACTTTGGTAATTGTCACAATAAACCCTAGACTTGGCTAAATTGACACTTTAAACCCTAGGCTATAATAATTGTCAAACTAAACCTTTAAATTAACTTGCTATCTTTTGTAAACCCTAAGTTTGGCTAATTAATGATTATTACCCTAAAGTTACTAATTATGGAAACTTACCAAATATGAAAATTTGCTAAATATGGAGGATTACTAAAAAATAGAAATAAACCCTAACTTGTAAAATGAGTTTTTAAGTAATACACGATCATTAACTTGTGTAGATTACGTGAAGAGGGAGTAGCTTCGGTTTTCGTGTGCTTTTGAGTTATTTTCTTACTGTGTTAAGGTACAGATATTCTATCCCTTTTTAGTAGGGATTTCTCATGACTTCTCGATCCTTGAATTTGATGTATCTGATTCTGTCTGATATGATCCGTATGATTTGATAATTTGATATGATTCCCTATGATATGATTCAGTTTGCTATCCATTCTATTATGATGTTCATTATGCTATCTCCTTGATATGAGATTCTATTCAATTGATATGCTTTGATTCTACTATGATTACTTCGTTATGATTATGGATAGCCTTGCTTCGTTTATGTGTTCTGTTGCCCGAGCTAACTAGCCATGGAGGTACCATGGCCATTGAGGCACCAATGGCATGACACTTTCTGTGGAGGTGTGATTGATCCACGGCGTTCCCTTCTGTTCTGATATATATATATATATATATATATATATATATATATATATATATATATATATATATATATATATATATATGATTATTGCGCACATGGCCATTCTGTTATATGTATGTATAGTCTCGTACTTGCATATGTATTCTGTTTTTTTAAGGGAGCGTATGGATGCATCCTAGGTATTTGTCTGTTTGGATATGGTTTGACTTAGTGATTGGTAGGGCGTGCCATGCACCCCATTTCACTTCTGGTACTTGAGAGGTCTCCCCTCCTTGTACACTTATGCTATGACAGGATTATGTGACTAAGCATGTGGCATGCTTTCTGAGCTCGTGGGCATTTCTGTTTGATATTATGATTATGATTCTCTGTTTGACTTCTTTGATCTCATTATGATTTCCTTATGGTTCATTATACGTTGCTCCTTTTGATTATATGATACTTTGTTCAGCAGATCCTTTTGATTCCGTTGATATATTCATTTGATTCAGTTATTTGTTTCGTTGTATATGTTCACTGGGCTTTTTAAGCTCAGCCGCATTTCTATTCCATGCGGCAGGTAATTAGAGGGATGTTGGGCTTTGATGGGCTGAGAGTAGGAGCTATTGAGTGGACTGACCTTACCTAGTTTCCTAGCATTCTGGACTTAGTTTGGAGAACATTTATTTTGGATATTTCGTTTCTTTTGGACATGTTGGATGATGTATTTTCCTTTTGAAGTCATTTGGATTATATGACTCGATACTTTATTTAATAAGACTTCCGCTTGCGTTTTTATGCTTTGTATGACACCATAATGTGACATTGTGACCCTTGTCGGGTTGGGGTGTTACAATATAATTGTAATAATGAAAACAAAAAGTCAAGTATTTCCCTTTGTTAGCCAGTATCATGTGAAACCCTCTTTGATTAACTAAAAATGACATTTCCCAACTTCCATGTACTGCTTCAAAGGTTTCAACATAGACGGCTCGGCAACCATTTTTGTGACTTTTTTTTAGTCCAGAGGCTAAGGCCATCACCATCACAGAATGCACGGAGCTGTTAGAGTAACTCGAGGACCAAGATCCTTATCACTTCCTGGCCTTAATCACAACACTTGAAGGAAAGAGATACATCTTTCAGTTTCATATCAGCCCTTCGAGCAAACCAGGTCAAGTTGATTTCTTTTTCGACGACATACTAGACTAGAGACCGCTTTCCATATTGCCAGGCCCTGATAGACCGCTGGCGAAAATGCTAAACCCGTCAAAGAATCAACTGGCTCATCAACCACCATAGCCGAGAAGATTAGTGAGATTTCCACCCCAACCGCCATGGCAGAATTACATTCTCTAGAAAAAAAGTAGCACATCAAGCAAGCCAAACACTTGGTTAGCCAAAAAAATGTTCTTTAAACAACCTGTGGAGGATAAAGGCCATCCCGCCGCAAAAAAGCCTAAAAAAGAAGACCAACCAATCAAAGAAATGAAAAAGTGGTCCTCAGGTAGCTAATGCGTAACTAACAAGTTCAAGTACAATCATACATCGATATTTCAATTGCAAAAACTTAACAAGAAATTAAATGCGATATACAGACAGTTGTACATTTTGTAAGCAAAAACAAAAGTCCTCTAATCCAGCCCCTCCTTCAAGCAGCAATCGCAACCATCGAAATCAACAAACAACTTTGAATATATGTAAGTCGCTGTCTTTTTGGTTAACATGGTGATAACGCTCAAATTGTGCATGTTTTTATTAGCGTTATCCATGCTTTTGTGTATATTATTTTGTTATATTTATAAGCATTCGTTACTTAATTGTACCAAAGTATGTTTGCAAAGTATATGTAGCCAAGTACAAAAAAACAGGAAGAAAAAGTGAAAGTAATGATGAATAAATGAAGATTCCTGATCGTATGAAGATTCCCGTATCAAGATCCACACCAAGAGGCATTTCAAGAGTGAAAGATCCAAGGATTCAACATTCCAAAGTTTCAAGATAGAGGAAAGACCAAGTTTGGATGAAGAATAAAGAGCTACGAACAAGAATCAAGCAATCGGCAGGATAAACACAAAGGATCAAGAAAAGTACCCTGCTGAGGGCCCCCAGCCGATCGGTCACAGCCCGCAATTGACCCGGCTGGAGGAAGTGACGAAGACCAGCTATCGGCTGGTGCCCAAACCGATTGGCTGGAGCAACCTGATCTGCCAAAACTTTGTCATGAAGATTCTACCTTGTATCATCCTATTCCAGGACCTTCCTACATTGCTTCTAGTCACCTCTAAGCTGCTTGGAGGCCAAGTTGAAGTATTAATGACCCTAGGCCTTGAGACAAGTATAAATAGAGCCATTTGCACTCATTTCTAATCATCCAACTATCAATATACCATATAATCATTAATCCACTCTCAAATACTCTCTCAAAGCTCTCAATTTTGTCCTTAGAAGTTTAGGAAAGTTTGGATGCCCAAGAAGCCAACATTCGGAAGTCAAACCATTAAGAAGTCATCACCAATACTTGGGGTATCATTACTCAATCATTTGTAATCTTATTTCCATCATTGTAAGACTTTTAATCATGTTTTCTAATGTTCAAAATTCTGAGTTTATGTTTAAGTTTGCTATGAGTGGCTAGTGCCTTTGTGCACTTGCTTAGATGATGTATATTTTATGATGATTGGCTTATGATTGTGATAACATGTTGTAATTCAATTTCAAGTTAATTCTAAGATCCAATTGTGCTTAAGTTTCATAGTGACATTTGTTAATCAAGTTTGACTAGTTGTTGGTAGTTTTAAAGGTCGAAAGGTTTATTGTTATTCAACTAGTCATAATCATTTATCTATGAATGATTGTTTTTACCCATTATTCTTGGTTTAACAAAGGAACTTGAATCTATTTGTAATAAGAATGCTTTTGTTTATCAAATCGGATTGATTGAAAATAACTTCATAGGTCGAAAGATTAGTTGTTAGCAATCAATTCTAACCTTTTTGTCTATGATCGGTTACCTTTTGTATTGACCAATTCCTAAGAAAATTTGATAAAACAAGAAACGTTTTAGTGTTTAAGTTTGTGAAACTACCTTGAATCAAACTTATGAAACTTGAATTGATCTTGAATTGGTTGGTTGAACTTAATGCTTGTTTTTATAAACTAAAATCTTGACGAAGGTTTAACTTGTAGAAACAATAGATTAGAATACCATCTAATTGTCATAATCAACATGTTAAAAGGAATTATCACAATCATGCTTATCAAAGTTAGTAAACTAGTCAGAGCAAGTGTAGTCTTTAATCATTTGAATTTTCATCATCAATATTATTGCTTATTGTCAAGTATGATTGATTTACTAATAGTCGTTTTAATCCCTTACTTTTCGATTCACACAAATCCCTAAAAACGATCCCGCCGTACCATTCATAATCTTACTACAACGGACGACTTCACTTGCTCGTTTGTGTTGTTAATGGATTTGGTAAATCGTGTTTATAAATTTAAAACTTGTACACGTAGTAGCACATCAAGTTTTTGGAACCGCTGCCGGGGATTTTGATCGTATTTCTGTAAGTTTTCAAAACCCGCCTTTAGTTGATCCCTAGTCGTGCTCACTTTCGAAAAAAAAATTCACAGTCTCGTCCAACCGATCGGTCTGAATCCAAACCGATTTTCTAGAACCAACTCGACCCAAAAATCAATCTAACCGATCAGTGTTGCCCTGCAACCGATTCGGTTAGAGCATTCTGCTCTTTCGAATCGTTTTCTTTCCTATCTCGTTTGCTTATACATTGCCTAGATTTTCTTGGGAATTGTATGAACACCCGTTCAATGAGAATAGAACCAATTTCACCTCTTTCAAATCCTGAACGTTTAATTCGAAAATCCAAGAAGAAAGTACCTTTTGTTCCTTTAGAAAACCGTATACCAAGAGTTCCAAACCCACCATTTGATAACCTTTTCGAAGCTAAATTTGTTTATAACCCATTCAACAACCTACCTTTTCCCATGGCCGACGATCGTCCTATGTGGGAAGCCAATCGAGCCGTAGCGCCCACTCCTGGAGCCGCTATTGTTGCCGTTAACCTTGTTGACAACTTCACAGTGAAAGGTCACCATCTCTCAATGATCAAAGACCGCCAATTCGATGGCCGTGTGTAGGCCGATCCTCATAAGCACATTGCCAAATTCATCGAAATTTATGGTATGTTCCGATATGGCACAACTGATGTTAGTGCCATCAAACTCAACTTTTTCCATCATCACTTTCTGGAGATGCGAAAGTGTGGTACAACGAATTGACCCCAGGAATTATCACTACTTGGGAGGAGATGAGGCCAGCCTTTGTGAGCCGATTCTTTCCACCTGCTATGTTTGACCGACTCAAGGGAGAAATTTGTGCTTTCACACAAAATGCAAATGAGTCATTTGTCGAAGCTTGGCTTTGCATGAAAGATCTACTTTGTAGTTGTCATGGACATGGTCTATCTCGTGGAACCATTATCCAAATATTTTACCATCGACTTGACGATACTTCTCAAGGAATCCTTGATGCCAGAGGAATTTTTCTCCATAAGACCCCTAACGAGGCACATCAATTACTTGAAGACCGAGTACTCTTGAAACTTGATTGGTCTAAAGAATCCAAAACCAAACCCTTAAGGAAAATTGTTGCTTTTGCTAAAAGTTACGACAACTCAAAACTCATGGTGAAAATGGAAGCCTTGACTTCCAAAATCGACTCGCAATACAAAGATATTATCCGGGTAAAAAAAAGGTTGATTATCCGGGTAATAAAAAGGAAGCTAAGGTGGATGGGTCTTAAAATACTGGTAAGGATTCATAAGAGTAGCTTGTAAGTGACTTGAGTGAGAAGGAGCAGGCTGCGGCTTCAAAACCTAGTTCGTCTTCTTCTCCGTGTGCTAAGCCTTGTTATTCTTCTTCTCTATGTATTT
Organism: Artemisia tridentata subsp. tridentata; assembly: GCA_021014915.2. Taxonomy (NCBI): domain Eukaryota; kingdom Viridiplantae; phylum Streptophyta; class Magnoliopsida; order Asterales; family Asteraceae; genus Artemisia; species Artemisia tridentata. The sequence goes on from CP139504.1 coordinate 340,248,503, forward strand.
CTTCAACAAAGGTTGTTAACCCATTCTCTAAGGTAGGGGATGTGGTTTTTTTTGACAGTGATGAGGATGGGGTTCTTGAGCCGGATAACCCTATGGCTAAGTATCTTGCATCAGCAGGCGGCGGTTACGAGCTTGAAGGTTACTTCTCTGATGATTATACAGCTCAAGTCTACGATTTACCAGGGCACTTGGATGATTTTTGTGACAGGTATGATATCAAGCTCCAAGTTTGTGGTAGGAAGTAATTATATTATTTGGTAGGTCATAAGATTGGCATGCCTTTCTTATGTAATGATTTTGTTGTTGCACTTTAGTTGCTTGTTTGTTGCCCATGTAACTGGCCGAGATGCGAGATTCACTCTCATCCGTTGTACTTAAACATTTTTTGGCGTAATATATTTTACTAGGGTGATCCCCCTTTACCCAAAACTTCAAAGATTTTAAAGAAGTTATGAAAGAAATGCGAGACGGATGTAGCAACTGCAGAGGTAATCACCCATCGTCAGAGTGTGACGATAAACCTATGAGAGGACCCGAAGAAGGAGAAGCTAATTATGTCTAAGGAGGATATCGAGGAGGATGTTATCGAGGTAACTACTATAGAAGAAATTCTAGAGAATGGCAAGATCGCCCACCAAGGGATGAAAATTATAGTTCTCAACCTCGTGAAGATAATCACCCTCCACCTACACCTACACCTACACCCATAACCGAAAAGAAACTCGAAGAAACCGATTTCGGGAAGACAATGCGAGAATTCGTGCATGCTCAAAAGTCAACAAATGACTTTATCAAAAATCAATTCTTCAATCTCAAGACTAAAGTCGAACAAGGTCAGAAAAATCATCAAGCTTCTATCCGGGACCTTCAGAATAAATTTGGCCGACTTTTCCGACCAATTCTCTTCTCGACCATCTGGTTCACTACCCAGTAATACCCAATCAAATCCAAAACCATCTTCTGGGTCAAACGGTAAAACATATCGTCCACCTCAAGCAAGAAATGAGCATATCAATGTTGTATTTACAGGAAGTGGTCTATCATACGATCCACCACTAAATCCAAATGCTAAAACCACCATCATCCACGATGATAGTGAGGATGAAGCTGAAGATGCAACTAATAAAGATAACCCAACCCAAACCACCCAAGAAAAATCTCATTCACCAATCAAGGCGTATACACCGAAAATTCCATATCCTCAACGCCTTAGAAAAGAGAAAATGGAGGAGCGATATATGAATTTTATTGAAATGATCAAAGAAGTCGGACTCAACGTACCCCTTGTTGATGTTCTGGCTGGGATGCCCAATTACGGGAAATTTCATAAAGAGCTTCTGAACAACAAGAATAAATTGGAGCAAATATCCGCTACCTTCCTAAATGAAGAATGTTCAGCCATTGTTTAAAACAGAACCTATCAAAACTCGGAGATCCCAGAAGTTTTCTGATTCCATGTACATTAGGAAATAACATCCAGTGCGATGCTTTAGCCGATCTTGGTGCAAGTATCAATCTGATGCCTTATTCGTTGTATTCCAAACTCTCTCTAAAAATCTTGAAACCTACAAGTATGAGTATTCGATTAGCTAATCAATCTTACCAATATCCTGTTGGAGTTGTTGAGAATATGCTTGTCAAGGTTGGAAAGTTTTTTTTTTTCATGTGGACTTCGTAATCCTTGAAATGGAGGAAGATAGATAAGTTCCTCTCATTTTAGGAAGAGCTTTCTTAAATACCGCTGATGCGATCATTAAAGTTAAAGGAAAAAAACTCAACCTCGGAGTTAGAGAAGATAGAATCACATTTCTAATCAATAAAGCAATGCAATATCTGATAGAACTTATGCACCACACCATCTATAAGTTCTTGGACCGTTTTGGACTCTAGGTTGTTTAGACCTTGATCTAGGATAAACAATAAGCAATAAGCTTTTTGATCCATGTTGAGCTATCGATCTTGTTAATTATCTTAGATATAAATCTAAAACGATAAGTATAGAAACTATTCTTGAATGATTATTAAACACTATGTGGAATCTAATGTTTAATCTTAAGAAGAATTATTAATGAACAATCGAATTCTCAATAAACACTTCAATATATTAATACGGTTACTCAAAAGTAACAGGGTTACAAAAACCTTGAAGTGATTCGACTTAGCAATAATACGTATACTAAACTCTAACCCTAGATTCTCCTTTTATAGACTAAGAAGTCCTAGTCGGTTTACAATAGCTTTCTATACAAGAATAATCTTTTTGTATCTATTCTATAATAATCCAAACATACTATACATAGTTATCTAATAAGCAGCAGAATACTAACTCTAGCAGTAGAATCTTCGATGCCTACCAGTAGTATCCACTTAGCTTATTTTCTTGATTATCTCGAATACTCCAGCAGTAGAATAAATACACCAGGAGTAGTATGATTAAGCCCAGCAGTAGAATCATACTTATTGTATTTTCCATTAAGATCCATGAGCAGTATTATCCAATCTGAAGCAGCAACATCTTAAATCCCAACAATCCTCCCCTAAACTTGATATTTTCTCCCAAAATCATCAAGTTTCTTTTAAGCCTTAAACCATCACCCGGAGGATGCTTCCAAACACTCACTTCTTCATCTTTCTCCTATAATCTTGCCCATAGAGTTTTCTTTGCATCTTTCTTATAAGATCAATAACCATTTGAAACCAACGATCAACATGAAGTCTAATATCTCCTTCAACCATCATCTTGAGTGTAGACTTAGCCAGAGGGTAATCCTTTTCTACTAGCATGTACATTTAAAGTCCTCCTTGCATTACTACATTGTGAACTCCACATGACTCATACAATCTCCAAAGAGTAATTTTAGTACTTCTGCTCTGTTCCATCCACACTCTGTCTTCAGCATAAACTTCAAACATGATCTTTAGATCTCGCCAGATTACTCTATCCAACTCATCTTCAGGCCTTGAATCTCCATACTTTTCTTTGATTAATCTCCACAAGGTTTCTATATCTTCTCTATTAATGTTTCTGAGTAGTTGAGAAAATGACATAAACCTTTGAGATTTTCCACCAGTTCTGTATAACTCCCACCAAGTAATCTTTCCTTCATATCCAACCTTCCATCCAATGATAGGAGCTTTTGATTGCAAAGGAACAGAGTCAGCAAATATATCATCATCATTATCCACAATTGTAGTCATTTGTTGTAACTCAATTGTTTCCTTGTAGAACTGCTCTGATTGCTCTGTTTTCTCTGTTTCTTCACTCTTAGACTCAGAACTTTCCACAACTTTTGATTTATCAACCTTTCTCTTCTTCTTCCTGGCAACACTTTTCAACACTCTGCCAGTTCTCTTGACACCAATACCAGAACTTTCTTTCTCCTCTTCCTTCACAATCTTTTCTTTTACCTTCTTTTCTTCCACCTTTTCTTTTTCAGCCTCAGTCTCCACCTTCTTAAACCTCTTGAACTTTTCCTTTTTAAGCTCAGACCCCATAGGAACAAAACTCTCAAATTCTCTTTTAGCATTCTCAAACTTCTTTTGAATTTCATCATCTGTGTATGGCTTCAACTGCATAAGCTTCCATCCTTTCATATTCTTTAAGTAATACTCCTGAAACTTTCTTATTTGCTTGACAGTTGGTGGTTTGAGTAGCTTTTTCTTCTTTCTCTCAGCAAGAAACCATTTTCTTCTTTGTTCTTTGTAGTTTTTCATCCATTTTTCTCTTTCTTCCATTTTTTTTGTTTGTGTATCATGTATTTCCTCTTTGACTTGCTTCAACAACTCCATATCAGCTTCACACCTTATCCTCTCCTCATCCCAAGCATCCAAGGCAGCTTGTGTTTTGGCCTTATCTTTAGCATGTTTTCTTTGTCTTTCAAGTTCTGCTTTATTTTCTTCCTCATACTCAGCTTGATATTTCCTTGCAGCTTCTTCATTATACTTTTCTTGAAGATCTTTTGGCCAGAACTCAAAAGGAACTTCAGCAGGATAAGATTTAGATTCTTCAACCATTTTCTCTTTACCCTTTTCCAGAGTATGTATGTGTATGAACAAGTTTCTTGGAGTTACTCCTTTAACAGGAACTTTTGGAGGTACTTTTGGTGGTTGTTGTTCAGGTTGTGGTTGTGGTTGTGGTTCAGGTGTTGGTTTTGTTGGTTTTGGTTTAGGTGATTGTGTTTTAGATGGTTGTGATTGTTTCAATTGGATTATTGGTTCTGCGAAGCTTATATCATCATCCAATTCAACAGTAGAATCCTTCTGTGGCTCAACAGTAGCTTCTTTAACCTTAGCAGCAGAATGTTCTGATCCAGCAGCAGAATCACCCTTAGCAATATTTCCACTCTCACCAGCAGCAGAATGTTCTTGAACACTAGCAGCAGCATTACCCAAACCTTTAATAGTTTCTACCATCACATCAGTGTGTTTAATCAACTGCTCAGCATTCAAACTCTTCAATTTATCACCAATCTTCTCCTTTTTGCCTTTTTCAAGCACCACCTCATTACCATCTTTGTCTTTAACCACAAAATCACCATTTGCATTATCTAAACCATCCAAATCCATATCAGCAGCACCTTCATCATGAACAACACTTTCAATATTTGGCTCAGCCTCCCCTGAAGTCTTTGTCTCTTTCTTCCCCTGTTTGGGATCATTCTCCCCCAAACCTTGGTCTTCAGAAGAGCTAACCCTTTGTGTTGTTCCTACCTTTTTTAATCTTCTAAATGCCTTGGTTCATGACCTCCTCTGACCTTCCAAGTATTTCATCCTCAACTGCAAATTTTTAACTGTAGCTTGAAGGTCAAGAACCTGTGTTTCCAAGTTGGTACATTTTGTCATCAATTCATTTATAAGTTTCATACTATCCTTACCACTTCGGTCTGTGTTACCTGACCCGAGAGGTGGATCACCGGATTTGGCATTTTATACATGAGTGTCCATCAATTCATTGGTTTCAGTTCTATCCTCATCACTTCGGGATGTGTGACCTTCCCTGAGAGGTGAATCATTGGATTGAAACTCAGTATCAAACCTGGTTTGATCAGCTGAGTCCCCCTTATTTGCCATTTGGCTGGGGTTTCCATCATATGTTTCTGGTTCATTAGAACCTTCAACAATAGATGCACCACACCATCTATAAGTTCTTGGACCGTTTTGGACTCTAGGTTATTTAGACCTTGATCTAGGATAAACAATAAGCATAATGATAATAATAAGCACAGCGGAATAACATAAAGAATATTATTATTATCAATAAGGTGCTTCGTCATCATCTCCTAACACTAACAATACAAAACCTAGGCATCCGTTGTAGGAACTCGATGCCTAGACACACACACATAACTTTTAGTCGACTACATTGTAAATTGTGCACACTAAACCAGATGCCCATATCCTCTTTATATACTAGAGGATTAGGGTTTACAAAGGATAATTACTATAATTACAAACTAAATCTTTTAAATAATTAAGCATATCTTCAATATCTTCCATCTTTTGTAGATTTCCATAATGTTAGATTTAGTTCCTTTGTTTCATTCTTATATTCACTTTGTCTCATCAAATCAAGAATCCCAACAATCTTCCCCTATTTGATGATGACAAAACAAACAAATTCGTGTACGAACTTCCCTAGCCGAAGTAGAGAAGTTGAGATGTAAACATCTCCCTGAATGAAACAATCTTGTCTTCCCCTTAAGCCATGCCATGCCACCACGATATCTCTTCCCCTTTTTGTTATCAACAAATAGGGAATATATGCTAATATGATCTTTACCACTACAAACTAATACCACACATCCAATTCATCCTTCCAATGTCTCAAATTACCCTCCATGATGTTTTCCGCACTAAAAATGAACTTGAAATAGTAGAAATCTAAACCATCAGTAGTAATACTAATCAACAGTAGTAAGAATAAAAAACTTCCCCTCGAGTGGTGCATGAACATCAAGTGATTAAACATATCATAAGAATAAGCTTCCCCTGAAACCAATATGTTAATCATCTTCATGATTCTTCAAATCTGTAGACTTTGTGTAATGATGAAGAAAACTAATCATTACCAATTCGATGCTGAAGTAGAATAAAACAACCTTGTGTCTTATGTCTTGTACTAAATACGACTTCGAATGTATACTTAACGTAAAGGGAGATCGCAATCTCTTGACAATAATCACTGAGCACAATAACGTAACTCCTTCAAGTGTTTGTCAATTCATAGTCACTTGAACGAACGAACAAGTTACCTCCTGTCAAAAGGTATAATAAAACACAACCTTGAAAAATTCCACTTCATCGTCAAATAAGCAACAAATAATCATCTTCGCCAATAATAAATAATAACGAGCCTTTAAAACCTTTAAGATCAGTAACCAAAATCCAAAATCATAACTCTTGTGTGTGTAAACCATCCAAACTCCAAGCTTATCCGAGAGTCAAAACTGCCCTTTGTCACCCGATATCGAACCAAACTAGCAGTATTAAAGATATATCGAGCAGCAGAATTAATTATGTAGCAGCAGTAGTAATAAATTGTATGGAGCAACATTAAAAATATAAACCAGCAGCACAATCATGACTGTCGTACCAGCTCCATCGTCCCATTAATAGTCAGCAATACACATGGACCTACGCTGCTACCTCACTTAATCAGTCAACGTATTATCCTCTTGCAAATAAACGACAAACAAATCCACTTTCCTCGTAAATCAGCCCCACACAACCGACCAATTTAATATTCCATCATTGTAGTACCATGTGCAGATCGATCAATCAGTATCATGTACAGTACGAGGTAAATTTAGTATATCTCTGACCCACTTAATTGGACCAATCAAATCTCGACCAATGAGCAACAGTAAATTGTGAACCTTTGTATGATCCGATACCCTTTAAAAAAAATAGCGATTACCACAGAAACGTTAAAAACAGATCGTACCTTCATAAAATTGCTTCTTCGACAATAAAACCTTGTAGAATCCCTAGATCGAGAACCCCCCTCTCTGATACCACCTGATAGAACTTATGCACCACACCATCTATAAGTTCTTGGACCGTTTTGGACTCTAGGTTGTTTAGACCTTGATCTAGGATAAACAATAAGCACAATGATAATAATAAGCACAGCGGAATAACATAAAGAATATTATTATTATCAATAAGGTTCTTCGTCATCATCTCCTAGCACTAACAATACAAAACCTAGGCATCCGTTGTAGGAACTCGTTGCCTAGACACACACACACACACCTTTTAGTCGACTACATTGTAAATTGTGCACACTAAACCAGACACCCATATCCTCTTTATATACTAGAGGATTAGGGTTTACAAAGGATAATTACTATAATTACAAACTAAATCTTTTAAACAATTAAGCATATCTTCAATATCTTCCATCTTTTGTAGATTTCCATAACGTTAGATTTAGTCCCTTTGTTTCATTTTTACATTTACTTTGTCTCATCAAATCAAGAATCCAAACAATATCCGCATTCCAGTGATGACACTTGTTTCAACATTGATGTTGTTGATGAAGTTACTGATGAAGAGTTAGATACATTACTTCATTACTCTGATCCTTTCATGTCTACTTTAGAAAAAATCAATGAAACAAATCTTGACAAAGAATTCGCTGATTTAATGGAAGTAAAGTTCGAAGAAGATATCGAAGAAGTTGGAGAAGGAGAAAGAATAGAAGAAAATTTTAAGGAAATCACCGTCAATGATCAAATGAGAATCAAAACTTCTATTCAAGAACCACCAACAGATCTCGATCTAAAACCACTTCCTGATCATCTTGAATATGCTTTTTTGGAAGAAAAATCTCTTCTACCAGTAGTTATATCATCTCTACTCAAATATGAGGAGAAAGAACGACTCATTTATGTTCTCAAGAAACATAAACAAGCCTTCTCTTGGAAGACTTCTGATATTCCAGGGATTACCCCTAATTTTTGCAAACATAAAATCAATTTCGAGGAAGATGCTAAACCAGTTGTAGAAAGACAATGAAGACTCAATCCCAACATGAAAGAAGTTATTAAGAAAGAAATAATCAAATTTCTTGTTGCCGGTATCATTTACCCCATCGAGGATAGTCCTTGGGTGAGTCCAGTTCACTGTGTTCCGAAAAAAGAAGGAATGACCGTTGTGACTAATGAACGGAACAAACTAGTTCCTACTAGAACTGTCACCGGATGGTGAGTGTGTATTGATTATCGGAAATTAAACAAAGCCACCAGAAAAGATCATTTTCCTTTACTATTCATGGATCAAATGCTTGAAAGACTAGCAGGAAATAAGATTTTTTGTTTCCTCGATGAATTTTCAGGATATTTCCAAATTCGCATAGATCCTGCCGATCAAAAAAATACCACTTTCACTTGTCCGTTTGGAACCTGCGCTTACAGGCGTATGCCTTTCGGTCTTTGCAATGCCCTTGCGACTTTTCAAAGGTGCATGATTGCAATATTTCAAGACATGCTTGAAACATCCATGGAAGTTTTCATGGATGATTTTTTCAGTCTTCAGAGACTCATTTGATGCTTGTCTTTCTAATCTCGATAAAATGCTCGAAAGATGCAAAGCTGCTGATGCGGCGGTTGTAAGACCTCACAGGAAGTTTTACAATCCTCCTAGGCAGTGTACCTAACAGTTGTTGTGTAGTATAGGTAAGATTCGGGGGATTGATCGTTCTCTAGGGGAATAGTGTTGTGAAGGTCGAAGTGTATGATGAATTAGGTCTAAAGGTGAGGGATGATTCTTTTTTGTATTTTTATATTTTATGAAAGCAAGTAAAAATCTCGGGGTTTGGAAGAGTGGGCGGTTTAACTACTAGTTAATTAAACTAAAACTACAATTAAACTATATTAAACTAAAAAACAAGAAAATGAAAGTGGTAACTCTTATGATAGGAAAAGGTGTGCACTTAGATTTTCTTAGTCCCTAGTTATCTCCTATTGATTTGTTGAATTGTCATGTCCTTGTTTTAATTGAAGCGTTGTGTTCCTTAATATTGGTCATGGGGAGGTGCCGAAGTCCCCAACTCTATGAACATTAGTCTCCCCTAAAAAAAAGTAAAGTAAAGTAACTCCCAATACCGTCTTCCACGGGTTATGGGTCCCAATACCGTCTTCCAAGGTGTATGGGGGAGGTTGAGACGTAGACAGTCTTACCTCTACCTAAGGTAGAGAGGCTGCTACTGGTTCTACCAAAGGTAGAAAAGGACCTCTGGCCTTGCAAGGGGTGAGGATCGAACCCTTGACCCCTGTCTCTATAGGTAAGGGTGTTAACCACTTGAACAAGCCGCAATTCACGAAATAAATACAACGAGAAAAACCAATAGTGCACTCTATGGTTGCGTTTTATAAGACGTTCAAGCTAACACATATAAGAAACTAGCCAGTTTTCTTATCCTAACGCGAGGAAATCGATTCAACAAGAGACGACAAATCAATGATCAATAACTAGGTTTCATTAGATCTAAGCAAACACGAACTAAATTTAGCCTAGCATGTTAAAGTGAAGAGAAGAAAAACAAGTAATCAAACAACACATAGACATATTGAATGACTAAAGGAATAACTTATCTTCAATGAAACATGAGTTTTGAGGGCTGTAAAAGCCTTACAAAAGCTGATAAAACCGTCAAGGTTATGCCTCTCCAAAGTGTTACATGAATTATGAAAAACATACAAAAATATATATAGGTTTACACTTGTAACGGCGTCACCTTATAGGTTCTGACGCTGTCAGTCCACCGTCATTAGGGTTTCGTCTTGTGTAAGTCGCTGTTGTGACGGCGTCACTTAGGATCTCTGATGCCGTCATGAAGGTCTTGATACCGTCAGGAAGGTCTTGACGCGTCCCTTGTTAAATGCTCTGAGCCGTCTCTTGTTAACTTTGTACTAGACTTTGGTCTTCAAAATACACCTGACGATGTCAGGTTGTAAAGTCTTCAGATTCTTCTAAGGAGTCACTTGAGATTTTTACACCAAAAATCCATCTTCAGTTGCAAGTGACGGCATCACTTAATAAAGTGTGACGCCATCAGATCCCATTTTTTGACAGATTTTGTGGCTTGGTCGTTTTCTTCACTTTTCATGTCGATTTTAGCCCAAAACATGCCGGTTTCCAGATTTTTCATCCCAAGTACCTAAAATGAAAAAAGAAATGATCCAGGGCAATATTTGATCATATTAATACGATTTTGGTCTTAAATGACCCCTTAAAATGTTAGGATCTCTGGGAAATAAGAGTTCATTGTTGCTGCCGATAGTGTAAAGTTGGTTCCTGCCGATAGCTTGGTTCCTGCTGAAAGCTCATTGCTGCCGACAGTGTTATCTTGTTTCTGCCGATAGTATTGTTGCTGCGGATAGTATTATTTGTTATCCGTATATTTAGAATGTTTGTTATGATTTATTTTTAGAAGAGATTGTTGTTAATCTCTTTACACGTTTTCTTGTAGAACGGGTTAGGGTTAGGTGATCTTGTTAGTATAAAAGATAAACCCGTCTATGAGTTTATACACGCCTTGAACATCTTTTAATATTCAAAAAACGATTCTTAGTTCAATAGTTTGATCCATAGAGGATCATTGTTCTTTTAGAGTTTTCTTCTTTATAATACTTGCTGTTTAGTTTCCGCATAAACACTTGTATTGCAGAGGTTCTTGTTTATACCAAGCTCAATCAAGCTCGAAGTACTCGATCCTACAAGTGGTATCAGAGCCTGGTGAGGATCTCTGTCGAAGAAGAACTGATTCGAAGGAACAGTAGCAGATTTGATATAATTGAGTAAGAATTTTTGAGGTTGCTGCTATTGATTTCATTTTGGGATTACTGTTTGAAGATTATTGGTCAAGTGGGTTTTTGTTACTTGCTGCTGTTATTCATTGATTGATATAATTGTGTGGGACTTGATCATTGTACTCTGCAAGTGTTGGTCAGTGTAGAATTGATACTGGTCTGTGAGCAGTTTGTTGTTAATATCAAAGAAGCCTTTTCATACCATTCTCTTAAACCATAATAAAATGACTTCATCCGGAACTGATGAATATGAGAAATGGGCTAAGAAGATGGAACAATGGATCTCCAACAGAGATCATAACCTCTGGAATGTTATTCTTAATGGGAACAGCAAGAAGAGTATTGGGAGAGATCAGGAGGGGAAAATAATCATACTTCCACCTGTATCAGCTGAGGAGCAGGTTGCTGTGCAAAGGGAGACCAAAGCAAGAACTCTTTTGCTTCAGGCTCTCCCAGCAGACCACATGGATGATTTTAAACACCTGGATGATGCTTGGGTGATCTGGCGTGCTGTAAAAACCAGATTTTTAGGGAATGATGAGTTCAAGAAGTCCATGCTCAAGCAGGAGGTCCAGGAGTCCAAGATATCAGTGGCTGGAGACTTTGCTTTGATGGGTTTTCAATCTCAGGTACCAAAGTGTCATTTTGGTTGTCATGATTTATATGCTTTGCTTAAGAAAGATTTTGATGAAATGAAGCCTAAATATAATGAATTGTTTGTTGAAGTCAAAGCGTATAAAAATGCTGTTAAAACCTTAGAAAAACAAAAAGTTTGGTACCAAAATAATCAGGTAGCATATGAGGAAAAGATAAGGGTTTTAGAGAGGGACTTGAAAAACACCACTAATGAGCTTAAATATTCTGAGTCTCAAAAAGCTAAGGTGGTGTTAGAGAAACAGGATTTGCAGACTAAGCTAGACTATACCTTGGGTAGGTTTGATAAATGGAAAGAAACATCTAAAAACCTAAACAAGTTAATTGATAGTTCTATGTCTACTAAAACTAAAAGAGGTTTAGGGTTTGGTGACCTGATAGGGCCAAATCAAGTTTATGACCCTAATGAGTATAGTGTTTTTAACCCTGAACCTGTAGACTACCAAATACCTGTTAAGTATGTGAAAGAAGGTGAATTACATGTTGTCCCTCCTCCTATAAGAGGTGTGTTTAAACCTGTCCCTATTCACTCTGACCTTGACATTGACTTAGATGAGTCACACATGACATATGGCAAAAAGTCAAAAGACTTATCTGATTCTGAGTGTAAAACTGATGACTTTGTCTATTGTTCTACAAGTGACAAGTCCTATGAATCTAAGTCCACAGACTATGTCTCATGTGATTCAAGTGATAAGTCTGTCACACCCAAGTCCCATGACTTCTCCACAAAAGTAGCTGATGATAAACCCATTTCTAATCAAACAGCCTCTTTTGACAAGAGTTCTCTTAATACTGTTAAAATTAGTTCTCCTTCAAGTAATGTTAGTGAGACTTTTGTGTGTAATAAAACAAGACATGGAAAGAACAAAAAGATTAAAAAGAAATCTTGTTTTGTTTGTAGAAGTTATTCTCATTTAATTAAGGATTGTGATTTTTATGAGAATAAATCGGGTATGTGTGCTGAGCAATCTAGACCTTTATGGAAAAATGTAGAGAGTATACCCCCATTTGTCCTTAGAGCAAATGCATTTCCTTCTGGTAATGCAAAACGACCAGCACCTGTTCCTGCTGGTAGGCCTTTTAGACCCGCACATGTTCCTTCTGGTAAGCCAGTTCCAGCTGGTCAAACCAAGTCTACTGGTTGGAAAAGGAATGTTGCTAGACCATTCTACATACCTATTAGCACTTACTTTCGGAATGGTTTTTGGCCTGGTTATTATGACCCAAGGTATATGGGGGAAACAAGATGGGATACTGGTGTTAAGCCCTCAACAGGTTGTTCTTGGACAAATAAAAGGAAAGATTCATTCTGGGTACCCAAGAACAATAGTCTTTGTCAGGTGCACTGATTGAGGGGAGGCATAAGCCTAAGGGGAGGCTTATTATTGTATATTTTGTGCTAACTAACCTTTTTGTTTAGTTTGTTTTGTGTTCACTAACTAAAATAATGCAGCTGTTGAATCTGTTGCTTCTTATTATTGAGTGAGTGGTTACTGCTGTTGCAAAGATTGTTCTATTACTGATCTTTGTGGGAACTGATTGGGTTATATAATTTCAACCTTGATCTGATTGGCTGTCATTCTCAAGCAAATATTGATTGCTGTTATCAATCACATATGGACATTAATGGCTAGTCATGTGACCTCATACTAGTTGGCTTTTATTTTATTCGTGTGGTCAGACGTGGGTGATCAATGAAGTGAAGCAAATTGGTTTTAGTCAACTGGGATTATTTGATTGTGGGGTCAAGGGTATATTGCTTGGTGCACACGTGGGGTTGGTATATGTTTCAATGAATGGACTTGTCACTTATATTATCTTTTGATTGGTGTGAATTGGGTGATCAATTTGTTTTGTTGCGTGTGGCTTTTGGTTAAGTAATGGGAATGATTGATTCGATTGGTCAGTAAAATGCAAATGGATTCCTCAGCGGTATTATTTTTGATTAATGAGGGGTTGTCATGGACCAAGTGCACTTAATGGAATTAGTCAAATTTTTAAGAGAATATGTGAGACTTCTAAATTGGTTTGTCGCATATCAGCACATGGGTCCAATCAGTGATTGGTCAATGTTGTTTGATTGGTCAATTTTAATTCAACATTGATGGCTGCTGTGTGTGCTATATTATTGTGGAGTGGGAACGCATTTAATTCTTCACAAATGGGTCAATTGGTTAAAGTGTTGCTCGAATCTTTTGCTGATTGACTGATGCTGCTGCATTAATTTCATTACTGCTGCTCAGCTTGAACTGTTTCTGCTGATAGTGTTTCGGTTCCTGCCGACAGTGTACCAGTTCCTGCTGAACACCATTTCTGCTTGTGTATTAATTTTGTTCCTGCTGCTACATTATTTCTCGTGTACTGTTGGGGGTATTAAATTCGTTTGTGTGGGACGAATTTACATGGGACATTCATCAGATTAATACTGGTTTGATTGATCGATGGGATGATTTAATTGGTCGGTGCCTCATTCTTGAAACATTGATTGTTAAGGTAACGTGTGGGGCTGGATGTAATTTATATGGCGGCGAGTGCGATGATTTGATCGATAATCAATACTTTATCCTCGTACTTTAATCAATGATGGATGAATTGGTTTTGCTGTTTGAATTAATTAATTGATGTCGATTGAATGAATGGTTGTCGCTTAGTCATCAAGCATTGGTCAATGGTCCTCATACAGTATGTTTGTCGATTAGTGAATTGTGGGGTGAATATTAAAGTGGTGGTATCATATTAATGATCAGTGATTAGACTCATGGTTGAATATTGCATCAGTGGAATATTGGTTAAAAACCTTGTACTTATTTCATTCATTCGAAGGTTATTGGTCAAAAAATTGCATCATGGGTCAGTAATATCACATGGCTATATCGAATAGTTGGTGGTCAAAGGTGTCAGTTGTTGATTATTGTTTTCAATATTCATAGCATGCGTGGGTTAGTAGCATTGGCTATCATGATTGGAGTTTTTAATTCATTTTGCTGCTACACTTGGTTGCTGCTGCTAAGCTTGAACCATTCCTGCTGATAACTCCATTCCTGCTGTTCGGGTTCTGCTGGTATTATTATTAAAAAAAAAAAAAAAAAAAAAAAAAAAAAAAAAAAAAAAATTTACATTTTTCATTTTCTTTCTTTATTTTTCTTTTTGTTTATTTTATTTCCTTTCTTTCATTTGTGCTTTAATTTTCCTTCTAGCTTAAGAGGAGGATTGATTCTTCTTGTTGTTGTTGTAAAGTTTCTATCTTTCTTTCTTATTTTTTTTTATTATTTTTCTTATTGGAGTGTTTTTGTTTGTTTTTCTTAGTTCAAAAAAAAAAAAAAAAAAAAAAAAAAAAAAAAAAAAAAAAAAAATTCTTATTGTATATTTGTGTGCTAATAAGTTGGTTTTGAGCAACACCTTGCAGGTACAGTGTTGGTGTTTACACCTGCACAATAAATGGTGCTCAACTCACCATGTCTTGCAGACAAGAAAGAGTTGACTCACCATGAGGGTACGGCTCTGGTGTGATTATCAAATCCGTTGATAGCTATAATAGCTTGCTCAAAGCTATAGGGTACTTCAACTCACCCATGATTCATTTCTGAGAGTTGAAAATGGTTCTCAATTCACCATGGATGTAACCCTTATGGGATCCAAAGGATTGGCTAGTCCACAAAAGTATGGTTTGTGGTAAAGACATTTGGTATCCATATTTGGTATTCAATTCACCAAGGTTCAGTTGAAACCAAAGAATTGGCTAGTCCTGAGCAAACGGCTACAGGTAAAGACATGCCAAATCCGTTTATAGTTGCTGATTTGCTACTAAATCAGATGGTTATCAATGTACCATGGTCTCACACACCTAAACATTGGCTACTCCAGTAGTGATGGCTATTGGTAAAGAGACATCAAATCCATTAATTTTCAATGATTCACCTCTCACAGGAGTTAACACACCTGGATGTGATGAGAATAGTATGAAACTTAAAGAGATTTGATGTACATTTTGTCATTAGTAGCAGCCATGTTCAAGTGATGTTATGGTGACCAGTAAATCTATTTTGAAGAAGATTTCATGTTCCTGCTGCTCTATTGAAGTTGCTGCTGGATGCTATAGAAGTTGGAATCTTGAAGTTATTGCAGTTGCTGCTGGTTACTTCTTATTGTTGCTGCTAAGTCGCAGTCCTCAAGCCTGAGTTTATGTAAGCTCTATCACATTGGAATCTTGCAGGTTAACCTAGTCAACCTCAAGATTAGGGGAGGATTGTTAGGATCTCTGGGAAATAAGAGTTCATTGTTGCTGCCGATAGTGTAAAGTTGGTTCCTGCCGATAGCTTGGTTCCTGCTGAAAGCTCATTGCTGCCGACAGTGTTATCTTGTTTCTGCCGATAGTATTGTTGCTGCGGATAGTATTATTTGTTATCCGTATATTTAGAATGTTTGTTATGATTTATTTTTAGAAGAGATTGTTGTTAATCTCTTTACACGTTTTCTTGTAGAACGGGTTAGGGTTAGGTGATCTTGTTAGTATAAAAGATAAACCCGTCTATGAGTTTATACACGCCTTGAACATCTTTTAATATTCGAAAAACGATTCTTAGTTCAATAGTTTGATCCATAGAGGATCATTGTTCTTTTAGAGTTTTCTTCTTTATAATACTTGCTGTTTAGTTTCCGCATAAACACTTGTATTGCAGAGGTTCTTGTTTATACCAAGCTCAATCAAGCTCGAAGTACTCGATCTTACATGACCCCTTAAAAAGGTAGCAAATAAATCCTTATCAGCTGCCCATCTTGTTCTTAACTAGGAAAAATGGCATTTCATGGTGACTGAAGGAATTGTGCTTCGTCACAAAATTTCCAGTGCAGGCAAGGAGGTAGACAAGGCAAAAGTTGATGTTATCACAAAGTTACCACCTCCGACTAATCTTAAAGCTGTTAGAAGTTTTCTAGGACATGCCGGTTTTTACCGAAGTTTCATTAAGGATTTTTCCAAAATTTCTCGTCCAATGTCGAAACTTCTTGAGAAAGACTCGGTCTTTGACTTCGATGCAAATTGCATTAAATCCTTCAAAACTTTGAAAGCCCAACTGACTAGTGCACCTATTATGGTATCCTCTGATTGGTCACTACCATTCGAGCTCATGTGTGATGCAAGTGATTTCGCTGTAGGAGCTGTTTTAGGATGATGAGAGGGTAAACACTATTGTCCTATATATTTTGCAAGCAACACGATTAGTAATGCTCAACAAAATTAAACGATTACAAAGAATTTCCAGCGGTTAAACACTTTTGTCCTATATATTTTGCAAGCAACACGATTAATAATGCTCAAAAAAATTAAACGATTACAAAGAAAGAATTATTAGCTGTAGTTTTTGCTTTCGATAAATTCATATCTTATCTCGTGCTTTCGAAAACAATCGTGTTTACAGATCATTTAGCACTCAAATATCTGTTTACTAAACAAGATGCAAAACCACATCTTATTTGATGGATTTTACTACTCCAAGAGTTTGATATTGAGATCAAAGATAAAAAAGGATCAGAAAATCTAGCTGCTGATCATTTGTCACGTCTTAAAAACCCGAATTTAGAGGAATTAAGGGAAGATGAAACCGATGATTATTTCGCTGATGAGACTCTCATGACGGTTGACATGAATGATGATAAAGAAAATCCATGGTTTGCAGACTTTGCAAATTTTCTTGTTGGAAGAATTCTTAGAAAAGGATAAACTCATGTCCAAAGTAGTAAATTCTTTTCAGAACTAAAACACTATTTTTGGGAAGATCCATATCTTTTCAAGATGTGTCCCGATGGGATGATCAGAAGATGTGTTCATGGTTCTGAAACCCGAAGAATTCTTGATGAATGCCATCATGGCCCGACTGGGGGACACTATGGTCCTTCCATTACAGCTAAAAACGTTTTTGACGCTGGATTCTATTGGCCTACAATTTTCAAAGAAGCTCATACTCTTGTTCAAAATTGTGATGCTTACCAAAGAACCGACAACCTTTCTCGTAGAGATGAAATGCCACAAAAGGGAATTCAAGTTTGCGAAATATTCGACATATGGGGAATCGACTTCATGGGACCTTTTCCTAAATCTAACAAATTCGAATACATCCTCGTTGCTATCGATTATGTCTCAAAATGGGCAGAAGCTGAAGCTTCACCCACAAACGATGCACGAGTCGTAATCAATTTTCTCAAAAAGCTTTTCGCTCATTATGAAATTCCAAAAGGTTTGATAAGCGACAGAGGAACTCACTTCTGTAACAAATAAATGGAGAAAATCATGAAACGATATGGAGTTCATCATCGTTTCACTACTGCTTATTATGACAACCCGCTAATTTACAGGTCAATACTATTCAACAAACTCGAATTTCTTTTCTTGACATTTATTTGAAAACAATTTACATATAACTTTTTACTAGAACCAACGTGAAACTTAGAATATCTTTCTAGTACACTAGGACTTAGGCTATATTTAGTCCACAACGCTCCAGTACCTTGCTCCTACTCCGATTCACAATTTTAAACCCTAAAACAATTTCCTTTTCTTTATTTACTTATGGTTGTCAATTGAACAAACGTTATTCGCAAATTAAAATTTAACACCCGATATACCCAAAACTCTTAACGATTATTTCTAACGTATTTTTATACTTCCTAAATTATTACCAAAGTTCCAAAAATATTTCCTTACACCTAAAGTACTTTCTTTAATTCTTACGTTTAATTACGTATAATTTACGTTAATCACTAAACCAACAACCAATACCTATTTCTAATACCCAATACATACAACATATACACTCTTGTATCAAAACAACAATCCTACTCTAAATACTTCACATGTGCCTCCCCCTCTTGTCTTACCAATATTTACTAGACAAAAACATTAATTAGCCAACCATAGTCCTTGAAACAAGGAGTTGTAAACTCCATTTGGTGGCTTGACTTCAATATTGTCCGCCCCCCCTATAGCCCCCAATCGGCCTAAATACATCAACCAAGCCAATGATGATTTTGACCTCACTATTAACCCTTTGAAAACCTCCTAGTATAAATACATGTGTTCAAGTATCATTTGCATTAGTTAGAAAGAAGAAAAAAAATTATCACCTTCCAACTTATACTTATAAGTCGACACACATAAGGGGAGCAAGAAGGAAGAAAAGATCTTGATTTGGGCTAATTCTAGTGTCAATAGAGTACTTTAATAAGGGTTTTGGAACACTAATCTTTGGGGTTAATCAAAGATATTGCAATCTCAACACACTAATCTCCTTTTGTAAGTAATCTTTACATTGCTAAAACTTCATACTTTTCATATCATAATGCTAGTTCAAGTGTATATACTTAGTTTATCACTTTGTACATGTTAACAAAGCTTTATATCCACAATAATCTTTTAACAAATAGTTGTGTTTTCAAACAAGTTTTTATCATAAGTAAACTAGTGGGTAAAAATCTCAACAAGAAAGTGATGACAAACATCATATATATATATATATATAATATATATATATATATATATATATATATATATATATTAGTGAATATATATATATATATATACATATATGTTAGTGAACTTGTAATTTTAACCATCCTTGAAGATCATTTACAATCATGAAAATGGACTCTTTAATATTGCTAAGTTTAGTGTTAGATCACTATTGTTATGTTTAGAAATTGGTGGATGAACTAGGACTAGTTTTGGAGTTGTTGTTAAGTGGTTATGATAGCTAGAAGACTAGGAAAAATAGTTTGACACTTTTGACAATGAATCTGTCCCATTTGGCTCCCTACAGGAAACTCAGTAGCTTGGTGACAAGTTTAAGCTAGAAATATAGAAAATAGACTCAATAACAAAAACGTAGCCACTTGAATGAGTTAAAACGGGCTTATAACGAAAAACATACGTTAGTTTTAAGTTATGCGGCGAAAACTAAATTTTCTGAAAATTATAGAAGCTGGTAGGAATTTGTGAGTAATGAAAACTGATGCTAAATGATAACTAGACTTGCCGAGGCCTAAGAAATCCGATAGTATACTTAAATACCTTCGCGGGGATAGGTAAAACTTAAGAAATGGAGCTACGACGAAAAGGTTATGGCCTAAAGAAAGTTTACGACGACATATAGGTTTGACAGCTTATTTTTGCTATTAGAAAAAGCTGATGGAATTGTGTAAAATGGATTTTGGACCCTTTGGAGTGTATTTTGGCTAAAATGACGTACACGAAAATGGTAGAACATAATGAATACTTATTAGGCGCGTTAGAGATTTTCAAAATATCTATTAACATGACGACTAAAGGTTGATCACGAAATTAACAAGTTACGTTTTCTAAAAAGGGTGATTTTCTAAATAAAAGATCACATTGACGCAACTACATTTCTGACGATAAATATTGCAACAAACACGTGTAATCTTTGGAAATACTACTCGAACCAACCTTATACTACAACTAATACTACTATAAAACCGTGACACTCAACAGAATGATATAGATGAAGAGAAGATGTAGTAATGGATCGTATGTAATAAATTTCAGTCGAATGATTCATTAACTTTGGAAAGAAAATAAAACAAACACTATGAGAGCACACACACTACACCTACACACTCTCACCTATATGACACAATGAGGCACACTAAATTTGTGAGAGTGTGTGGTATTTATAGTGAGATGTGGGACGCCCTAAGTTGCACAAACTTGGGCTTGGTGGGCTTTGTGTTGGACTTGGGCTTTTGCATATTTCTTGAACTTTTCTATTACAAAGTCCAACACAAAGCCTTTACATATTTAGACTTCTATTCGACACACAAACTTTACATATTACAAATGACCATCACTTCACTAAAATATAAACGCTAACAATCTCCCCCTAAGGGATGGTCATTTCAATGATGCTCTAGTGAAAGGTCTTTTGTCTTCAATGTCTTGAACATTGTGTGTCGATGTAGAATAGTCTTCATTTTTCATTCCTTCATGCACTGTGATCTTCATAGTATCGTCTTTTGTGGTTGTTCTTGCCTTGATCAATATCTTCGTGTGATTATGCGTCGTGTCCTCCAACATACTCATACATCTTGGACTTTATACTTATGCTAACAATCTCCCCATAATCTTTCATCTTTTGACATATGAACTTGTTCTTGACATCCTGATTAGCTTCTTGACTTAGTTGTTACACTTTGTCTTTACCTTGATCTTCTTGTCTTGAACTTTAACACTTGAGCTTTGATGAGGATGTTCTTCATAAGTATGAGTATGCGGAGGTGAAGATGTTTGATGTATGTGGTGATGGTTAATGGATGTTTATGGGTAGCTGCATAAAACCGTTAGTAATAATCATCCAGCGCTTACAGGTTTGGACTTCGAGATTGTCAACAGCATATTGTGAAGACTTTCTCTAATCTTAAACCAGGACGTTCTGAACCGGATACCCCCGAGAGGGCTTACACGGACACACCGAAGTGCACCTATGATTCAGTGAGTCGCTGGAGATCACCCCACGACTATAGACCGTTTGAAGCATAGAAACCATCATGATATAAGCGGCAAGATCTGAAGATCTCATTAAGACTCTTACAACTTGTGTCCTTTTAGGTGAACACAAGTGTATTATATCAAAAGTGTATCCTAAGAGATCTTTTAATGAATCTCATGGCTCTAGACTCGATAATGTGCGTTTTGGTTTTAGTAGTCGAAGGCATGGAACAGAGTGCCACCTTTTCAATATCAACACATCTCGGAGTGAGAGGCCGATAGATTATGCGGTGTTCTCCGTGAGAAATGAAACAAATATCTTTTAAGAGATATCTGAGTGGCTAGGAGGGGTGGTACAGCGCGTCACTGGGTCCATGACATCTTGTCTTCAATATCAGTATCACCTTAGTGAACACCGATAGCAGATGTATTGACCCGGTTTCTGCCCTAAGTTTTCATGGATGGCTATTTCTTTTCACCCTTTCATTCAACTTTTCTTTTTAATTCTTCAACCCCTTCTTTCCCATTCTCATTTACTCCTTTTTTCAATCTTACCTAAGGATTTCTAATTCTAATCTATTGGAATTGTCCTTGGGTAGATCCCTCCGGCTCTGGCGGATCATAGGACATAACCTATAAATAATCACCTTATTACTCCATGATTATCCTAGATTTATTGATCACTTGCCATAAAACCTTTTTTTGTGAAAATCTCTCAAAGTGTTTATGAGTAAACACATTTTGGTTAACACTTCGAGAGTTTTTTCATTTTCTGAAATACTCCCCCTTCACATGTGCTCTTGCATTTTAAGATAAATTTGCACATGTTGGGTAGAGTTCGCACATTTGAAATGATTGATTTTCAGTTAATATGACCATTGAGAGACGCGCTTACAACACTAGATAGACTAGCTTAAAATTATTACCCATCCCGGTCGTATTAAATGATTATCTCTCAAATTGGTACATTCTACTCAGACAAGTCCTTTGTGAGACACGTTTACATCACTGGATGACCAGCTTGAAATTATTACCCGTCCCAGACAAGTCTTTTCGATTTCTGACATTTAGCTTTTGTCAATTCGAGGGTTAATCTGAGTCGAGCTCTTTTTGAGATTCAATCCACGATCACATTTTAATCACATTTATCCCCCTCAAAAATAGCATTTAGATGGTATTTTTGATACCAATTGACTAAAATCCTTGTTTTTGAAAAGCTAATAGGGAGAAACGGATTAGCATGAACTTTTTGGAATACATTTGATTTTGAAATACTCCCCCTCAAAACTTGCATCGATTTTGATATTTTTAAACTTTGGAGCGAATGGGGAGTAGAGATTTGAAAATCTTAAGCAAAATTTTTGAAAAGTTTTGAAAAACCTTTTGAAAAATTTTGAATAAAATTTTGCTTAAGATTAAGAAGTTTGAATAAACATTTCATGAAAACTTCTTTTCTTGATAGGATTGTTGTAATAAAACGTACAACAGGGTCCTTTCTTTGAAAAACGGGTTATGCATTATTGTGTGTGCATAAGCCAAAATGTTTAAGCCCGGGTTGTAAGCTGAAATACTTACAAGCCATTGAGATTTTTAGGATAAGTGCTCGAAAGATTTTGATTAAGCACTTTCCTTTCTTTGAAGCACGGGTCCTGAACTGATGTGTTCAGAAGCCATCAAATTAAGCTCGGGTCCGAAACTGAGTTGTTCCGAAGCCATTGTGATTTTAGGATTAGACATCAACTTTGGGAACCCATTTAAGCATGGCGCCAATGGGTTTACCATATTTTGAAATCCATTTGCAAGCTGTGTCAATCCGATTCAAAGAAGTTGAATTCCAACGAGGACTGAAAACCGGTGTTTCATTCTGAAATAACACTCGTGCAATCAACGGTGATTTAAAACTCTTTTTCTTGTGAAAATTGTTTGAGAAACCCGGTGTCTCTCTTGGAGTTTTAAAACTTGAAGAAGAAGTTTTCCATCCATTGTTGAAACCCGGTGTTTCATTTTGAAAATTCGTTTTTGAGATGAATGGAAGTGTAAAACCCAAAATTTCTAAACGCGTAAAATAGCTAAAATACCCTTCAATTTTGAACTTTTGAAGAACATATATTTACGTATAACCTAAAGTATTTATATGCTACTACTTGAACGTACACCACATTTGGAACCTACAACCTAAGATAAATAAGATTTTACGTACGTGATACATTATTAAGCCATGTGACATTTATTTTAAAAACTTGTGCACGCCTAAAAATAAAACCATAACAGAATTTTTTACAATTATATAAATCGGGTAACATTTTTTTAAGATACACTAGTATTAAATTTGTCACCAAAACAAATCCCATAAAATAAGCAAGGATACCTTGGGCCATCTATTTTGATCAGTTTATTATTGTCACACGTCAATAAAAGAAAAAGATAAGAACAAATTTTAATACTTACCTTACCTACCTCACGCTCCTACCTTCAATCACGGTTAAAAAAAAAGAATATATATAATTTCCTTAAATGTCTCATTCCTATCATGCGCACCCTCAAGAACAGAAGGCCCATACGTCTTTCTCACACACAAATATAAACTTTTCAAAACCCTAAAACTATCCAAGACCGGCGGCTCATTTTCTCTCCAAGAAATCATTCAGCTGATCCCCATAAACACCCCTTAAACCGAACCAAAAAGTATGATGAGTTTCAATCCGAAACAAGAGAAGTTTAGTAGCCGCGATGGTGATCGTTGATTGATAAGCTTGCAGTCTTGAAGTTCGTTTGTGACAGCCTTGGTGTACGCCTATAGCAGTCTTGTGATTCTACCCTCGTTCTTGTCCCATTCGTTTAATACGACCCAAGGTATTCTCCATCGATTCTGTTTTGTTTTCTGAATCAGTGGCCATATACATTTCAATCTGGATAATCAGTAGCATAAAATGATAAAAAGTGGGGTCACATAAAATAATAGACACTTAGTCGTTGTAGAGGGTATGTTGGTGTCGAGTGGGGTGAGTTGTGGGTCGTCAAATGGGTATATCCTTGGGTTGTATGGGTCCCAAAAAGGTGTGGGTTGTATTTTCACGTGTGACTTTATGTGGGTCGTGTAAAGGGCTGTTGGTGTCGCTTGCATGCTCATGGAATGGGTTAAATTTGGTTTATAGGTTTTTATTACATATATGGGTCTCGTATTGTAATATGTTAATGTGACCTTTCATGCATGCGTCCCTATAAGGTAGAGTTTGAGTGGGAGTAATACGTGAGTTGCATGCATGAGGGTTTTTGTGGTCTTTTCGAATCATAAGCTAAAGAAACCTTCAAACTGTTTTGAGCAAGAGTAGTAATATAATAAGTATTGTTTTGAACAAAGTAGTAATAAAATAAGAGTAGCATTGTCAGTAAGGATTTAGAAAGGCATGGGCACTTTTTCTTCTTTTATTTTGGTCATTCCTTTGAGTTATCTAATCAAAGGAAAGTGGGTGTGATGTCTTGGCTGTGGAAATAGAGTAGGCGCATGAAACATTGTAGCCTTT
The DNA here is from genome assembly GCA_021014915.2 of Artemisia tridentata subsp. tridentata. Classification (NCBI taxonomy): domain Eukaryota; kingdom Viridiplantae; phylum Streptophyta; class Magnoliopsida; order Asterales; family Asteraceae; genus Artemisia; species Artemisia tridentata. The sequence goes on from CP139504.1 coordinate 340,272,994, forward strand.
CCACCCTTTTCATTTTTCACACCATACTTTGTTGTTGAGGCACATTAAGACCCTAAATAGGCATACATATTAATAATAAACCCAAATTCAAGTATGTGGTAATTTTAACAAATTAACTTGACTGAATGGTATCATAACATTAAATGACTAATATTGCTAATTCAGGAAGCTTACTAAAATGGAAAATAACTAAAGTTAGTAAGTTAATAAAAAAATGGAAAGCTGACTAAAATAAGAAATCCGATTTTAAATAAGGTATTAATAACAAGCCAACCATGTATTCGTGTAGATTCACTGAAGATGGAGTTGTTTCCGATCTTTGTATTTCTAGATGTGTTTGCACGTGCGGTGTAAGGTACAGATATTCTGACCTTCTCTGTAAGGTTTCCTATGATCTCTTTCATGTTCTGATCTGTTTAGCCTCTGATTTGATACCTTGCTATGACTCCCTTCAGTATGACCTATGATATGAACCTGGGCTATGGGAACCTTTTAATTCTGACCTGGAAATGATTTGAGGAAAAGCTATTTTGAAAATGGTGTTGCAAATTATGACACAATACTCTTTTAATTGGGATTTTACTAACGTTGATGAAAACTATTTTAAAAGACTATTTTTATGAAAACCGTGATTAAAAGATTGTTTTAAATGAACTCTTAATTAGAAACCTTTTCAAATGAACTATTACTATGGAACTTTGATCTTGACCTTCTGATATTGACTTCTGATATTGAACCTTGTGATATGACACTCTGATCAGATATGATATCTGACTCTTAGTTTGATACCCGAGCCATTTCTGTGACCCTAGCCATGAAGGTAACATGGCCGTGTCTGTGATGCACCACTGGCATGACTAGTGTGTAGCCCTAGTGATTTGGTTACACCGTCCCTTTGTTTTGGTCTGCATGTGATTGGGTAGGGGCGTATGGATGCATCCTAGATCTGTTCTGTTTAGTGGATTTAACATGATTTGATATGATTTCTGTTCTGGTGACTGGTACTGTGTGCAATACATGCCTTTCACATATGTCTGGGAGCTAGCTACTCCATTTGAAGAATGAGGACACCCCTCATATTATCTGATTATCTGAGAGGTCTCCCCTCTATATGATTATGAAGATTATGGTTATGATATGATATGATCTGTTTCTGGGTTCGTGGTGGATTACTATCCCTTTCTCTTTCCCTTATACTTATTCATTGACTTATCCCTTAAACCATACTACATTTGTTTGACCTTTGTTTCTGTTATTTTGTACATTTCTCTATTTCTGTTTATTATCGTTATATTCTTTCACTGGGCTTTTTAAGCTCAGCCGCACGTTTTCTTTTCGTGTGCGGCAGGTTATAAGCAGGATGACGGGTTTGGGTATGAGTGAAGAGACTTTTGGACTTAGAAGACCTTGACAGTTATTCTGAAGTAGAAGTCATTAGAAGGATTGCATTTGCAGACTTAGTATTTAGTTTTGATTCATTCCTGACCTTGTAATGTTAGTATTTCATTTGTAACATTTGACAAGTTATTGTATTACTATTGAAGTATGCTTTGTTTGATCTGATATGAAACCATTAACGTGACATCTTTACCCTTGCCGGGTTGGGGTGTTACAATTATGGTATCAGAGCTACAGGCTACGACTCGTAATACATTTACCCTTGACCTGTGTAAGTTAGGACCACTAAGCTTTCCCTGTAGGCGCTCGTAAGACAACCTTTGAAAATTTGCTTTAGGATTTCCCTATAGGAGCTTAAGTTCTGACTAGTGAGGAATGGGTAGACTATAAGGCATCTGTTTAGGTATCATTGCTTCCGCATCACTCTGATTCGTACCTTACTCTTGGTTTAAGCCTCTTGAGATCCCCCTTGGAAATTGAAAGCCTATGCCTTGCACCACCTAAGTTTTGAAACTTAAATGAATCTTGAAAGCATTAAGAATTGCATAGTAATTTCCTGACACTATTTGATCCCTATCTTCAGATTTTGACTCTGACGTCTGATCTTTGTTAATCATTTCGATGCCTCTTGGGCAATTTGAGAATCTCCATGGCGAGTAGTTTGGCTTTCCCTCTTGATTATGACATTTGTTTTTGTTGACCTCTGAGACTGTAGAAGTACTAGGTGGATGAAGATAGATTGTTTTGTTCACGACTTGAGATAAAGTATGATCATCATGAAGGCATAATTATGTGGTGCTGGTATTATTAACGTGATAATACTTACACCATATAACGTGCCCTCATTGTGGCCATAGGATATCTTGGGAAGTACCTAAGAAGTTTAGAATTTGATCTCTGTTGGATTATCCGTGATTAGTGAGACTTTAAGTTCATTCTACCTATGCGTATACTCTACCTTCGTTCGTTAAATATCTGGATGAGTTGGACTCTCGTTTTCCATTCTGTTGAACTAAGTTATAAATCTTGAATTCTTGAAAAAACTCTCTACTGTTGATACAATTAATTTGATCTGAAATCTTGTTCGTATTCCATATGAGCTTTTCGGGAGATTCACCTATCCTCCGTTTTGTTGCATGGTCTTTTGATCGGAAACAACCAAATTTGTCTCCTTCTGAGAAATTTGAACCCATCTTGTTTTGACTGAGTCATGAGAAACTATTTGGTTTGAAGATCCTTTTTGAAAGAACCTCCCCGGGCGTGAGAATGTTTGTGATGATCTTTTACGATTTGCTGCGACTTCGTCTAACCATGCGACTTCAAATTTCGAGGACGAAAATTTTCTTTTAGAGGGGAAGAGTTGTAAAACCCAAAATTTCTAAACGCGTAAAATAGCTAAAATACCCTTCAATTTTGAACTTTTGAAGAACATATATTTACGTATAACCTAAAGTATTTATATGCTACTACTTGAACGTACACCACATTTGGAACCTACAACCTAAGATAAATAAGATTTTACGTACGTGATACATTATTAAGCCATGTGACATTTATTTTAAAAACTTGTACACGCCTAAAAATAAAACCATAACAGAATTTTTTACAATTATATAAATCGGGTAACATTTTTTTAAGATACACTAGTATTAAATTTGTCACCAAAACAAATCCCATAAAATAAGCAAGGATACCTTGGGCCATCTATTTTGATCAGTTTATTATTGTCACACGTCAATAAAAGAAAAAGATAAGAACAAATTTTAATACTTACCTTACCTACCTCACGCTCCTACCTTCAATCACGGTTAAAAAAAAGAATATATATAATTTCCTTAAATGTCTCATTCCTATCATGCGCACCCTCAAGAACAGAAGGCCCATACGTCTTTCTCACACACAAATATAAACTTTTCAAAACCCTAAAACTATCCAAGACCGGCGGCTCATTTTCTCTCCAAGAAATCATTCAGCTGATCCCCATAAACACCCCTTAAACCGAACCAAAAAGTATGATGAGTTCCAATCCGAAACAAGAGAAGGTTAGTAGCCGCGATGGTGATCGTTGATTGATAAGCTTGCAGTCTTGAAGTTCGTTTGTGACAGCCGTGGTGTACGCCTATAGCAGTCTTGTGATTCTACCCTCGTTCTTGTCCCATTCGTTTAATACGACCCAAGGTATTCTCCATCGATTCTGTTTTGTTTTCTGAATCAGTGGCCATATACATTTAAATCTGGAAAATCAGTAGCATAAAATGATAAAAAGTGGGGTCACATAAAATAATAGAGAACTAAACACATGAATATATGTCATTGTGGGGTTGAATCTGCTTCTGAACCAATGTGTAAAAGGGTGTGTTTTATGTGTCTTGTGTGGCATAAAAACCTAAATTATATGTGTATGAAGGGAGGCTAGGCGCATGCATGTTCAGGTCATTTTACATGAGGGTCGAAAACATGGAAACTAAGGCAGATTTGGAGTCGTCAATCTATGTTGTTAGGGTGTTAATATGGTGTTATTTCATATGGGTCATATGTGTTAGTCTCATGTGTGATGTGTGGTTGTGAAAAGGGTGTTAGAATGACGAGATTTTCGGTGTGTTGGTGTGTCGAGGGGCTGAAAATATAGGTGTGTTTTATGTCAAATGGGTTGGTTTCCCGGGCGTGTGTTGTAATGTGTTGTGGGCTGGAAACAAGAGTCGTTGTGATTTTTGGTACGTGAGGTTTTGGTGGGTCGAGTGAGTCTAAAACATAATAACAAACTATGTGAAAAGGGTCGAGCTATATGGGTTGGTTTGAGTAAGACAATTAGTCGTTGTAGAGGGTATGTTGGTGTCGAGTGGGGTGAGTTGTGGGTCGTCAAATGGGTATATCCTTGGGTCGTATGGGTCCCAAAAAGGTGTGGGTTGTATTTTCACGTATGACTTTATGTGGGTCGTGTAAAGGGCTGTTGGTGTCGCTTGCATGCTCATGGAATGGGTTAAATTTGGTTTATAGGTTTTTATTACATATGTGGGTCTCGTATTGTAATCTGTTAATGTGACCTTTCATGCATGCGTCCCTATAAGGTAGAGTTTGAGTGGGAGTAATACGTGAGTTGCATGCATGAGGGTTTTTGTGGTCTTTTCGAATCATAAGCTAAAGAAAGCTTCAAACTGTTTTGAGCAAGAGTAGTAATATAATAAGTATTGTTTTGAACAAAGTAGTAATAAAATAAGAGTAGCATTGTCAGTAAGGATTTAGAAAGGCATGGGCACTTTTTCTTCTTTTATTTTGGTCATTCCTTTGAGTTATCTAATCAAAGGACAGTGGGTGTGATGTCTTGGCTGTGGAAATAGAGTAGGCGCATGAAACATTGTAGCCTTTCCACCCTTTTCATTTTTCACACCATACTTTGTTGTTGAGGCACATTAAGACCCTAAATAGGCATACATATTAATAATAAACCCAAATTCAAGTATGTGGTAATTTTAACAAATTAACTTGACTGAATGGTATCATAACATTAAATGACTAATATTGCTAATTCAGGAAGCTTACTAAAATGGAAAATAACTAAAGTTAGTAAGTTAATAAAAAAATGGAAAGCTGACTAAAATAAGAAATCCGATTTTAAATAAGGTATTAATAACAAGCCGACCATGTATTCGTGTAGATTCACTGAAGATGGAGTTGTTTCCGATCTTTGTATTTCTAGATGTGTTTGCACGTGCGGTGTAAGGTACAGATATTCTGACCTTCTCTGTAAGGTTTCCTATGATCTCTTTCATGTTCTGATCTGTTTAGCCTCTGATTTGATACCTTGCTATGACTCCCTTCAGTATGACCTATGATATGAACCTGGGCTATGGGAACCTTTTAATTCTGACCTGGAAATGATTTGAGGAAAAGCTATTTGAAAATGGTGTTGCAAATTATGACACAATACTCTTTTAATTGGGATTTTACTAACGTTGATGAAAACTATTTTAAAAGACTATTTTTATGAAAACCGTGATTAAAAGATTGTTTTAAATGAACTCTTAATTAGAAACCTTTTCAAATGAACTGTTACTATGGAACTTTGATCTTGACCTTCTGATATTGACTTCTGATATTGAACCTTGTGATATGACACTCTGATCTGATATGATATCTGACTCTTAGTTTGATACCCGAGCCATTTCTGTGACCCTAGCCATGAAGGTAACATGGCCGTGTCTGTGATGCACCACTGGCATGACTAGTGTGTAGCCCTAGTGATTTGGTTACACCGTCCCTTTGTTTTGGTCTGCATGTGATTGGGTAGGGGCGTATGGATGCATCCTAGATCTGTTCTGTTTAGTGGATTTAACATGATTTGATATGATTTCTGTTCTGGTGACTGGTACTGTGTGCAATACATGCCTTTCACATATGTCTGGGAGCTAGCTACTCCATTTGAAGAATGAGGACACCCCTCATATTATCTGATTATCTGAGAGGTCTCCCCTCTATATGATTATGAAGATTATGGTTATGATATGATATGATCTGTTTCTGGGCTCGTGGTGGATTACTATCCCTTTCTCTTTCCCTTATACTTATTCATTGACTTATCCCTTGAACCATACTACATCTGTTTGACCTTTGTTTCTGTTATTCTGTACATTTCTCTATTTCTGTTTATTATCGTTATATCTGTTCACTGGGCTTTTTAAGCTCAGCCGCACGTTTTCTTTTCGTGTGCGGCAGGTTATAAGCAGGATGACGGGTTTGGGTATGAGTGAAGAGACTTTTGGACTTAGAAGACCTTGACAGTTATTCTGAAGTAGAAGTCATTAGAAGGATTGCATTTGCAGACTTAGTATTTAGTTTTGATTCATTCCTGACCTTGTAATGTTAGTATTTCATTTGTAACCTTTGACAAGTTATTGTATTACTATTGAAGTACGCTTTGTTTGATCTGATATGAAACCATTAACGTGACATCTTTACCCTTGCCGGGTTGGGGTGTTACAGGAAGCCTTCCGGAATTTGGAATTTTCAAAGCAGAGTCATTCTTATGTTGCAGCGAAAGCAATTCTGATATAGAATATTTGAAAGGTTTTGAATGACGTTGCTTCGGTCTCCACACTTGCTTTACCGGTGTAAAACGAGAGTGTAGAGTTTGAAAAGCTTTGTTCTTTCCATTTGAAGCATGTGACCTTGAAAGCTTTTGAGGAGTAAGTATTTCAGAAAAACTTGGTTTCTTCGAAAACTTCCTTCCTTTTTGCAAAGAATAGGTTGTAAACTGGGAAACCTTTTTCAAAAATGGTTTTGAAGATTCACCCGTGTAAACTTTCTTCGAAACACTCACTTTTGTTGATGAAAAATCTGAAATTGGAGCTTTTCCTTTTGATCGATTAAGAGCATCAAACTTTTTTTTAAGGCATTGTATGATGTTCTCAAATCACTGTATTCTTTTTGAAGAGAAAGATGATCTTGAGATGCCAATTTAGATTCCAAAGAGGCAATTTGTTTCAAAAATTGATCTTTTTCAGCTTTTGAATCATCCGTTTTACGAGCCAATTTCCGTTCGAACTCAATATTTTCTTTTTCAAGTCTTTCAAAATATTTTTCGAATTTGGTCGTTTTGTTGAAAAGATCAGTTTGTGCATCCTCAAGATTGTTTGTTTGTTGAGCTAAAAGCGTTTCAAGCTCAATCACTTTCTTGATTGAGTTTTGAGTCTGAACTCGTGAACGTTTGATTGAATCAAACAGGTTTTTGTAAGTCTGTTTCAAATGCTCATTTTCTTTTTGTAATGATGCCACAGCATGTTCCAATTCAATATTTTTTGTATCAAGTTCATCCAAATCAAACTTGATTTTGGCATCATCACAATTTTCTTCAAAAATCTTTTCCTTTTCTTTAAGCACTGTTGTCAAAGAGTTTTTAGAAGAAGCTTTCTGTTCCTGTAGTTTGAGTTGGAAAGAAATACTTTGTGCTTGGAGTTTTGTAAAGTCTTTCTCAAACTGAGCAGTTCTTTTTGACAATTCTTCTTTGACTTCAGTTGCTTCTTTTGAAAGTTCAGTGATTTTCTTTTTGAGACAAAGATTTTCAGATTTCAAAGAAGATGTTTGTTCAAAATCCACAAGATCAGTATTTTCAAAACCAAGTCCGGATTTTCCGTGATGAAGGTTCTCATCTTTAGGAAGCATCATTTGAAGAGTTTGAACACTTTGTCCTATTTTTCGAAGTTTTGCTTCAAGATTGTTTGCTCGTTTAAAAAACTCTTGATTTTCATTCTCAAGTTTTGTATTAACAATCTTAAAATTTGAAGTGGTTTGCTGAAGCATTGATTTTTTATTTTTTAAATCAGTGTTCTCTTTTAAAAGCGCTTGAACCTTTCTGTTGTTAAGTACCATTTGTTCATCTAGTTTTTGAATGGAACATTTTTTACGATAAAGAGCCTCTCTATACCCAACTTCAAGTTCTTCCTTTCGTTTTAAAAGTGGTGTGACAAAATCTCCGTTTATTTCAAACTTCCGAGCTTGAGATTTAAGGTTTGAGTTTTCAATTTCAAGTTCAGCTTTGCTTTTTGTTACTTTTTCAAAACCTTTTTCCATATCTTTAAATCTCTCAAGCTCTTTGGACAATAAGACATTCACTTGCTGAGCTTTGCGAATGTCCTCTTTGCACTTTTCAAGTTCATGTTTGAAATTTTGGATTAATGAAACAAATAACGCACGATCTTGTTCATAAGAAGATCCATCCTGGGCAAGCTCACCTCCATTAGGATCCATATCTGGAGTTGTAGGAGTGATAATACTATCAAACCGTTCCCCCACATATGTGTCACTAATGGACTCAGGATGCGCAGGATGCGCAGGATGTGTCTTATCATGAGCAAACACATTATCGAACAAAACAACATTATCATTATCGTTTGAATGTTGTACCGTAGCGAATATCTCTGAGTCAGATGAAGGGCTGATATGGTCATCCTTAGTTGTTGGGAATTATAATTTGATGATTACAAAATTACATATGCATAAATGAAGACAAATGAAACAACAGGGACTAAATGTAATAATTTAGTTATCTTCTTGTGAAAGTTAGGTTTTTATGTAAACCCTATTTATAAAGGGGTTAGGGCGGCAGTGATAGTAATATATAAAAATGTAGATCTCTCAATGAGAGTCGAGTAGAAACGTGTGATTGTACACGTTTGTAGCAGTTAGTTTATTTATTATTGAATAAAAATGGTGCCGTTGTTAAATAAATTACAACCTTGTTAAGCATCATTGTTCTTTGTTTATTATCCACTGTGCATATCAATGGTGTTTATAAACATATCCTAGATGGGGCAAAACGATCTTCAACATGTGGTATCAGAGGGGGTTGCTCTTGATATCTAGGATCTACAAGGTTGGAGATGGAGCAGATTCAAAGAAAGAGCAGATCTGGTGATGCTCGATGGTTTTGAAAATTTGAGGTAATCGTATTTTTTTTGTTAAGAGCAAATCTGGTTGGTTTGATAATTTAAGATACCTCGTACTCAATTAAATTGATTGTTGCACATGGATTGAATTAATTGTGGGTTGATGGTGGTATCTTTAATTATTTTGTCATCTTTATGGAAGTAATGAGCAGTTTGACTTCGTACGATTATGGTGCTGTTGGTTTGTCGTTTGTTGTTTGTGGATGCTATTGCTAAATTGGTCGATCTGAGTGGACGTCGAAATAAAGGGACGCAGGTTATCATTTGTCGATGGTATGCACATGGCTTACCTCATACTGCTTTATTGATTATTTTAATTCGTATGGTGATGATTGCAATTAATGGGTCACGGATTATACTATTTTCTTTTGAGAAGATGTTGCTGCTGCTATTGATTATTATATTATATTTTGATTGGTAAGTGGAATTGTTTTGTCGTTAGTAGCATGCGTGGATCAGTAGCATTGTTTGTCGTGATTGAAGTTAAAGCAATTGGGTATTTTTAATACTGCTGCGCATATCGTTAATTCTGGTCTGTGGCGAATTAAGTCTGGTTGGTGGTTATGTCTGCTCAGCGAATATTAATACTGGTCAGTTAATTCTGGTCAGTGGTGATTAATACTGCTCTCACTCTCAGTTAATTCTGCTCTCATTCAGTTAATACTGCTTGATTTTCGGTTAGTACTGCTGGCTCAAGATGGATCGCGAACAGAATGGTTTATTTTATGGCTCGTTTTGGTGATTATTTGAAGAAGACGATTGAATATTGCTTATTTGATCTTGTAGTTGAGTTTCACATGTGCGTGTTCTTATCATACCTTTTAGCAGGAGGTAACTTGTATGTGCGTTAATGCGGTGACAAAGACTTGATGAATCTAGCAAAAGTGTGCGATCTATAAATTAGGGTGCTTAATGCTCACATTTGCTATCACTTTAAGGAGTTACTTTGTAGTCCTCAGTGTCTCATATAGTTGAGGATTTGTCAAGAGGTTGCGACCTACTTCTGTATGAGTTTGGAGTCACGTGAATAGTGCAAGATATAAGACGCAAGTTTGGGAAATTCAACTTCTTCATCAAATTCATTATACTCGGTTTTTTTCATCAATAATCAGTTCATAAAGCCTACAGATATTGTGATTCAAGAGATGGTTATTGGTTTCAGGGGAAGCTTGTTTAACCATCTACATGCACCACTTAAGGGGAAGCGTTTTGATTCAAGTTGCATGGAAGACCTCTATTCGATGATTACAAAAAGGGGAAGATGATTGATTGATTTGTCGTTAATCACTTGTGCATGAGATTTGTTCATGTGGTTATTTGTCGTTATTCACTTGTGCATGAGATTTGCATGTGGTGAATCGGAGGCAACTGATTCGATTATCTTATTACTGATAGATTGGTTTGCAGCTTATTATTTGTGGTGACATGTTCAAGAAGATTTCTTCATGAAGATAGTTTTGTAATATCAAATAGGGTAAGATTGTTGGGAATTATAATTTGATGATTACAAAACTACATATGCATAAATGAAGACAAATGAAACAACAGGGACTAAATGTAATAATTTAGTTATCTTCTTGTGAAAGTTAGGTTTTTATGTAAACCCTATTAATAAAGGGTTAGGGCGGCAGTGATAGTAATATAGAAAAATGTAGATCTCTCAACGAGAGTCGAGTAGAAACGTGTGATTGTACACGTTTGTAGCAGTTAGTTTATTTATTATTGAATAAAAATGGCACCGTTGTTAAATAAATTATAACCTTGTTAAGCATCATTGTTCTTTGTTTATTATCCGTTGTGCATATCAATGGTGTTTGTAAAACATATCCTAGATGGGGCAAAACGATCTTCAACATTAGTATCCCAAACAACTTCATTCCTGTGTATACCATCAGCATTCGAATCATCCCTTGGATTACTGTTTTCAATCTGCTGTTCTAAAGATGTATCACTTCCCAAGAGAACCAATCTAGCATCAGTTGTTGTACCCTCATTGACTGCTTGTTCATCTTTGTTCGCCTCTCTCTCATTCACCTCTGTTTCCTTTAACAACACTTCTTTTTCAATCTGCTCACTTTCCTGTTTCTGCTTCTCAATCTCATTTAGCTCTACTTCTTCTTCATCAAGTATCTTTTCGAGTTCACTCATGTTATCGATGCATCGGGTTTGGAAGGTCTTGAAGTCTAGCCAAAATCTTTTGTAAAACACATTGAGAAACTCTGACTGGCTCAATATCCAAGGTTTCAGTATAATCTAAAGTTGAGGTTTGATCACTTCAAGAGCTTCCTTGCAGTTGTGTGTATAAAGTTCTTCTTCATTCAATCTCTTCTCATATTGATTCAGGCTATGTTTTAGTTGATATTTGAAATGATGAAATTGGACTCTGATGTAGTATTCAAATGCTTGATTGAACCTTGAATCATATCCAGTTGAATTGATGACTTTCTCAATATGAGTCTTGAACACTTTAAATGCTTTCTTTGACTCTCTCTCTTTCATGTTCATTTCCTTTTCAGTTTAGTGTCGATGTGTTATAAAGTTGATTCAGGATCGTTGCAAAGAAATAGGTGTTGTGGTTGTTGAAGGTTGAACTCAGTTGTTGTTGTGAAGCCTTGGTTCGTTGTTGATGATCGGTTGAAGTTACTTGCAATTTAGATAAACTATGACAAATTAAATAAAGTTACTAAATTTGACTAGACTATAATTTAGACAAGATCAAAAGTTCACAAATTCGACAAAGTTATGTAAATTACAATTTAGATAAAGTGACAATTTCTATAGAAATTTCAATTTAGACCAAAATTTATACAAATTATGGCAAAATTTTAAATTTAGATAGAATTTATCTAATTTATATAAATTGTAATTTATATAAAAAATCTAACTAATTTACACAAATTAGTAGATATCCGATTGTCGAAGTATTTTACACACTTATACAAGTGAGAAAATACCGAGTCCGCGATTCTTTGATGTTGAAGAAATTACAAGTTTAATCGAATTTATAAAATTTACTTAAGTTGTGAATCGTTAAACTCAAATGCGAGGACTGAAGTTGCCAATTACGAAAAGATCATTAAAAACTGCCTCAATTGCAAAAGGGGCTGATTCTGCCAATTCTGAAAAGTTTTTGCCAATTGCAAATAGGGACTGAACTTGTTAAATTGCGAAACTGTCTAAGCAATTGTGATAAGAGACATTTGCGAAAGACTGGTCCCAATTGTGAAGGCTTTGAATTGCGAAAGAACTCTACCAATTGCGAAAGCTTTTGAATTGACGAAAGAACTCTACCAATTGCGAAAGCTTTTGAATTGCGAAAGAACTCTACCAATTGCTAAAGCTTTCAAACCACAATTGCGAAAGGCTGGTATTTCGAAGAACCCTTATCTATCGCAAATCAATTGCGAAAAACCCTTTTTTATCGCAAATCTTTACAAGATTTTGATAATTTTCACAAGTCGAGTAGCCCACTTTTATCATTATTCTTATACAAGAAAAATGATCAAAAAACAAGACGCAACTTTGAAGATTTGAACCTTAGCTTGAGTAGTACTTTTTCTCGATCACAACTTCAAATATACCACGTTAAAACCCAAAATCTCACAACTTTTTCACTAATCTTCACGTTAACCTTAAAAAGCTACAACCTTTTTGTCTTAAACACACGTAAAACTTGAAATCTGATGACTTTATCTATAAAACTCACGTTTAGACTAAAAAAGTTACAAGCTTTTTCTTCTAACCACACGTAAAAATCAAAAAAGCTATAAAAGTACTCGATGAAATGAATTATAACGCAACTTTTTAAGCTTAGATGACGAAAAAACGTAACACAACTAGACCTACAACTTTGTTTGGCGGATGATACCACTTGTAATCTTTAGAAATACTACTCGAACCAACCTTATACTACAACTAATACTACTATAAAACCGTGACACTCAACAGAATAATATAGATGAAGAGAAGATGTAGTAATGGATCGTATGTAATAAATTTCAGTCGAATGATTGATTAAATTTGGAAAGAAAATAAAACAAACACTATGAGAGCACACACACTACACCTACACACTCTCACCTATATGACACAATGAGGCACACTAAATTTGTGAGAGTGTGTGGTATTTATAGTGAGATGTGGGACGCCCTAAGTCGCACAAACTTGGGCTTGGTGGGCTTTGTGTTGGACTTGGGCTTTTGCATATTTCTTGAACTTTTCTATTACAAAGTCCAACACAAAGCCTTTACATATTTAGACTTCTATTCGACACACAAACTTTACATATTACAAATGACCATCACTTCACTAAAATATACTCCCTCCGTCCCATATTAAGTGTCCACTTTCCAAATGCACAAAGTTTTAAGAAATTCCACTAACTATACTCTCCACCAATCAAATATCACTATTACCCACTAAAGTCTCTTCTCATTGGTTGAAATATTCCCTGGACACTTAATTTGGGACATCCCAAGATTCCATTATGGATACTTAATGTGGGACGGAGGGAGTAAATGCTAACAACATGTACAAGTGATAAAGTAGAGTATGAACTTGCGTGCATGACCTTGTTTTCAAACCTAAGACATATGCATTAATTAGGTCGCTATTAGAGTTATCGGACTTAATTTACCGTTTGCCAATTTACCAATCGGGATTTGCTTTTGCTAAGGTGAGTTTCATAGCCTCGATTTTTACATTGTTTATACATGATTTCTAAACCCTCGGGGTGGGAATACATTGCTTATTTTTCGAACACAAGTATTAAAACTGTTACTTTCCCTAAGTTACCGCATTGCCATTTAAGTTCCCTTTTAATCATGAACCGTTAATTACTTGTAAGCGCGGATGTTATGAATAGAACTATTTGGGTTGACACCCCCATCCGAGTTGGTCCTGCCAACCTGTCAAACGGACGCATATTATTCGGATTATTTCCGAGTGTTTGGCAAACACTTATTTGGGGCATTATTATTATTATGCTTGATTGCATACCAGTACATCGAGCTTCGGGGTCATGAGCTCAGGCACTGTATATTATTTTTGGCTGTGACATTTTATTTGTTGTAATTGTCTTGCTATTGAAATCTTGTGTTCCGCACTTTACTGTTTACTTAAACCTATGATCTCTCCAACATTATGATAAACCATCTATGTATGGAGCACTTTAGAGTCACATTTTGGAAGCACATCATGATGAAGATTTTCTTGCATTATTTAGCGTTTGGTTATGCATTTAAATCTTACATTTTGATGGTGAACTCTGATGTTTATGTTTTTTGAAATGTTATTTTTAAATCAAACGCTTGTTTTGAAATGACTCACTTAGAGGTCGTTCTTTATTCCTTGTACTTTGTTATCCATGAACATCACGCCCCCGATATTCCATTCCACTGCAACCCAGATTTTGGGGGTGTGACAGATCTGTACCAGAGCCAAGGTTATAGAGAACTAGGATGCATCATTGACCCTAGACTATAACCACTAGGTCACAACACTTTACAACATCATGATGTGCATACGATTACGATACATATTTTTATTTACTTTTTTTATATAAGTAATTGTACTTATATATATTTATATTGACCTGGTTTACAGCGATATGTCTTCACCTACCCATCCTATTATCCTCGACTCGGATTCAGATATGGAAGATTCATCATCATCCACTGTTCTGATCATACCATCCATTCCTGTTCCTGTACCCTCCAGCGATGACTCTGCTGAGACTGAGCCATTTGAGGATGCTCAGACCATATCTACACCACCTGTACCATCACCACCAGTTTCACCACCGGTACGCCGTGCTAGGCGTATTCCTGTAGTACAACCGGATCAGATACCCATTGGTCGCCGCTATCGGCTATACGAGACTGGCCCTGTCATGCTCCGTACCGCAAGGAAAAGGGTATGATCTCGACCTAGCCGTATACCAGCACCTACTACTCCATCTCATATCCCATCACCACCATCATCTCCACCACCACTACCATAGTTCACTTACCACCAGACTACCACAGTCCCATTACCACCATCACCCAGAGATGTTTCCGATACTTTACTACCGCCTCATAAGAGGGCTTTTACTATAGCACCTTCACCTTCTGATCCCTATGTTATGGCTGCTGCGGAGGTCTCTGCTCAACCCAGGGTTCACAGACGGGTTGACGCCCGCAGGTGGTCATTCATTCCGCCTACTCTCAGATCATGGAGATACGATGAGGGCACTCCTAGTACATTCGAGTTAGGAGAGAGTTCTGCCATGGCCGCCGCATGAGTTCTACCGGTTACCAGCAAGCCGATCCGTCATACTATTCCACTTCTGATCGCTAGGATGGTTCGTCATGAGGAGCGTATTGGCCGAGCGTTTGATCATCTCGATGAGCTTCCCCTAGAGCGCATTGAGACTATAGAGACCCAGCTAGAGCATTAGATCATTGCACACTCCCGGATTGCCACGCTTGAGCGTTTCATGGAGGATGAGCAGGCGCGACGACGTGACCAGGATGCATTGATTGCTAGTCTCCTCGATCAGATCAGGGATCTCCAGCGCCGTCTCGATGGTGCATCAGGCAGTGCCTAGACTAGATTTGTATCATAGATATCTTTTGTATTTATATCCTAGCCACGGGGTGTGTGGCATTAGTAATGACGCTTGTGATCTTTTGTTAGTTGTACAACAATGTAGCAAGTTATTTTGGGATGTATTGTATGGTTACGCTATGATATGATATCGGTCGATGTGAACCGAGACTTTTCATTTTGTATTCATGTATTGTTGTGGTTGATCTTGTTGTGATTTTCACATGTCATGGTTGTATATGTATATACATATGATGACCTTTGTTACTTATGGATCCTAATTATTGTTGTTTCTCGTGATTAGAAGAACAATGCCACCTAAGAAACAAAGCATGAGTACAGCTGATATCGATCGACTCGTTGCCCAACGGGTCACAGCACAGGTTGCTGCTGCTATGGCTGAATAGGAGACCCAACGCAACAATGCTAACGGCGGAGAAGCTAGTGGAACGGCAGCTAGAGTTGAGACCACGACCCGTGGATGTACTTACAAGGAATTTTTGGGTTGCCAGCCGCAGAGTTTCAGTGGCGCGGAAGGAGCTGTCGGTTTGGTATGATGGTTCGAGAAGTTGGAATCGGTTTTCCGTATGTGCAACTGCGCGGAGAACTGTAAGGTGAAATATGCTACAGGTACCTTGTTGGATGGTGGCTTATCATGGTGGAATGCTTATGCCCAATCAGTGGGAATTGATGCTGCTTTTGAAATGCCATGGGCTGAATTCAAGGAAATGGTAACATCAGAGTATTGTCCGAGGAATGAGGTTCAAAAGTTGGAAGTTGAATTTTGGAACTTAGCAGTGAAAGGGTATGATATTGCAGCTTATACTAAGCGATACCATGAATTGGCTACTCTCTATCCTGAGATGGTTTCTACTACACGAAAAAAGATTGAAAGGTACATCTGGGGACTTCCATCTAATATTCAAGGAAATGTCACATCTTATAAGCCAAGTACTCTGGATGAGACAATCCAAATGTCTCATAATTTAATGGATTAAATTGTTCGAGAAAAGGCTGCTCGAGATGGCAATACTAGTAATCGCAACAATAACAACAACAACCGCTACCACAACAGTAACAACAACAAGAGAAAATGGGATACTACTCAGGGAGGAAATGCTGCTCAACAACCCAACAAAAGACAAGAAGTCGTTAAGGCTTATGTAGCGGGCCCGACTAAAAGGAAAGGTTATAAAGGAACTCTTCCAAAGTATGACAAGTGCCAACGTTACCAAAATCTTGGACATTGCCCTACCTCATGCGGCAATTGTAAGAAAATTGGGCACTTAACCAAAGACTGCAGGTCTCTTACTTCTGCAACAAATTAAAGGGTTCCCGGAACATGTTTCGAATGTGGCGAAACGGGACATTTCAAGAATCATTGCCCAAAGGAGAAGAATCAGGGAATGGGAACTCAGAATAATGGAGCTCAAGGAAGAGTCTACAATCTCAGAAAAAGAGAAGCTACGGAGGACCCGAACGTTGTCACGGGTACGTTTCTTCTCAATGGTCGTTATGCTTCAGTTTTATTTAATTCGGGTGCCGATAAAAGTTTTGTGTCTACTACTTTTTCTCCTTTACTTAACATCCCACCGACCACCTTAGACACCGCCTACAACATTGAATTAGCGAATGGTAACTTAGTTGGCTCCGACACCATAATCCGCGGCTGCAACTTTAATTTCCTAAACGATCCATTTAACATCGACCTTATGCCTATCAAACTCAATCATTTTGACGTCATAATTGGTATGGATTGGTTATCTAAACACCATGTTAGGATCATTTGCTATGAAAAGGTTGTTCATCTCCCTTTTAATGGTGAAACCTTGATTATCCATGGTGAATGAAGCGGAACTCAGTTAAACATCATATCGTGTATCAAGACCGAAAAGTATATAAAGAAGGGATGTCATGCTTTTCTAGCACACATAACCAAAAAGAAGTCAGATGAGAAACGATTGGAAGATGTACCGATTTTTCGAGATTTTCCAGAAGTCTTTCCCGAAGACATGCTTGGACTACCGCCTACCCATCAAGTAAAGTTCCAGATAGATTTGGTGCCAGGAGCGGCACCAATAGCAAGAGCACCTTACTGACTAGCACCATCAGAGTTGCAAGAATTGTCTAATCAGTTGCAAGAACTACCAGACAAGGGATTCATTAGACCAAGTTCCTCACCTTGGGGAGCGCCGGTCTTGTTCGTAAAGAAGAAGGATGGATCGTTCCGAATGTGCATAGATTATTGCGAACTGAACAAGTTAACGGTGAAGAACCGTTACCCACTCCCAAGAATCGACGATTTGTTCGATCAGTTGTAAGGTTCCAGTTTTTACTCGAAGATTGATTTGAGATCGGGTTATCATCAACTAAGAGTCCGGGAAGAAGATATCCCGAAAACGGCCTTTAGTACTCGTTATGGTCATTACGAGTTTTAAGTGATGCCGTTTGGATTAACTAATGCACCGGCGGTATTTATGGATCTCATGAATCGTGTGTGCAAACCGTACCTGGACAAATTTGTAATTGTGTTCATTGATGATATTCTAATCTACTCTAAAAGCAAAGAAGAGCACGTAGAACATCTCAAGACGATCTTAGAATTACTCAAGAACGAGAAGTTGTACGCTAAGTTTTCTAAGTGTGATTTTTGGATCCGAAAAGTACAATTTCTTGGGCACGTAATTGATAGCCAGGGATTGCATGTTGACCCAGCTAAGATCAAGGCTATTAAATATTGGGAAATGCCTAAGACTCCCATAGAGATTCGTCAATTTCTAGGTCTAGCCGGGTATTACAGAAGATTCATCGAGAGTTTCTCTAAGATAGCAAAGCCTTTAACCAAGCTAACGCAGAAGAATCAAAAGTACGAATGGGGAGAGAAACAAGAATCCGTTTTTCAGTTATTGAAGCAAAAACTTTGCAATGCGCCAATTTTGGCATTTCCCGAAGGATTGAAAAACTTTGTAGTTTATTGTGATGCTTCGCATAAAGGACTTGGAGCTGTGTTAATGCAGAAGGAAAAGGTTATAGCTTACGCTTCTCGACAACTAAAAGTTCATGAGAAGAATTACACCACTCATGACTTGGAGTTAGGATCAGTTATCTTTGCGCTAAAGATTTGGAGACATTACCTCTACGGTACTAAGTGTACAGTGTACACGGACCACAAAAGTCTTCAACATATCTTGGATAAGAAAGAGCTTAATATGAGACAACGCCGTTGGCTAGAACTACTCAGTGATTATGATTGCGAGATCCGATATCATCCTGGCAAAGCGAACGTAGTAGTAGATGCCCTTAGCAGGAAAGAGCGACTTAAACCCTCAAGAGTAAGATCATTTGGTATGACCATTAGTTCACCTCTTCCATCCAAAATTCTTGAGGCTCAGGCCGAAGCACTTAAGACAGAGAACCAAACTAAGGAGAATCTTCATGGTATGCCAGAAAGTAAGAATGGTTTTACAAAAAGATCCGATGGAATGTTATGCTTCAAAGATAGGAGTTGGATACCACATTTTGGTGGCCTACGAGAGTTGATCATGCACGAATCACACAAGTCCAAATGTTCCATACACCCAGGTTCCGATAAAATGTATCAAGACCTCAAAAAGCTGTATTGGTGGCCGAATATGAAGGCCGACATTGCTACTTATGTCAGTAAATGTCTTACTTGCTCCAAAGTTAAGGCCGAATACCAGAAGCCGTCTGGTTTACTACAGCAACCAGAGATTCCTCAATGGAAATGGGAGCGTATCACTATGGACTTCATCACTAAACTCCCTAAAACACCAAGCGGTCATGATGTGATTTGGGTGATCGTCGATCGTCTCACCAAATCAGCTCATTTCTTGCCCATTAAAGAAACCTACAAGATGGATAAGTTAACCAGAATCTATATCCAGGAGATCGTCTCAAAACATGGTGTACCAGTTTCAATCATTTCGGATCGAGAAAGTCGATTTACTTCAAGATTTTGGGAATCCCTTAATGATGCCTTTGGAACCCGTCTTGATATGAGTACAGTCTATCATCCACAAACCGATGGTCAAAGTGAGAGGACCATCCAAACACTAGAGGACATGCTCCGTGCCTGTGTGATTGATTTTGGTAATAGCTAGGATACTCATTTGCCGTTGATTGAGTTTTCCTACAACAATAGTTATCATACAAGTATAAAGGCTGCACCATTTGAAGCACTTTACGGTAGGAAATGATGATCACCAGTCTGTTGGGCCGAAGTTGAAGATACTCAACTTACCGATCCAGAAATAGTTCACGAGACAACCGAGAAGATTGTTCAGATTTGGAACATATTAAAAGCCGCCAAAGACCGTCAGAAAAGTTACGCCGATGTGAGGCATAAGCCCTTAGAATTCAAAGTTGGAGACATGGTAATGTTGAAGGTATCGCCTTGGAAAGGTGTGATTCGATTTGGGAAACACGGGAAATTGAACCCTAGGTATAATGGACCATTTAAGATTCTATCAAGAATCGGTCCAGTGGCATACAGACTTGAGCTCCCGCCAGAGCTTAGCAGTGTGCATAATACCTTTCATGTTTCTAATCTTAAGAAGTGTTTATCCGACGAATCCCTCATCATCCCGTTAGAAGAGATTCAACTCGATGACAAGTTTAATTTCGTCGAAGAGCCAGTAGAAATTATGGAATTCTCAACGAGGTCCCGAGTTCACTTAGGAATGAGAAGACCAGATCCGTCAAAAGTATACGTATCACTTCATTGACAACACTCCAATGACCAAAACTGACTGAATCTCGAGGACGAGATTCATTTTTATGGGTGGTAGACTATGACAACCCGCTAATTTACAGGTCAATACTATTCAACAAACTCAAATTTCTTTTCTTGACATTTATTTGAAAACAATTTACATATAACTTTTTAATTGAACCAACATGAAACTTAGAATATCTTTCTAGTACACTAGGACTTAGGATATATTTAGTCAACAATGCTCCAGTACCTTGCTCCTACTCCGGTGCATAATTTTAAACCCTAAAACAATTTCCTTTTCTTTATTAACTTACGGTTGTCAATTGAACAAACGCTATTCGCAAATTAAAATTTAACACCCGATATACCCAAAACTCTTAACGATTATTTATAACGTATTTTTATACTTCCAAAATTATTACCAAAGTTCCAAAAATATTTCCTAACACCTAAAGTAATTTCTTTAATTCTAACGTTTAATTACGTATAATTTACGTTAATCACCAAACCAACAACCAATTCCTATTTCTAATACCCAATACATACAACATATACAATCTTGTATCAAAACAACTCTTCTACTTTAAATACTTCACATGTTCCGCCGCCCTCTTGTCTTACAAATATTTACTAGACAAAAACATTAATTAGCCAACCATAGTCCTTGAAACAAGGAGTTGTAAACTCTATTTGGTGGCTTGACTTCAATATTGTCCCCCCCTATAGCCCCCAATCGGCCTAAATACATCAACCAAGCCAATGATGATTTTGACCTCACTATTAACCCTTTGAAAACCTCCTAGTATAAATACGTGTGTTCAAGTATCATTTGCACTAGTTAGAAAGAAGGAAAAAAAATATCACCTTCCAACTTATACTTATAAGTCGACACACATAAGAGCAGCAAAAAGGAAGAAAAGATCTTGATTTGGGCTAATTCTAGTGTCATTAGATTACTTTAATAAGGGTTTTGGAACCCTAATCTTAGGGTTAACCAAAGATATTGCAATCTCAACACACTAATCTCCTTTTGTATGTAATCTTTACATTGCCAAAACTTCATACTTTTCATATCATAATGCTAGTTCAAGTGTATATTCTTAGTTTATCAATTTGTACATGTTAACAAAGCTTTATATCCACAATAATCTTTTAACAAATAGTTGTGTTTTCAAACAAGTTTTTATCATAAGTAAACTAGTGGGTAAAAATCTCGACAAGAAAGTGATGACAAACATCATAATATATATATATATATATGTTAGTGAACTTGTAATTTTAACCATCCTTGAAGATCATTTACAATCATGAAAATGGACTCTTTAATATTGCTAAGTTTAGTGTTAGATCACTATTGTTATGTTGAGAAACGAGGAATGTAACCCACGCGTTGCTGCAGGCCGTTTAGATTTGTAAGTTATGAATAAGAAATAAGAATTGTATAAGCTGTTAAGAAAAGATGATATAAGATAGCATAAGATTTTTTAATATACATAAGTTTTTTGTTCAGGAATGCCAATGTTGTACAAAAAATAAAAGGCAAAACCACATTTGCAAATGCAACTGCATGGTAGATGTGGTACAAAAGATGAGTGGTTTAGCACCTATAGATGTTTTTAGACGTATTTGTGCAGGTGGTGCACAAATACATCTGAAAACATACTGATGATTACTGAGTGGTGCAATAAGTTTTAATATTTACAAAAGGCTGATGTTGGCTGGTGAGATGACTTTTTTATCTTCATTTAGACTTCTTTCTTTGAACAGCCCTTGGTTTCAGCTGCTGTTGTGACGATTGTTCTGCTGTTGCTGCAAAAATCATAATAACCAGTTTATGAGGTAGCAATAAGGTGTAATTTAGGCTGAGGAAAAGTAATTATCAGATATTTGAATAATGAAATAGGCTTTTATCTTTTTGATATTTTTAAATGGCATTGTGATTTAAAAAAAACAATTGGCACTCTATTATTTGTGGCAATTTTTCAAGACTGCAGGCTAATTATTTGTGGTTATTTTGGATGGTAGCATAGTTGAACAGAAGAAACTGAAAGTAGAATAGGCACAGCCAATATGAATGGCTATAATGGATGCAAAAAGAGTGATGTTCCAATTGTTATCCTATGCTAACAGGTCACGGGATATTTTTTTGAGTTTTGGTGTCTATTTAAGACAGCGTTGGGTAAAATTTTTTTTTGGCAAGGGAATTTTCTCATTTGCGTACAAAAGCAAGAAGGCAGAATGTCTAGACACCCCAGGTGTGACCAACTTAGAGTTGAGGCAAACTCTAACAATTGGTCTGAGATGCTAGTTTTATATTGTCGTAAATCAGCAATCGAAGATATTCAGATGGCACAGCAGATGAATTCAACATGTGCAAGGCTGGTTGGTATAACTCGTGAAAGTGCAAGTTTTATTCTGGAGCTACAAAGCGTTGGAAACATTTATGCGCACAAAATGGCTAAGTTTCTTAGACAGGAACAGGCGAAAGATGATCAAAAGGTCATGCAAATGCAAATACTAACAGCTGAGCTAGAGCTGAATGCTCGCAATAAGCATATCTTTATTAAAAAACCTAAGGGTGTTTTAGATTTCTCGGCGTAATCTATTTTTTTCCTGTATTTTAAGTTTTGCTACTGTCTTTAAGTTTAGTGTGAGTTATGCTGTGATGTTTTTGTGAAGTGTTTGTGATATGTGTGTAATATATTTTGGAGTCTACATGTTAAAAAATTTTTGTAAAATACCTTTGTGTTTCTTCACAGCTGTTGTCTGATCTTGAAATAACTGTCTTTTCACTGGTCTTGATTTGCTTTGTTCTGGCGTGTCTTCAGATGGATATGCTTGTTGATCGGCTTGATCTGTTATAAGCATGCGTGTTGGTGGTGTCCCTAGTTTAAAAAAAAAAGAGGAAAAAATAGGTAATATCTACATTTACGAATGATTTCTTTAAATAAGACATGCTAATAAAACAAAAGGCGGTACCTAGGTTTTGTTGCATGGGTGTTGACTGCATACCTAGTTTTTATAAAACATAATAGTTAACATTTACATTTGCAAAAAGTATATTTAAATAAGAGGGGTTGCTCAGATAAATTTGAGAACCTGAGTTTGCATTTATTGGTGGTGTTGTTTTGAGTCATTTGTTTGTCTTTTTGAAAACCTTATCTAAAGTAAAATCCACTAATCTTCCTGTTTGATTGTAATGAAATTGGAAAATATTGTTTTGCCCTTCCGCTGCAAAGATTTCTGCTGGTATTTGTTGAAGGTCTACCACTGTGTGCATTGAAATCAACTCTGAGCATGAAAATCCTACGATGTCGTCAGCAACAGGGGTAAAGAAAGTCATTGGAGCAGTTGCAGATTGGTCTGTGATAAAACCTTTGAAATTATACCTGTGTATAATGAAGAAAGTGAAAGGATCATTTAACGTCTGTTGTTTTCTTTAGGTTGCCTAAATGTGAGTTACACCATTATTTACCTATAGCATGGCTGCTCTTGCTTTCCATGATCTAAGTACCAATAGATTCCATCTTCTTCCCTAACTTTTAAAAGGCATTTATTGCAAGATATGTAGAACCAATCTCTGTTGATGTTGATGTTGCTTATTGTTGCCTCAGAAGTGAATCTAACCCCCTAAGAAAGATTGCATGAACTGTCATGTATTGGTAAAAATTTAATTCAAACTTTGTTGTAAATTTCAGTAAATTTACCTTGTATGCTTCTGGATTCTGATCCAAAAGTGTTTTCAATGGAAATCGGTTTCTCAACATTTCTTTTTGAGCATCTTCATACGGTGTTATGCAGATGCGTAGCGGTGGAGCTGCGTGGTGTCTGTCTCTGTATCTGGTATAATTTAGAAAGTTGCAATGAATTTGTTTTAAGCAGTTGGTATGTCAATATGTAGGAATTTAGTTTTTTTGGTTCATAGATTCTTACTGCTGTCTTGCTTCTTCAGCCTCCGGTATGTTTGGGTTTAGGTAAAAGTGTGTTGCCGACGTCGCTGTTAACTGATAGTCTGCCATGCAAATATTTAAAAATGCATCAGTAATTAATTATTTATATAGATGTGTAAGGTAAGGTATGAATACAACACCTCTAAAGCGCGTGACACGGCAAGAGCTGACTGCAATTATAACAGGTTGTTCCATGTCTTCAAGTCTAGTTTTCTCAAATTTTTGGGCCAGCGCATCCCATAGTGTCAAATCAATAACATTACCGCTGCCAACATAAGTAAAGTGTCATTGAATAATGAATAGATTCTTGACAAAAAAATTATTAATTTCTTTAACGTTACATGCCTTAGGTTTTCAATGTCAAGTTTTATGTATGCGGTCTCATCTTGGTTGGCATTTTGTTTACGCTTTAATGGTCTGACTGATCTTAGGCACCCAATATAATCTGCAAGGAAATAAGTATTATGCTTTGTAAATTTTGTTGTATGTAGAAAAATTAAGGTTTAGAGCATGACCTGTGAGCATTGGGTATTGGATTTTCCCTGTCGCATCTTCTGTTGTTACTTTGGATTAAAGGTGGTTGTATGATACAAATTTAAAATAGTGGTGTGGAATGTTTGGTGCTGTTATAGGGGTGAATTTTGTGATTCTCCCAAAGCGCAGGGTTGTTCTGTTATCAATTGTCTGTTGGTATGCACTGGCGGGTTCACACATGAAATCTGAAATTCTGTAGGTGGATCCAAGTTTAATTTTTGGGTCAAAATAATCCATTTCTTTGACGTTCATGTTTGCCTGTATAGCATTGCCCTGTTTATATAAATGCGTTGTTGTTAAAAGTGAAGCAACTAATATGTATTGTTTATATAACATGAAGGTTCACATACCTCTTCATCTATCAATATGCAGCAGAACGCAGTTTCATTTTTTTTGGGAGAGAATTCACCCCCAGCTTTCTTTGAATAGGTCACCGAAATCCATTTTGTATATAACCTAACTTCAATGACCTTGTCATAAGAGTTGGGCTGTAACTCAGCTATTACTGCAATCTCTGTGGGACAGGTGGTTTCAATGATTGCCTGTTCAAACACAGGTTCCACCTCAGACACTGTACCGCTGCTATTCCCAACCATTTTTTGTATAGATGAATGTTGTTTGTCACTGCCTGCAGGGTCTGCCATTTAACTGAAAGTATATAATAAATGATGGTGAGTTATAATGGAAAAACGGTAAGAAAAGAAGATGCTAAGACCAATAACTTAAAAAATAATGTAGCGCCAGATGCTATATAAGACAGGCTTCTACAAAATGTACCTGTATTTCTAAGGTGCGTCATAAACAAAAAAAAGGGTAACAGAAGAAGATGGCAAGACCAATCGCTTAAAAAAGAATGCAATAGCAAGTGGTATATAAGACAGGTTTCTACAAAATGTATATGTATTTTGGTATTTTTGTGATACCTTTATGAAGTAAAAAACTATTCACATGTAGTTGTCAGGTCATATTTAACAATCTTAATGATAAAATAAAATGAAAAATAATTTGAAAAAAAAAAAGGTAGAACGAAAAATATCTGAGTATGACTCTGTGATGCAAAAATGACTATGTATGTCCTATATTTGTCAAAAAGTCTTTTTAAACTATATTTTTAGTTTCATTTGGTCTTCTATTGTCTTGCTGTTTCATGAGAATTTTTAAACCATGAGGAGATGTAGCTCTAGAAAGAGCAACATTTAACTGCCCATGCCCAAAAACTGGCTACGGAAGGTAAACACCAATTTTGTTAAGAGATTGCCCTTGACTTTTGTTGATTGTCATTGCATAACAAAGTTTTATTGGGAATTGGTTGCGCTTGAAAGAGAAAGGAAGATTTAGATCTTTATGAACTAAAGGTATCCTGTGTATGAAGACCTTTTCACCGACTCTTGTGCCTGTGATGATCTGCACTTCAATAAGCCTTGACATAAGTTGTGTGACTATCATGCGTGTCCCATTGCATAAACCACCTGCTAAACTAACATTTCTTAAAAGCATCACAGGTGCTCCAACTTTAAGATCGAGTTGATGTGGTGGAAATCCTGGTAAGTTAAATGTGTTTAGATATTCAGCAGGATACAACATCTTAGTTTCAGCAGCGGAACTGTTAATTGGAATAGCCATATCATGGCTTGCATAACTTGTAACTTCACCTTCAAACATTGATAAAACCTGTGTGTTAATAATGTCTGCAGTCTTATTTTTTGGGCAAACAATAGCTTTTTGCTGGAGAGTCATTACTGAAGGTGTTCGAAGTGTGGGCTGGTCATAGATAAAATCTATCAGCTTTGACAGACCTTCTGCGGTGTCTTCTATACAATACCTATCTGGAATTTCAACCCACGATGTATTTTTGCTATCTTGTTTGTCGGGTTCCCCGAGCTTCCCATCACCAATATCAAGAAGCCAAGCTGCAAAAGAGTGGGCCAAGTTCTGCGCTTCTAAGGTAATTCCTGATCGAAAAAGCCTCATGTTCTCCTTCAATGTCATTAGCTTAATATGTGGCCAGATGTGAGAACTTGCAAAAGACGACAAAACTATTTCCATCTTTGGAGCACCCTTCTTGACAGGAAATGTTTGTCAAAAATCACCTCCTAAAATAACTATTTTCCCACCAAAAAGAACATCTGGTGCATCTAGTATGTCTCTAAGTTTCCTATCTAATGCCTCAAAGCAGCGCCGATCATTCATAGGTTCCTCATCCCAAATGATCAAATTTGTTTCTGCCAACAGGTTTCCGATATGAGTATTTTTGTTAACTCTACAAAGCGAGTCATCTGTGAGTTCTAGAGGCAGTTTAAATCTTGAATGCATGGTCCTTCCTGATGGATGAAGGAGGGAAGCAATACCAGAACAAGCAACTGCAAACACAATCTTTCCTTCACATCGTAAGCTGCTAATAATAGCTTTCCACAAAAATGTTTTACCAGTTCCTCCATGGCCATACACAAATATCAGTTCCTGGCTACCCCTTGCAAACTCATTTAGAATAAGCTCATAAATTCTTCTTTGGTCAGCATTTAACTTAGGTACTGAATCAGCCTTTTCCTGTGCCAACAATGTTCTATTGTAATTCTTTTCTTCCATCAGCAACCGATTCCTCAATTGATCAAGCAGGTCTTTCGGAGGTGGCTGTAAACCATAATCCTGGACTGACTTACCACAACTGCTTAGTAGTATCTGTAGCTCATATAATATGTAACATTGTAATTCATCATCATTCACATAGTAGTTAGGAATCCTAACAGATTGTGAAACAATGTTGGGAATATCATGGCCCATTTGCCGCCAATATTTATTCCAAAGGTGCATTGGATTTGCTACTTCGCAATGAGTAAGAATTTGAGCAAAAACAAACCTTAATTCTGTTGATGTTACTGAAATACATGCTTCTTCAAGGGCTGTATCCCATTCCTTATCATCACCAAGTAAACCCAGAGCGTGACACGCAGTTCGATATGTAGGATATACAACTCGGTTAACTGTCCGCACATCTGCAAACCTTTTACAGCCTTCGCTGATGACACAGCAACATCCGAAAGTAAAAAAGCTCCCCTAAACTTGGATGTACATATGCAAGACGGCCAACAAAATACCTGGCATTCTTTCTTTTTGACCACGATCTACTGTCTGCATACCACACAAACTGGGATGGAAATTGCAGATAAGTCAAATGGTGACCATCTACATTTTCACTGTTGTAAGTAAACCATTATGTTAGTGTGGTCATCTTCTTATCTGGACGGTTCACAACTGACTCTAAATTTTCGTGGGCTCGAAAGGTCATATGCTGCAAGCCTTCAAGGTGGACTGAAAGTACTTGGACAGCTGGCTCTCTACTGTGTATTTCAAATTTTAGGATTCTCCACCAGGCTTCATGAGGACATATGAAACGGCTGTCGACAAAATTCTGGATTTCATCAATGCATCATTGTGGTTGGACTGCAGAAGTAGCTGCATCACCTATAGATCTGCTGACGTGTGCAAATATCCGGTCCGTCCCTTTTGATATGTACTTAAACAGGTATTTTATTAGCATGCTCCACCCACAATATTCAACATTTATATGGGCAGAGAGTGCTAAGCATAAAGACCGGTTATATGGGACGACATAGCTGTTGTCAAGTTTGACCTGGTGTTTAGTAACCGAAGTGTTTACCTGCCTTCTTCGATAATGCACTCGTCCTTCGTCATCAAAAAATGTCTCATTGTTGTATTTCTTTGGGAACTTTTTTTTGAAAAACTCGCCTTGCATACACGGTGCACCCAAATTGGCTTTCCCACATGGGCCATGCATCATCATTTCAGAGAAAATTTTGTACCCATCAGGATCGACAGCTGGGTCTGGCAGCTCGGCTGAAATATATTGGTTAATGTCCTGAGCATTCTGAATTTTGTGTGATGAAGACACCCAAACTAGCGTATGACAATGTGGCAACCCACGCTTTTGGAACTCAACAGTGTACAAAACTGCAGATCAAACAATATGGAAACTAAAAATTGGTAAATAGGCCTGCACATTACACGGGATACCTACCGACAATGTAAATCTGAATGGAACATAAACTAAAAAAAAAACATTTACCACAAAAGATATGCATACCTCCTGTGATATGTCCAAAAGTTTGCTTTTCTTTAAGAAACTTGATAAATGCTTTAATATTTTGCTCAAAAACTCTACATACCACATCTGCTCTATCTGATGCACTCAAATGAGGAAACAATGCCATGTATCGCAGTATTTCAGGCCAATTGACATTAGATGTGAAGGTTATAAAAAACTGTGGATTACCAAGGACATGACAAATCGCCAACACATCCAGATAATGGCTATACAAATATCTAGGACCCCTAGTGAATGAAGAAGGCAAAATTATTCTTGAACCGACTTCTGAACCATCACGATCACCTCTTGAAATTGCATCATAAAGTCCTGACAAATATTCTCCTCGGATATCATTCTGATTTGTTCTATAGAAATCCATTCTATTCTGTTCTATACAACAATAAACAGTAACAACATACTGTTGTAAAAGACGCCACGTCCGAAAGATTAAATCATACTGCCCATGTCTTGGGTGCAGCTGATGAGGCGAAAAGTGTACCGCTTTTAAGGGGTCATTTAAGCCCGAAATCGTATTTATTTGATCAAATATTGCCCTAAATCGTTCCTTTTGTCATTTTAGGTACTTTTGAGGAGAAATCTGGAAAAGGAGGCATTTTGGACGTTTTTGGAGCATTAAAGTGAAGAAAACGGCAAAGTCTCAAGAATCGGCTAAAAGTTACTCTTGACGGCGTCACAATTAACATGGGACGGCGTCATGCCTTGGCAAGAAAAGTTGGATGTGAAATTTACTCATGACGGGCCAGTGAGTTAGCATGAGAATTCTGACGGCGTCACGCTTTAACTAAATCAAGGGCGTCACGGCTTAAATCATAAGGGGACGGCGTCACGTTCATGATCCGACGGCGTCAAGCCTTGATAGGCCAGAATGGATTTTTGAAGAGCTAAAGAGGGACGGCGTCAAGAAGGTCACCCGGGAACCCTAAAAGGGGCGAGGTGACGGCGTCACAATGCATAAGGTGACGCCGTCAGATCCAAAAATCTATATATAAGTTTTCTAATTTTTTGTCATGAAGGGAGAGCTTAGTGTGTGGAATTTTGGGATAAAACCCTAAGACGATTTTAGCTACTTTTTCAGGGCTTTTTGCCTTGAGATCTTCCATGTTTCATTGAAAGATAAGTTATCGATTAATCATTCAATATGTCTATGTGTTGTTTGATTCTATCTTATGCTTGTCTTTTGTTTAACATGTTAGGCTAATTTTATCTTGTGTTTGCTTAGATCTAATGAAACTTAGCTATTGATTATTGGTTGTTAGTGTGTTGTTAGTTGTATTGGATGATTGTTTATCTATGTTAGGCTTAAGAAAACTGGCTAACTTCCTATTCGGTAACTTGCTTGAACGTCTTAAGAAACATGAACCAAATGCGTACTAAAGGTTTTTATGGTTGTATTTAATGCACAAGCGAATTCTAGTGATCCCATGTTAGGAGCTTCCTAGCCGGCTCGACATAGGAGTGAAGTAGGAGCTTGTAGAGTTGGGGAAGTAAGTACGCCACCCCACGAATGGTATTAAGGAATACACCCATCATCCACGCGACTAATACACACTAATTAACCGGTAAAAGATAGTTAGGGAGTAAGGAAATCTAAGTAAACACATTTCTCTACACATAAGTTTCTCACCACATTTCATTTTTGTTATTTTATTTTATTTGCATTCGTAGTAAATTTTGGGTTAGTTGACTAGCAACTAATTCCGCCCACTCCTTCAAAACCCGAGATTTTACTTGCTTTCATAAAATTATAAAAACATAAAAAGAATCTTCCTCAACCCTTAGACCTAATTAGAGTAGCCTTTCATACCTAACGAACACTATTCCTGTGGAGAACGATCAATCCCCCGTACTTACCACTACACTATACTACATCGGTCAGGTACACTGCCTGGTGGGGTTGTAAGCCTCTTGAGATCCCTCGAGAGGTAAAACCTGTTGTAAGGTTACAAAACCACGCAATCAAGTTTTTGGCGCCGCTGCCGGGGAATAGTTATTGTTTAGGTTGAATTTTTATTTCTATTAGGTCTACTCACTAGATTCCTTTCTAGTGAGATTTTTATTTTATTTTTCTAGGTTTTCTTTAGTCTATCTATTTTCTTTGTGCTTTTGTTCGTAACAGATTTTCATTAACTATTCAGTTTGCCATTATGGAAAACGCGAATCCACCCCTTACACCTGGCGAAGTGGCTTTGTTGCGTAGCCAACTTGAGAATGAGATTAGTGAGCTCAGGGAGCTCAGTAGAATGATTGATATAGAGCTTGATTATGCCTTGAACAACTTAGGGACCGCCATATACTCAGATAATTACTTAGAACGTAATAATCTTACGGTTGATAAGTTGATTGAGAAAATTGAGGAAGTAAAGGTAGATCCTAGGTTGGATGATTGTTTCAATGAATACCCCACTAAGAAGGAGATTGCTTACTATAACAACCTAGTTGATAACCCTCGACCACCTTTTGTTAGAATTGACCCAAAGATTAAGAGGGGTGATCCCGGGAATGTGAAGATACCATGTATGATTGGGTACCAATACGTTGAGCACGCTTACATTGACTGTGAATCCCCAATCAACGTTATGTCCTCAGGCCTCTATAGCCAAATCATAAACACACCACTTGAGCCTAGGATGGACCCCAAGTGTCCAGGCGGAGTTTGTAACTTCGTTGGAAGAATTAAGGATATACATATCCTTGTTGGGAGCTTCACCTTTGTCACCAACTTCATGATTTTAGAAGATATGGCAAGTGTTGTTGACTGCCGCCTATCTCGCGTTGTGTTAGGTAAGCCATTTATCGAGGCATCCAATTTAAGGTATGACCGTTTGAAAGGCACGGTTCAGTTTTCTAATCACTTAGATAGGATCACATATAGGATGCCTTATCGGGTTAATGAGTTTCGTTTTGTGCCTCGATTTGACATGGACAACATTGGTGCAATTGAGGACATCAATGAAGAGGATAAAGAAAAAGGCATGGACCATGTTTGGAATAGGAGAAGCCTTTATTATAAAGATTGCTTAAACCTTGGACCTAAGTACAAAATTAATATGGAGGTTGTTAGGATGATTAGAGGGGCAATTGAGAAGCAAAACGGAAAAACGTAGACCCCGTGACTTTGAGTCTAGCTACAAGACTCGTTAATAAAGAAAAGCGCTTCTTGGGAGGCAACCCAAGCTTTATTTGTTTTATTTGCTTTGTGTGTTTATTTATTTGCTTGTTTGATTTTATTTTCCGTATGTGTGTTTAATTTTATTAATATTGATTCATGTTCAAAACTAATTTGTGAAAATGCTTTATGTTGTTTTTAACTTCGTCTTAACTACATATAAAGGTATTTTGCAAAAGATAAGTGTAAGGGAAATCTAAGTCGGTTTATTAGAACACATATGAACATGAATCGTAATAATAATAAATTAGCATACATATTCGTATTTGTTTGAGTCAAATGCTTGTATCGAGTCATAGTGATGTTTTGCAGGATTTCCAGGAAGTAAGGTAAAGGTTTTTCCAGAAATTTTCCGGAAACTAAAAATGAAAATTTTTGTCAGGTCATTTTTGACGGCGTCAGGGGTTATAACCTGACGGCGTCAGATTTAATTTCCAGAAATTTTTGAAAGTTTTGTTTTCATAAAAAGTTTTTATTAAAATCTCCAACTTATAATCTCCAGGAATCTGCAAAATTATCATTCCACAAGCATTATATCCTTAAATATAGATTTTATCCCGCCGATGTTATGCAGGTTTTCGTGTTTGTTTTCTCAGGTTAACAGGTTATTTTGGACAAGGAAATGTTCATGGAATCAAGCTTATGGCGATGCATTAGTCATGGAGCTTCAACATTCTCTTTGGAGGAAGATTTAACCGTGTGATTTCACTATCCATCGAGCGAATCAGGGGAGTATTTGATTTCATTCTTTTACTTTATGCTTTTACATCTTGTTATTTGAACATTGGGGACAATGTTCATCTTAAGTGTAAGGGGAGGGTAAAAGTACGATTTTAGAGAATACAATTGCGCTTGATTTTTGTTTGTTTAATAATAGATGTGTAATAAAACTGAGAGAAATACTTGATTAGGGTAATTTTAGTGCCAAATTTAAAATTTTTTACAACATATAGGAGTGAAACTTTAGTTCTAATGAGCGTCTCACGGATAGGAGTTATATGACTAGCACAAAAACCGTACCACTAAAAAATTTTCCACCCCAAATATGTGAGGTTCGCCCCTAGAATTGGTAGGAAAAGCATTTATGCTATGATGTGTGTACCGGTAGCACTTAGATTCTAGAACTTGCGTTAGGACCATTCCAAGGCCACAAGTGAGACTACATTCGTGTAGTTAGATTTACTACATGATAAGAGGCATTAGGATTTACCCATTGTTTTACACCTGTGTTTTTGTTATAATTACTTTGGCTACATTGGTCAAGTAATTCTCCCACACCCTTTGCGTTGTACTCATTTTTAGTACACGATACCCCTAGTACACCCCTCAGAGCCTATCTTTTCGTTTCGACCTTTAAGCATTTTACTTAAAGGAAGAATTTGTTACACCCCACTAAAATGTACACCCAAATCGCCTTAGCCTACCTTGTATGCACTCATCTTTAGTGCATTATTGTTACAACATTTGTTTAAACCCAAGTTAATGATCTAGTTGATTACATGGTTGCTAAGTCGAGTCATATCCTTGTACATATTGTTTTGGGACGATTGGGACTCATGGGTAAAGTACTAGTATAATGGAGTAATGGGGAAGAACATCATTTATTACCCCCATATGTGCTAAATGTTTTAAAAGTACTCCAAGTGTTTCAATTATCTTAATTCGAGTCATTAGATTAGTATTTGTAAAGTTATGTAAAAATTCAAGTGTAAGGGGAATGCAACGCCCCTATGATGTATTATTTTGGATGGTAGGGTAAAAGTGTATGCAAAAAAAAAAAAAAAAAAAAAAAAAAAAAAATCAAGAAAAACACAAAAAAAATGAGAAAAAAATAGAAAAAATAGAAAAAACATACGGACTACCATCCCGTTTCATTTTATGTTTATCTTTTTATTTTTTGTTATTTTGTTATTTCGTTTTTAGCTTAAGATCGAGTCTAGTCTTGGCTTAGCAACATTGTATAGTACATGTAATTGATCAAGATCTTTAACTAGCCACCAGTAAAATATCCCGTATCCAACAAAACCGTGTTTTCCTTTTCCCTACACCTAACGTTATAACCCATTTAAAAGCCCTCTTTGATAGTTTATCTTAGGTGCTTACGCCTAGTGGAGGAGGTTTTCGATCCTTTCCCAAGCCTATGGTAATCTATTTGCTATGACAGGTAGTGAGAGATATTTTCCGTTTTCATTTATGAGATTTATTTTGATGACACTTGAGAGATGTGAGTATCTAAACACTCCTTGTGAGGTGCTAGTTTGTAATCTCCGTGCTTATTATGATTGAAGTGGAACGATTATTTGTTGTAATTACTTTTATGTTTGCATTAAATGACCCCTAACTTGTATTTTGATTAGAATAAAAGCGCATTTGCTTGAGGACAAGCAAATCTCAAGTGTAAGGGTATTTGATGAGGCGAAAAGTGTACCGCTTTTAAGGGGTCATTTAAGCCCGAAATCGTATTTATTTGATCAAATATTGCCCTAAATCGTTCCTTTTGTCATTTTAGGTACTTTTGAGGAGAAATCTGGAAAAGGAGGCATTTTGGACGTTTTTGGAGCATTAAAGTGAAGAAAACGGCAAAGTCTCAAGAATCGGCTAAAAGTTACTCTTGACGGCGTCACAATTAACATGGGACGGCGTCATGCCTTGGCAAGAAAAGTTGGATGTGAAATTTACTCATGACGGGCCAGTGAGTTAGCATGAGAATTCTGACGGCGTCACGCTTTAACTAAATCAAGGGCGTCACGGCTTAAATCATAAGGGGACGGCGTCACGTTCATGATCCGACGGCGTCAAGCCTTGATAGGCCAGAATGGATTTTTGAAGAGCTAAAGAGGGACGGCGTCAAGAAGGTCCACCGGGAACCCTAAAAGGGGCGAGGTGACGGCGTCACAATGCATAAGGTGACGCCGTCAGATCCAAAAATCTATATATAGTTTTCTAATTTTTTGTCATGAAGGGAGAGCTTAGTGTGTGGAATTTTGGGATAAAACCCTAAGACGATTTTAGCTACTTTTTCAGGGCTTTTTGCCTTGAGATCTTCCATGTTTCATTGAAAGATAAGTTATCGATTAATCATTCAATATGTCTATGTGTTGTTTGATTCTATCTTATGCTTGTCTTTTGTTTAACATGTTAGGCTAATTTTATCTTGTGTTTGCTTAGATCTAATGAAACTTAGCTATTGATTATTGGTTGTTAGTGTGTTGTTAGTTGTATTGGATGATTGTTTATCTATGTTAGGCTTAAGAAAACTGGCTAACTTCCTATTCGGTAACTTGCTTGAACGTCTTAAGAAACATGAACCAAATGCGTACTAAAGGTTTTTATGGTTGTATTTAATGCACAAGCGAATTCTAGTGATCCCATGTTAGGAGCTTCCTAGCCGGCTCGACATAGGAGTGAAGTAGGAGCTTGTAGAGTTGGGGAAGTAAGTACGCCACCCCACGAATGGTATTAAGGAATACACCCGTCATCCACGCGACTAATACACACTAATTAACCGGTAAAAGATAGTTAGGGAGTAAGGAAATCTAAGTAAACACATTTCTCTACACATAAGTTTCTCACCACATTTCATTTTTGTTATTTTATTTTATTTGCATTCGTAGTAAATTTTGGGTTAGTTGACTAGCAACTAATTCCGCCCACTCCTTCAAAACCCGAGATTTTACTTGCTTTCATAAAATTATAAAAACATAAAAAGAATCTTCCTCAACCCTTAGACCTAATTAGAGTAGCCTTTCATACCTAACGAACACTATTCTCTGTGGAGAACGATCAATCCCCCGTACTTACCACTACACTATACTACATCGGTCAGGTACACTGCCTGGTGGGGTTGTAAGCCTCTTGAGATCCCTCGAGAGGTAAAACCTGTTGTAAGGTTACAAAACCACGCAATCAGCAGCTGATACGTGTAAAACGCGTTCATTGAAACTCGTTTGCTCCTACCGATCAGGTCTGCAGCTTTTAATCTTAACTGTGTATGAAATCCAGGCTGACCATAAATGAAAATGAGTGGGAATTGCAATGACATGTATGATTCATGAAGCTTATTTATCCTTTGTGGTAGGCCACCTCTTAATTCAATTATAACATCATAGTCTGCTTCGGTTGTTGGACCATTGTCAAACACTATGGCTCCTAGAGCATCAGATGTTGGCAACTCATAACGACGCGCACCTCCACCACCATAGAGCCGAACCTTAAATTCAGGAACATCAGCTTCAGCACATTTGTCCCGCGCAGTTCTGAACATGCGCACCAGCTCATTGTGATCGTCTAAAATGTGGATGAGTCCTTGAATGACTTCTGGATCTATTGTAGATGTATTAGATCCTTCAAAATGGGCCATCCTGTTTTGCACTTCATTACGTGTATCGTAGATATACAGCTGTAAAAAGCACGACGAATCATTGGCTGTAAGACACAGGGAACCAATCCAATGGTATTCCTGACCAGAAACTTTAAAGACATACGGGCCTCTTCCTTCATTAACTGTATTGTCAATCTTGGCTCCAAATGAAGTCATGGAAAACATTTGATTATAAGCTCTTATATTCTGCATAAAATTGTTGTCTTCAAAAAGTTCCCTCATATATGCAGGCGGGCGAATCTCAGGGTCCATGAAAACTTATCCACCTCCGCAGCACAAATGATATTCAGGCTGACCATTGTTAGAACGACCTTTAAGCCGTTCGTTACGCCAAAACATAGCTTTGCAATGCCGGCATTGCTGATTACAATCGCCTAAATCTTGATAGATGATCGGCGCGTCTGCACCAACTGAAACAAAAAGGGTTAATCAAAACACTGTTACCAAGTTAGTTGAATGAAAAGGAAGCCGTTGGAAAAGGAATCCATGATGCTTACCTCCATTTGTATGAGAAGGTGGTTGCTGAACAGGATTATCAACATCATCATTTAAATGAGAAAAGGCATTACTACGGGAAGAACATCGCCGAACATTCCTTAAGGCCTCATCAGATGTTGTTTTATTCTTTTTAGGTTTTTGTAAAAGGCTATGGTCATTCATGCTAGCTGATTTTCATTTACCATTTGTATCAGGGCCTGTTTTGAATATAAAAATACTCTATTAACATAGCGAAATCTGCTACGAAAAAGTCGCATACTACTACAGAAGATAAGACAGAAGCTTACCACCATTTGCAGAGAAAGACGATCCAAACTGTAGACCATTAGACGCAATAGAGTGGCGACACTGCACGTTAGTTATTGAAGACTGTAGGCGTAAAGATCGCCTACGTGATTCACTTTTTTCAACCGAGTTTTTTTGAACACTCTTCTGACTATTATTGGAAGTTGATTGGTTTATAACATTTAGCTGCATACCTACATGAAAGACGCATGTTACCCAGAAGGTCCTTAAATGGCGTACCTAGCAAAGGTATTCTTACCTTTAGTTGCATGACACGATGATTCAATATGAGGAGCTTCTAAGGCAGGCGCCAAAGAACAGTGACGTAAAGATCGTGTAGGAGGATCATTGCTTTGATTAATTTTTCCGTGGACACAACCCGTATATCGTTAGGAACCACCATTTTTGTATGGATTAATATCAAATCAAAACACACTCTTCCAAGAATCTTCAATTCTATAAATTAACACCTTCAGGATACACATTCCTCACACCTTCAGCACCACTTCCTGTGGTTTTTTAGCATCCCTTAAGCAAATCAACAATGACAAAATCCACCAACTCATCACCCTCCGCTAGGCAACCAAGAAGAACCGCTAGAATAAGTGTCAAACCTTGTTGCTTCGTTAACCTAAACTCATCATCATCTGACTCTTCACCCATTACCATCTCATCACCTATCAGAGATGAAAACTTCTTTTCTCTAACTACTCAAACAACTCCACCAAGATCAACTACCATTTTTACTACTCCACCGCCAACTAAAACCCCAATAGCAACCACACCACATCCCGCTCTATCACAACCACCAACATCATCATCACCTCCAAGATCTCCAAAACTAGAACCCATCGAACTTTTTGCTACACCACCAACTTCTCCTCATCCATTTTTGGAGACTTTGGAAGACTTGCCACCAAACAAATCAAATCCACCTCCTCTACCATCATTTGCAACAATCGAGCGTATCGCTCAAGAACAACCAAGGGCTTCATTCATGCCCAATGAACCCTTTGTTAGTGAACCATCTCAACCTCAACCTCTACTTTTTCACCATATTTATAGGGACATCCATGGGCCACTCTATGGAGACCATCCACATCAGGAAATCCACAATGACCAACCTCCACCACAACCTCAAACTCAACAACCTTAATCCTTTTTCCCTACTTTTGAGGACATTGATGAGTCCATGTAGATTGACCCTCCAAGCTCACAAGAAATCCGTAATATCCACAATGAAATGAATGGTCTTATCACCTTCAAAAACATGATAGGTTCCCACATTCAAGAAGCTATGCATTTACAAGAAGTCTTGTTCTCAAATGCAACCAACATACCACCACCAAACACCTCTCAAGCAGATAACACTCAATCAAATCCACCACAACCACCAAATGACAATCAAGCCTTACCACTTCCACCCGGCTTCCCTCGCCATGGTTGTTCCATGTGTGAACGAACCGCGAGGATTAGCGAAAGGACCAACATAATGGTCCATAAACTACAGGATGAAATAAGGTTCATCCTCCAACACATCCTCGAACGTTTAAATGCTCTTTCCCATCCTCATCATCAATAGAACAACTAGGATGGATGAAATAATAATATTTGGACTTTTTATAGTTGTAGGATTTTATTTTTCTATTTTTCTAGGATTTTTTTTTTCTCTTTTCTAAGTTATTTTTCATTTTTGCATTTCATTTCCTCATACTCATTTATGTCCCATCATTTTGACCTTAGTCAAAATTAATTTTACAAAATTAATGATGTTCTATTATGTATTGTGTGTTGGTTTATGTATGGTTGGTTTGGATTATTTATCACTAACCTTTGTTTTGTAGCATTCAAAATCCATGTACTTGTCACCCCATCAAGGGGGAGTATTGACCAAGGGGGAGCTAATCAAGCTCAGGCTTGCACAACATTCAGCTACACTTCTCTTCTTTTTGTTTCGACAAAAAGGGGGAGAAAATATTAAACTTAAACTAACTCACAAATTGGTCACAATTGGTATTTTTATACAACTTAAAAATCAACATGTTGCATAAAAATAAGTTTAATCTATATTTTTAAAAGACTAGCACTTTATTTATCTCATTGCTTAAAAATAAATTTTATGTTTTGTCCTCAACAAAAAAGAGGAGATTGTTAATACAAATATCGTCTAAAAAACATTATTTGTATTTTACGATCTTTGCTATATTTTGTTAACGACAATTATAAACTTTATTTTAGCATAAGATAAATATAGTTATGTCTTTTACATATATAGTCACAAGTCTTTCATAAACACAAATTAAACATCACTTAGGTAATATATACATTTAACAAAGTATACTTTCATAAACTAGTTAATCTAAAATGGAAATGTATTTTTATATCATGGCATGCATCATCTTTGAGATCTTTGGAAGATATGATGAATATCTTGTTTAGATTGTTATTAAAGAATCATGGAAAGATATGGTAAATATTTTGGTTAGATTTGATAAAGATTTGGATGATTCTCTATCAGGTCCCCGCGGAACCAAACGACTACACGGACGGAACCCTCATTTTGGTTCCGTCCCATCCGTGATTTGCTGGCACTTGTTGCCTATAAATAGCAAGCCACACATTGATGTTTTCTCATCACTTTCATACATAAAACAACATACATTCTCCCATTCATTATTCTCTATATCTAACTCATTCTTATTTCATTTTAGTGAACTTCTTTGTAGCAAGAAGATCAAAGCATTACAAGCTTCAACAAAAAGTTGCAAGGCTCGTTTATTTGTCATTGTGTGAATTGTATTCATTCATACATCATTGTTTGTAGCAATCAATCATAAACCTCTGATAGTGATCGGTTAGTATTTTAGTACTTAAAATACTTAGTGTGACGGGAGTGGTTGTACCCTTGTAAAAGAACTCGACATATGGCCTTGTGTCGAAAATATTGTAAGCGACGTGTAAAGGTTTTCTCCGCCGGATAAAGGAGCTTGTTGACTAGAGAAGAAAACTCTCGAGTTGGATACTCGGAGAGTGGAGTAGGGCAAGGAAAAAGAGTCCTTGTAGACCGAACCACTATAAACACTCGTGTTGTGGTTTGATCATTTCATTCTTGCACTATACTTATTGGTTATTTTGTTTGCATACATTAAGTCATTTCATACAAACATAACAAAGAAAAAGAAATTAAAAATGGTACAACTATTCAACCCCGCTTCTAGTTTTACACAGATATTTAGCTAGCTACACTGGCTAGTTAACCACCAATATGAACCCAATTGTTAGCGTTCATTTTCAATGCTAGATACCCCTAGTTACACCTTATGAGCCATCCTTTTTCATTTATGATAAATCCAGAAAAATATAAAAAGATTTTACACCTTTTAGCCTAGCCTTACTGATGCTGGATTTCAGACCAGGTTTTAATATTTATAATTTCTCGTCTACCTATGGTCTACCTATGCACTAACGGGCAGTGTACCCGGTCGTGTGTAGTGTAGTAATTGGTAAAGCCAAGGTCGTCCTAAGAGTATGAGTGCAGATTCTAACTTAACTTCTATTGTCACTGATTTTAAAGGGGGTTTTGATTTAATTAATATTTAAACTAATACAATGAAATAAATGCAAAATGAATTAACAAGAGATAATCTATAGGGAGAAATGTGATAGCCTAGTTACTAATCTTGTTACGCAATAATTAATTCTTCCTATTAGTGCTTTCTACCGCTTCATGTGGGGGTAAATGTCACTAGAATCCTCGGGTAAATTCGTCTAGCCTATGATACATAGACTCCTATTCCATCTTCAGATCGACAGAAGTCGTAGGTAACCTATTGTGACAAATTGTAATTCCAGGTCATTTTCCAAACTTCGAAATTTACTATTCATGGGGGTACTATTCATCCTTTCACTATTCATTATTTCACTATTCATCATTTTTGAAGTCAGTTTGCGACTTCAAAACGTTATCAAAATTTTTACTATTCATAAAACACAATTCATTCCCAGAGGGAAATCACTATTCATGGTTATCATTCATCATTTCGTAAACTAGGTTTACGGGTATCCCAAAAATTCGCGTAACCGTGAGGGTTTAGCTGCGTATTCATGGAACATCACTAAGGACATATCATATAGACTAGATTAGTCTACATATCATCAGTAACATCATCTTCATATTAGGTCATTCACGGATTTTCATAAATCATTTAATACGAGGAATATACCCGACACTCCCGACTATGATCCTAACATATTTTACCACTCATTACAGTGATATAAAAATTATATTACTAATTTACCCGGTGTTTTGAAATTAATTACTATATATACCGTTAAAAGCTTATAACTACGACGGTTTACGAAATTTCAACACGATAACTAATTGGACACCCGATACTTGCAAGAAATGTGATTTTATAATTTTTACGACTTCGTCATACTTAATTTTGTTCTGTCAAAATTTATTTCTAGCTAAATCTCACACAAGTACAAGCTAATTAATAACAACCATTCCCCACCTTTCCCCCTTTTGCCGCCCCTTGCCCCCCATCCTAGCCCACTTTGACTACAAATTAGACCAAGGCTAGTTGTCTAACTAATTATCACTACTTATTTCCCATATCTTCTCATTTAATACATCAAGTAACTAACAAAAAAAAATCAACTAGCAAAGAAATTCTCTCATCCTCTCCATTCTCTTTGTGGTTCGGCCAAGATCAAGAACAAGGAGAAACCATAGCATTTTCAAGATCAATTGATTTTCTAACTCCATTAGTGTTTCTTGTTTGGGTTTTAAAATAAAAACCTAGAAATAACTAAGTCATTAACCTCAAAAAAATTCATCAACCTCAAGTAAGTGTTCTAAGTATTTTTTTTCTACTCATTTACACTCCTACTTAATTTATTTGTATGTGCTAGTAGCAAAGCATGCAAATATATCTATGTTACATACCACTTACCACTTATTTTTGTCACTAAAGTGAATTTCAAGAATTTTATTGGTGATCTTATGAGCTCCATCATTTTTGGTAAAGATTAGGAACCCATGACACCCTAGGAAGGTGTATGGTAGGTTTAGAATAGCTTTGGTATTGATTGGAAGGGATTTGTTCAAGTCTTGAAGTAGTAAAAAAATGGTTTTAACAAAATATAGATGAGGGTCTGTCCATTTTTGCAAATTCTGGAAATTTCAATAGATCATGGGTTATTTTGGCCTACATATGTAGAAAATACACCCAAAAACGAAGCCGTGGCCGCTGGAATGAGTAGAAAACGAGCTTACGACGAGAAAGATACGTTAATTACAATTTTAACTACGAAAACTGTATTGCTGAAAAATAGTGGGCTGTTTCACGATTTTCCATGGTTAAAACGAGGAGTTGAACGTGAACTAGACGAGCCGACATATCAAAAATCTATTAGGTCACTGTAATACGAAGCCGAGGACATAAAGAACATTGAAAACGATCTTACAACGACCGAGAGACAAGCGTTTGAAAACCGACATTCACAACACATTTTTATCAGCTTTTTATTAAAAATGGTTCTAAGTGTAAAACTGTTTTTGCGAGTAACCATGTTGAGAGCCGTTTTTCTCAATGATCGAGTCAGTTTGAGACATTAACCCCTTGAAGTAGAATCAAGTACTCCCGGCCTATTTTCCAAATTGACCAGCCGTTCGTCAACCGAACTTGTAACGAGTAAAATACGACCTTTCAAATATACCCGAAAACTAAACAAAAACAGCAAATTTAGCCGACTAACTAACTTAACCATTATTGTTCTTTATGATCGGGACTCTTATGGACAAAATTTCGATGATACGAATTTAAGATGTTGTCACAAGCTTTCTAAAACCACGGAGATCGTTTCCTAACACTCAATATTCACCAACTTACGACTAGATTTGCGAGGCTACTTAGTCATTTCATTTAGTGGTTGAAAAATATTAAATTACGACGAAAAACTCTATTTCTTTCGATAAATCACCAAATGATGATCGTGGGATGTCGTTACAACATATATACGCGTAAAATGTTTTATGACTTAACAAGACGTCAAAAATATATTTTTCGACGATAACCATTATTTCCAAATTTCACGAGTGGTATCGATAATATACATATTTGCATGTGTAGCATCATTTCATGACTTACATTAGATCATATCATTCATATTAGGTTGCGGTTAGAGATCGTGCCTCATTTCAGTGTATCCACAATTGTTATCATAACCATTGCATCAGGAGAGTTTTCATAGCCCCGACTTTCAAGTTAATATTTCATTTCAAACCTACGGGGGAGAATACATTGCACATTATTTTATTGCGAGTCCAAGTACATTAAATTCATTTACATTGCTTAAGTTACCGCAGTGCCAAGTTAAAGTCCCCTTTTATTTTATCATGAACAGTTAAATTACATTAAGCTAGGGTGAGTGAATAGATCTATTGAGGGTGAGTCCTCCGTTCGGGTTGGTAGCTCCAACTAAGTCTACGAACGCATATCATTTGAATCATAATAGAGTGTCTGGCAAAACACTCAGTTGGGGCATACATTATTAGTCTAGCTTCGGGGTCATGAGCTTATAACAATTGTATTATTTTATTTATATGGCGACATTGTCACACTAAACTTTATATGGCGACATTGTCAAACTTAACTTTATACTTGTGGATATCGTACAAAACATTTACATAAACCTATGAATCTCACCAACATTATTGTTGACCGTTTTAGCAATGTATTTTCAGGTAATTAAGGCATTCGCATTATGGCCTGCATGTAATTCATAGAGTCGCGGTGACGACGCGTCTTACTTGTATTTATATGCACTTTAAACTATCGTTTGGTTTGTAACAAACTTATTTCAGAAAACTTGAATTATCTTTCGGGACCTATCTTTT
Source organism: Artemisia tridentata subsp. tridentata (assembly GCA_021014915.2). Classification (NCBI taxonomy): domain Eukaryota; kingdom Viridiplantae; phylum Streptophyta; class Magnoliopsida; order Asterales; family Asteraceae; genus Artemisia; species Artemisia tridentata. Next base: position 340,317,001 of record CP139504.1, read on the forward strand.
GTAAAATCTGAATGTTTTTGAAATCAATCGATGTACTTTTAAAATGGCACTTTAGGTCTTTCATTGTAACTGTAACTGTGATGGTATGGCAGTCACGCCTCAGATATTCCATTCCGCTGCAAATCAAATATTTGGGGGTGTGACAGATTGGCATCAGAGCTAAGGTTATAGTGAACTAGGTTGTTCACGATTCCCTAGACTATAACCACATCATCATAGCATCTTATCATTTCATCATAAGTGCATATTCACTATACATGCGGTTTCATACATCCATTATGCGGGTTATTTACTTTTATTTCAAGTCGATTGTCACAGAGATGTCTTCAGATACTCATCCTATCATCATCACTTCATACTTTGACATGGAGGATGTCTCTTCCAAGTGACATACAAGCTATCATGTTACCATCCTATAAAACTGTTTCACAAATGTCTTACAAACTATTTTCCTACCTCGTAAATTGTTTTGGCCGCTATTTTAACCACAGTATGATTGATGATATTCAACTTTTGAGAAACATACTATCATTTGGACAAAACCAAGCATTACATCATTTGTCCTCAATTATACATAGCCTGATCACCTATGTATAATTCGGGAAGGATCATGTCATGAAAAGAATAATTATCTTTTAAACCTTTTCTAAAAGCAACTTTCACTTGAAACATTGAAGAGAAAATTTTTGTACATAAATAAACTATCCATAAACATCACTTTCCTAAGGCACCATAGACATCCACACCACTTATTCAATCGATAAATCAGACTACATTATTGACGTTTTCTAGGAATGACCTTTCAAACCATCTACGAGGAAGATTCCTCGATGTAAGCAAACTGTTAGAATTTCAAGTTGGCAACAGAGTTGTGTTGAAAGTCTCGCCTTGGAAAGGCGTGATACGATTCGGAAAACATTAGAAATTGAACCCTAGGTATATTGGACAATTTAGGACTCTAGCTAGAATCGGCCGACTGGCATACAGACTTGAGCTTCCGTCAGAGCTCAACAGCGTACATAACACATTTCACGTTTCAAATCTCAAGAAGTGTCTTTCAGACGAATCACTCGTAATTCCATTAGAAGAAATTAAACTCGACGATAAGCTCAATTTCGTGGAGGAACCAGAAGAAATCATGGACCGTGAGGGCAAACAGTGAAGCAGAGTCGAATTCCTATAATGAAAGTTCTCTGGAATTCTCGAAGAGGTCCCGAGTTTACTTGGGAGCGGGAAGACTAGATGCGACTCAAATATCCACATCTTTTCATCAAATCCACTCCAGAGACCAACATTAATTGAATTCAGGGATTGAATCCCTCTTAGGTTGGAAGACTGTGACAAATCGTAATTCCAGGTCATTTTCCAAACTTTGAAAATTACTATTCATGGGTTACTATTTATACTTTCACTATTCATCATTTGACTATTCATCATTGTTGAAGTTAGTTTACGACTTTGAAACATTATCAAAAATTTTACTATTCATAAAACACTATTCATTCCCGGAGGGAAATCACTATTCATGGTTATTATTCATCATTTCGTAAACTAGGTTTACGGGTATCCCAAAAATTCGCGTAACCGTGAGGGTTTAGCTGCGAATTCATGGAACATTACTAAGGACACATCATATAGACTAGAGTAGTCTACATATCATCAGTAACATCATCTTCATATTAGGTCATTCACGGGTTTGCATAATTTCAATTTACGTATATTTATTTATTAAATAAACGCTATCTCTCAATCATTTACTACGAGCAATATACCCGACACTCCTGACTATGATCCTAACATATTTTCACACTCATTGCAGTGATATAAAAATTATATTACTAATTTACCCGGTGTTTTGAAATTAATTACTATATATACCGTTAAAAGCTTATAACTACGACGGTTTACGAAATTTCAACACGATAACTAATTGGACACCCGATACTTGCAAGAAATGTGATTTTATAATTTTTACGACTTCATCATACTTTATTTATTTATGTCAAAATTTATTTCTAGCTAACTCAATACCCGGTAGCATAATATCTTAACTAAATCCTAGCTATATCTCACACAAGTACTAGCTAATTAATAACAACCATCACCTAAACCCACCTTTCCCCCTTTTGCCGCCCCTTGCGCCCCCCCCCCCCCTCCTAGCCCACTTTGATTACAAATTAGACCAAGGCTAGTTGTCTAACTAATTATCACTACTTATTTCCCATATCTTCTCATTTAATACATTAAGTAACTAACAAAAAAAATCAACTAGCAAAGAAATTCTCTCATCCTCTCCATTCTCTTTGTGGTTCGGCCAAGATCAAGAAAAAGGAGAAACCGTAGCATTTTCAAGATCAATTGATTTTCTAACTCCATTAGTGTTTCTTGTTTGGGTTTTGAAATAAAAACCTAGAAATAACTAAGTCATTAACCTCAAAAAAATTCATCAACCTCAAGTAAGTGTTCTAAGTATTTTTTTTCTACTCATTTACACTCCTACTTAATTTATTTTTATGAGCTAGTAGTAAAGCTAGCAAATATATCTATGTTACATACCACTTACCACTTATTTTTGTCACTAAAATGAATTTCAAGAATTTTATTGGTGATCTTATGAAGGGATTTGTTCAAGTCTTGAAGTAGTAAAAAAAATGGTTTTAGCAAAATATATATGAGGGTCTGTCCATTTTTGCAAATTCTGGAAATTTCAGTAGATCATGGGTTATTTTGGCTTACATATTTAGAAAATACACCCAAAAATGAAGCCGTGGCCGCTGGAATGAGTAGAAAACGAGCTTACGACGAGAAAGATACGTTAATTACAATTTTAACGACGAAAACTATATTTCTTAAAAATAGTGGGCTGTTCCACAATTTTCCATGGTTTAAACGAGGAGTTGAACGCGAACTAGACGAGCCGACATATCAAAAATCTATTAGTTCGCTGTAATATGAAGCCGAGGACATAAAGAACGTAGAAAACGAGCTTATAACGACCGAGATACAAGCGTTTGAAAACCGACATTCACAACACATTTTTATCAGCTTTTATTAAAAATGGTTCTAAGTGTAAAACTATTTTTGCGAGTAACCATGTTGAGAGCCGTTTTTCTCAATGATCGAGTCAGTTTGAGACATTAACCCCTTGAAGTAGAATCAAGTACTCCTGGCCTATTTTCCAAATTGACCAGCCGTTCATCAACCGAACTTGTAACGAGTAAAATATGATCTTTCAAATATACCCGAAAACTACACAAAAACAGCAAATTTAGCCGATTAACTAACTGAACAATTATTTTTCTTTATGATCGGGACTCGTATCTACAAAATTTCAATGATACGAATTTAAGATGTTGTCACAAGCTTTCTAAAACCACAGAGATCGTTTCCTAACACTCAATATTCACCAACTTACGACTAGCTTTGCGAGGCTACTTAGTCATTTCTATTAGTGGTTGAAAAATATTAAATTACGACGGAAAACTCTATTTCTTTCGATAAATCACCAAACGACGATCGTGGGATGTCGTTACAACATATATACGCGTAAAATGTTTTATGACTTAACAAGACGTCAAAAATATATTTTTCGACGATAAACATTATTTTCTAATTTCACGAGTGGTATCAATAACATACGTATTTCCATGTGTAGCATCATTTCATGACTTACATTAGATCATATCATTCATATTAGGTTGCGGTTAGAGATCGTGCCTCATTTTAGTGTATCCACTATTATTATCATAACCATTGCATCAGGTGAGTTTTCATAGCCCCGTCTTTCAAGTTAATATTTCATTTCAAACCTACGGGGGAGAATACATTGCACATTATTTTATTGCGAGTCCAAGTACATTAAATTCATTTACATTGCTTAAGTTACCGCAGTGCCAAGTTAAAGTCCCCTTTTATTTTATCATGAACCGTTAATTGACATTAAGCTAGGGTGAGTGAATAGATCTATTGAGGGAGACTCCTCCGTTCGGGTTGGTAGCTCCAACTAAGTCTACGAACGCATATCATTTGAATCATAATAGAGTGTCTGGCAAAACACTCAGTTGGGGCATACATTATTAGTCTAGCTTCGGGGTCATGAGCTTATAGCAATTGTATTATTTTAATTATATGGCGACATTGTCACACTTAACTTTATATGGCGACATTGTCACACTTAACTTTATACTTGTGGATATCGTACAAAACATTTACATAAACCTATGAATCTCACCAACATTATTGTTGACCATTTTAGCAATGTATTTTAAGGTAATTAAGGCATTCGCATTATGGCCTACATGTGGACATATCATAGAGTCGCGGTGACGACTCGTCTTACTTGTATTTATATGCACTTTAAACTATCGTTTGGTTTGTAACAAACTTATTTCCGCAAACTTGAATTATCTTTCGGGACCTATCTTTTGTAAACTCTGAATGTTTTTGAAATCAAACGATGTACTTTTAAAATGGCACTTTAGGTCGTTCATTGTAACTGTAACTGTGATGCTACGGCAGTCACGCTCCAGATATTCCTTTCCGCTGCAAATCAAATATACCCCTAAATATCTGATTTGCAGCAGAATGGAATACCTGGGGCGTGACTGCCATAGCATCACAGTTACAGTTACATTAAACGACCTAAAGTGTCATTTTAAAAATACAGCGTTTGATTATATAAAACAATCAGAGTTTACAAAAGCTAGGTCCCAAAAGATTTGCCAAAGTTGCGGAAATAAGTTCGTTACAAATAAAATGATAGTTAAGTGCATAAAATACAAGTGAGACGCGTCGTCACCGCGACTCCATGATATGTCCACATGCAGGCCATGATGCGAATGCCTTAATTACCTGAAAATACATTGCTAAAACGGTCAACAATAAAGTTGGTAAGAATCATAGGTTTATGTAAATGATAAGTCTCTACGGTAACCACAAGTATAAAGTTAAATGACAAAAATGTCACATAAAATAATACATTGGCTCTTAAGCTCATGACCCCGAAGCTAGACTGAAATGAATGCCCCAAACTGAGTGTTTTGCCAGTCACTCTGACATGATACAAATGAAATTCGTTCGTATACTAGTTGGCGCTACCAACCCGAACGGAGGCGTCACCCTCAATAGATCTATTCACTCACTCTCGCTTACTCCGTAATTAACGGTTCATGATAATTAAAAGGGGACTTTAACTGGGCAATGATGTAACTTAACCAATGTAAATGAATTTGATACTTTGGTCCGTATGAAAAATGGTGCAATGTATTCTCCCCCGTAAGTTTAGAAATGAAATAATCAATTGAAAACGGGGCTATGAAAACTCACCTGATGCAATAGTTATGATGACAAAAGTGGATACACTGAAATGAGGCACGATCTCTAACCGCAACCTAATATGAATGATATGACCTAAGTAAGTCATGAAATGATGCTACACATGGAAATACGTATGTTATCGATACCACTTGTGAAATTTGGAAATAATATTTATCATCGAAAGAATATATTTTTGGAAAACATTTAACGTGTATATATGTTGTAACGAAATCCCACGATCGTCGTTTGTTGATTTATTGAAAAATAGAGTTTTTCGTCGCAAATAAAACACTTTGATAAATTTCTGAAAATGACTAAGTAGCCTCGCAAATCTAGTCGTAATTTGGTGAATATTGAGTGTTAGGAAACGATCTCCGTGGTTTTAGAAAGCTTGTAACAACATCTTAAATTCGTATCATCGAAATTTTGTCCATACGAGTCCCGATCATAAAGAAAAATAATGGTTAAGTTAGTTAGTCGAGCTAAATTTGCTGTTTTTGTGTAGTTTTCGGGTATATTGGGAAGATCGTATTTTACTCGTTACAAGTCCGATTGACGAACGGCTGGTCAATTTAGAAAGTAGGCCGGGAGTACTTGATTTTACAAATCGTAATTCCAGGTCATTTTCCAAACTTTGAAATTTACTATTCACGAGGTTACTATTCATCCTTTTACTATTCATCATTTCACTATTCATCATTTTTAAACTAAGTTTGCAACTTTGAAATGTTTCAAATATTTTACAATTCATGAAACACTATTCATTCCCGGAGGGAAATCACTATTCATGGTTATCATTCATCATTTAGTAAACTAGGTTTACAGGTATCCCAAAAATTCGCGTAACCGTGAGGGTTTAGCTGCGTATTCATGGAACATCACTAAGGACACATCATATAGACTAGAGTAGTCTACATATCATTAGTAACATCATCTTCATATTAGGTCATTCACGGGTTTGCATAATTTCAATTTACGTATATTTATTTATTAAATAAACGCTATCTCTCAATCATTTACTACGGGCAATATACCCGACACTTCTGACTATGATCCTAACATATTTTCACATTCATTACAGTGATATAAAAATTATATTACTAATTTACCCGGTGTTTTGAAATTAATTATTATATATACCGTTAAAAGCTTATAACTACGACGATTTACGAAATTTCAACACGATAACTAATTGGACACCCGATACTTGCAAGAAATGTGATTTTATAATTTTTACGACCTCGTCATTCTTTATTTTGTTCCGTCAAAATTTATTTCTAGCTAACTCAATACTCGGTAGCATAATATCTTAACTAAATCCTAGCTAAATCTCACACAAGTACAAGCTAATTAATAACAACCATCACCTCAACCCACCTTTCCCCCTTTTTTCCGCCCCTTGCCCCCCCCCCTCCTAGCCCACTTTGACTACAAATTAGACCAAGGCTAGTTGTCTAACTAATTATCACTACTTATTTCCCATATCTTCTCATTTAATACATCAAGTAACAATCAAAAAAAAATCAACTAGCAAAGAAATTCTCACTTCCACTCCATTCTCTTTGTGGTTCGGCCAAGATCAAGAACAAGGAGAAACGATAGCATTTTCAAGATCAATTGATTTTCTAACTCCATTAGTGTTTCTTGTTTGGGTTTTGAAATAAAAACCAGGAAATAACTAAGTCATTAACCTCAAAAAAATTCATCAACCTCAAGTAAGTGTTCTAAGTATTTTTTTTCTACTCATTTACACTCCCACTTAATTTATTTTTATGAGCTTGTAGCAAAGCTTGCAAATATATCTATGTTACATACCACTTACCACTTATTTTTGTCTCTAAAATGAATTTCAAGAATTTTATTGGTGATCTTATGAGCTCCATCATTTTTGGTAATGATTAGGAACCCATGACACCCTAGGAAGGTGTATGGTAGGTTTAGAATAGCTTTGGTGTTGATTGGAAGGGATTTGTTCAAGTCTTGAAGTAGTAAAAAATATGGTTTTAACAAAAAATAGATGAGGGTCTGTCCATTTTTGCAAATTCTGGAAATTTCAGTAGATCATGGGTTATTTTGGCTTACATATTTAGAAAATACACCCAAAAATGAAGCCGTGGCCGCTGGAATGAGTAGAAAACGAGCTTACGACGAGAAAGATACGTTAATTACAATTTTAACGACGAAAACTGTAATACCCGAAAATCCTAAACATGTAAAATGACCAAATTGCCCCTGGGAATTTAAAACCTAAATAAAATATACGTAAAGCACCAAATAATTTCCAAACTTCTGGCAATGCATAAGCTATGGTCCCAAATAATTTTAACAACTTCATTTAACATTTATTCAAGCCAAGAAAATTACCAAAGTACCCTTGGGCGCCTAATATCATTTAAATTCAAAAGTTATGAAATTTTATAAAAGGAAATTAATAGGAAATTAAAGACATTGAAAATTATATTGAATGCTAATAATAATCTTTGACCAATCCCTGGAATTAAGGTCCTCTATCCCCTCTAAGAATCGGCCACAACTATAATTTTTATCACACACACATTTTCTCCCAAAATTCTCCCACCGATTAAACCCTAAATCACCAAATAATTCTCCAATCATCCATCCGAATTTCTGGAAGTAAGGCACTATTTTTCCTGTGTTCTTAAGGGTCTCAAGAGTCCTAGAAAAATAATACTTCGAATTTTGGTGGCCGGATTCAAGGGTTTTCGAAAATTCTTGTTTAATTCAACCCGAAAGGTAAAAATTCCATTTTTGATTCATTCGATCTTGGAAAATTCGTTTCTTATTTTTATTGTGTTCCTCACATTATATGTGACTCGTGAAAATTGGTTTCAAGATTTTTAGATCATTTTTGAAGCCGTGGTGAATTCTTGTTCGATTTGCTCATACGCGTAAGGAAACAATTCGTACACCCTATCCACACGTTCAAATCTTGATTTGGTATTTTTCTCAGACCCTATATATGTTATGAACACCAAATAAAATGTAAAAGTCGATCCATGCATGATCTAACAATTATTTGTGAATTAAATCTTAAAAACGTGTATAAACCCTAAATAATTCAATTCGAATTTTTGAGGCTTCATATTTATTTTATTTGGACTCCATATGATCATACTAATCTGGGAAAAATTACATTTCGAAATTTTAAGGCCTAAAATAATTATTCTTGATTTATTTAGTTTTACCGATTTTAAAGAAATTAAAAAGAATAAAAGAAAAATTTTGGGAAAATTATCAAACCGATCGAGCTAGGGTTTTGAGGTAATGAAACCTGGAAATTAACATGGTATAATGATGATAGAATGATGGTATAATGATTTGGATTAATAGGGTTCGATTTAGACAAGATTTTATGTGTAACGATTTGGAAATAATAAGTTAAGGGTGTGTTTTGTAATTTCTAAAACTTGTGGGTCAGTTTTAAAACTTAATTTAGATCATGTACTTGCTGGGAAAAATATAAAAGGAAGGGGTCTAATGTCATTTTTGTATTTTAGAGGGTTAAAATGTTTTTAGGGTTTTATTATGGTTCGAATTGTAAAATAATTAATCTAGAGGGACTAAACTTGTAATTTCTGGAAAGTTGGTGCTGTTTTGAGTAATTTAATCTATTCAGGGGGTTATGTGTAAATTTGGTGATTTAATGGGTTAATATGTAATTATTAATAATATAAAGTTGAAATTGTAAAATAAGGGACTAAATATGCAACTTTGAAAACTAGAGGGACCTATTGTGTAAATTCTATAAGATTGAGGATACATTCTTATAATATGATAAAATGAGTGACCATTGAGAAACTTTGATAAATTAAGGGTCTAAAGTGTAACTTTTGAAACTAAAGGGTGTAAAGTGTAAATTGTGAATTCTGAAGGACCTAATATGTAAATGTGATAAAAGATACCCTAATTCCAGAAATGATGATTTAACTAAGAATGTTGATCTAACTTTCTAAATAAGGAAACCTTCTAAAAATGGAAACCTGCTAAAAATAGAAAGTTACTTAATATGGAAATGGGATCCTTAGTAATCATGTCTTTACTCCTCTAGGTGTGAAGAGGGAGTAATCCTGTGCTCGTTATCATCTTTTCAGTGTGATCTTTGTCAAGCAATAAGGTACAGATATTCTGCCCTTCTTAGTAAGGAGCCTTCGTCTCATTTCTGATTTCTGATTCATTACTATGTTCTTTGATTCTGTGAACCTTGCTTGTTCTTTCATGATATTATGAAACTTTGACATGACCTTTTTGTTATGAACCTTTCTGATATTAAACATTTCTGATAGATGACCTTTCTGATATTGAACCTTTTATGACCATGAACCTTTCATTCATGAACCATGCTTATGAACCATGATTATGAACCATGATTATGAACTTATGAAACAAGATAATGACCTATGCAAGTAAACTTAAAATATGATTCATGATACTTGACCTTGACCCACAGTTTGATACTACGAGCCACTCACTAGGCATGAGGGTTTCATGTCCATGTCAGTCGATGCACCGATGGCATGACTCTAGGGCAGGAGAGTGATGACCTGTCCCGTCCCTGCATGTTATGTTTACGTAGAGGCAGATTATGGCCACCTGGGGCGTATGGATGCATCCTAGATTTGTTCATGTACAAGTTATGTCAAGTTATGTTATGTTATTCATGGTGACTGATGGTGTGTGCGATACACGTCTTTCACACTCTGGGAGCTAGCTACTCCATTCATGATTTCTGGGATTAGCGAGAGGAACATCTCTCGGCATGGCGGTATGATTATGATTTCATGTTCATGTTTCTGGGCTCGTAGAGGATTTCTGTATCACTAGACCTCATGGACTTCTGACCCTTACCCTCATGACACCCATGATATGATTCTGGACTTATTTCTGTATGGGCATGATATGTTGGGCCTTATGAGATTCTGGACTGGGCTTGGGCATGTTGGGCTTTATGGAACCTTGGACTTATTCTGTACTGGGTTGGTTATGTTTGGGCTAGTTGGGACTTTTATTCTACTCATCAGTATTCATGGTACAACTCTATACTCTTGATATCTCTGCATGCTCTTTCCTACTTCATTATTATTCATGTACTTTTCTATACCTTCTAATATTTCTGTATGACCTTCCTATCTTTTCCTATCTGCTACTATGTCACGTTTTGTTTCTTTCATTTATTTTACTTCATCATTATATCATGATCTGTTTTGCCTTTATTTATCTCATCATTATATCACGTATGGTTTCTTTCGTGTTTCCCTATTTCATGATTATTATTTGTTACCGTTATATCTGTTCACTGAGCTCGTGTAGCTCAGCCGCGTTTCTTTTCCCGCGGCAGGTATTAAGCTAGGAGCTGGGTTATGGATTTTGGGAAGAGTGTTCACAAGTGAAGTCTTGTTTTTGTTGGATTATTCTCCATTTGTATTATGTTTTGTATTTCATGTATTTTTCTGTCTCATGTTACATTGTATTTCCGCTGTTTAATTATGGATGTTATGTATGATCTGATGTGAAACCATGTACTTGTGACATCTTTACCCTTGTCGGGTCGGGGTGTTAATTACAATTTTAACGACAAAAACTATATTTCTGAAAAATAGTTGGCTGTTACACGATTTTCCATGGTTAAAACGAGGAGTTGAAAGCGAACTAGATGAGCCGACATATCAAAAATCTATTAGTTAACTGTAATACAAAGCCGAGGACATAAAGAATGTAGAAAACGAGCTTATAACGACCGAGATACAAGCGTTTGAAAACCGACATTCACAACACATTTTTATCAGCTTTTTATTAAAAATGGTTCTAAGTGTAAAACTGTTTTTGCGTGTAACCATGTTGAGAGCCATTTTTCTCAATGATCGAGCCAGTTTGAGACATTAACCCCTTGAAGTAGAATCAAGTACTCCCGGCCTATTTTCCAAATTGGCCAGCCGTTCGTCAACTGGACTTGTAACGAGTAAAATACGACCTTTCAAATATACCCGAAAACTACACAAAAATAGCAAATTTAGCCGACTAACTAACTTAACCATTATTTTTCTTTATGATCGGGACTCGTATGGACAAAATTCGATGATACGAATTTAAGATGTTGTCACAAGCTTTCTAAAACCACGGAGATCGTTTCCTAACATTCAATAATCACCAACTTACGACTAGCTTTGCGAGGCTACTTAGTCATTTCTATTAGTGGTTGAAAAATATTAAATTACGACGGAAAACTATATTTCTTTCGACAAATCTCCAAACGACGATCGTGGGATGTCGTTACAACATATATACGCGTAAAATGTTTTATGACTTAAGAAGACGTCGAAAATATATTTTTTGACGATAAACATTATTTCCAAATTTCACGAGTGGTGTCGATAACATACGTATTTGCATGTGTAGCATCATTTCATGACTTACATTAGATCATATCATTCATATTAGGTTGCGGTTAGTGATCGTGCCTCATTTCAGTGAATCCACTATTGTTACCATAACCATTGCATAAGGTGAGTTTTCATAGCCCCGTCATTCAAGTTAATATTTCATTTCAAACCTACGGGGGAGAATACATTGCACATTATTTTATTGCGAGTCCAAGTACATTAAATTCATTTACATTGCTTAAATTACCGCAGTGCCAAGTTAAAGTCCCCTTTTATTTTATCATGAACCGTCAATTGACATTAAGCTAGGGTGAGTGAATAGATCTATTGAGGGTGACTCCACCGTTCGGGTTGGTAGCTCGAACTAAGTTTACGAACGCATATCATTTGAATCGTAATAGAGTGTCTGGCAAAACACTCAGTTGGGGCATACATTATTAGTCTAGCTTCGGGGTCATGAGCTTATAACAATTGTATTATTTTAATTATATGGCGACATTGTCACACTTAACTTTATATGGCGACATTGTCACACTTAACTTTATACTTGTGGATATCGTACAAAACATTTACATAAACCTATGAATCCCACCAACATTATTGTTGACTGTTTTAGCAATGTATTTTCAGGTAATTAAGGCATTCGCATTATGGCCTGCATGTGGACATATCATAGAGTCGCGGTGACGACGCGTCTTACTTGTATTTATATGCACTTTAAACTATCGTTTGGTTTGTAACAAACTTATTTCCGCAAACTTGAATTATCTTTCGGGACCTATCTTTCGTAAACTCTGAATGCTTTTGAAATCAAACGATGTACTTTTAAAACGGCACTTTAGGTCATTTATTGTTACTGTAACTGTGATGCTATGGCAGTCACGCCCCAGATATTCCATTCCGCTGCAAATCAAATATTTGGGGGTGTGACACCTATGCTCAGTCATTACGTACCCGCTACAATCTAGACCTGTTCTCGCAAAACCCGGCATCTCTGAAATTTGATTTTCCCTACCTTCTTAAGTATCTCCATTTGTTAGTTGATCCTATGGTCAATTCGCACGCAAGAAAGTGGTAGTCCTATGGTCAAATCTTACCACCCCTCGCAACCTACTCGTCTAGGGTCATATGGTCAATTCTCCTAGCATTTTAGGTACTACCAAGCTTTAACACTACCGAAACAAGGGTGTCCACGAAGAGGCAAAGAAAATATGCACATAAAGCGATAAGAAAACAAGAAAAGTTAAATCATAGCAATAACAATTTCATAACTAGGCTAACACCAAAGGTGTTTAGCCAATCATATTTAATAATGCAAGAAATTCAATGTTAATGATCATAATGAAAGGCATTGAATTAAATACATATGTTTGATACAAAATAAATAAAACTTATGTAGTAATGGCGTGAATTCTCCCTTGGAAGATGCTCCGTATGCTGCTGAAAATCGTCTCTCTAGAAGCCCTTTACGTCCCTTGGTATTTTGTGTTGGGAAGTGTTTTTGAAAATGCTGAATTAGGGATTGTATTTATAGCCTCGTCAAAATTACGGCATAACCCTAAGGATTGGTTACGCCATAACCATCGTATCTCAGATGATCTTATCCATAGTAAAATATTTATGGCGTAACCTTGAGAATGGGTTACGACCGTAAAACTCTCGTTGTGAAATTCACCACTTTTACGTCGTAACCATATAAGTGGGTTACGACGTAACTTTTTTGACCACACTTTTCTTCTAAGTCTTTGGATTTCTATGGCGAAACTAAGTTGTGAAGTTACGCCGTAACCTTGAGCTGCGTTGACTTTTGGTCTTCAAGTGTAAATCATAGTTACGACGTAAGTAGAGAGTGGATCTACGCCGTAACTTCCAGCTGGTCTGCATAATCTTGTATATCTTCTTTAATATTCTTCTGAATCCGCGTCTCTTTGTTCTTATGCTCATTTATGCCCTGAAAATGAAATATTAAGAAATAAGAGCATATATCCAAGTAAATCAATACAAATGATGAGCATATTAGGGGGAAATTGACACTAAAAAATTAGGACTATTTGATGTTATCACTTACCCATAGTCAAGTCTTGGTTGGTTGCTAGTTACATGGCAAGATGGATATTATGTGGGAGATCATTGAATTTTGAAGGAAGTTGCAAACTCCATGTTTTTATGGATGTTCTATTGGAATTATGATCGATGGTCGAAAATGTGACTGTGGGAAATTGTTGTGTAAAAAATAAGTCATCGCAACTATAAGGTGACAATAATAGCCAATGAGCTATAAAGTGATGTGTTGGTTGACCAAATATGAAATTTCCAAAGTTATATGATAGTGGTTCGAAGTAGCTAGCAACACTTGGTTTTTTGACTTTGACTATTTTGTATATTCTTTATTCACACTTCTCATCATAAACTCCCATGCCTTATCCTTACCCTTACCAAATTACTTTATCCATCGTTAGCTTTCAAGCATCCGGATATAATAGTGGTTTAGTAAAAATATTTAGTGCACTAACATTTTAGTGACCATCCGGTTCTTGAGTAATCAAGAATTCGCGCCAGCGATCTATAATGTTTTGCATAAGTTATTTGAAAATAAGCCTGGTAAAACCCTTAAGCCATACATTACAACCCGAATAAAAGACCTCTTTGATATGTATACTTGGCTCTCACGTCATGTCGGTGAAGTTTTGTTTCTCGTACAAGCCTACGGTAATATTTAGATCATGACTGAGAAATGAGTGTGATTTCTCTTATATACTCCACTTACTAAATGAATGAGTGATTTGAGTGAATTACATTTCATTTCTTTTTCGTGAGGTGATTAGAAATGTTAATCAAGCGAGAAAATCATTGGGTATTGTACAACATCTTGATTCTTCACTATTAAAGTTTAAAATGATGGATCTTATCTCGTACTTGTACTTGGTAGATATTGTAGGACCGTGAATCTAACTCTATCACACACTCTATATCAATCGCATAAAGCACAAGATGGATCATATGTATATTACGAGATGTAAGCCTTGTGTATATAAAAGATATGAGAGAATAAGAGATGAAGAGAAAACTATTATAAACACACACACAAACACACACACACGTCCACCCTCTAAATGAGGTGAAGTGTGGTATATATAGTTCAAACATGAGATGCCTCATGGGCTTTCTATGGGCTGGATACATCATGGATTGGACATGTATATCTTCTTACATAAAATGGACTAGCATAACTTAACTCTAAACCAATTAGCTTGGTCCAATCCATGCGCCTTTTGTCTATTTACTACGACACATTACAAAGTTGTAAATAAATGACCATCACTTTTTATCAATGCTAACAATCCCCCCCTACGGGATGGTCATTCAAATGATGCTCCCTGTGATTAGGTCTTTTGTCTTCATTGTCTTGAACTTTGTGTGTCGTTGTTGAATAGTCTTGATCCATTGTTCCTTCATGCTTTGTGATCTTCTAAGTAATCGTCTTTAGGTCCTTCTTGCCTTTGATCAACATCTTCATGGGTTTACAGTGTCGTCTCTTCCATCATACTCATACTTCTTGATAATACTTTTAAATTCATGCTTATGTCGTCCTCACTTGATACATGAACTTGTTCTTGACATCTTGATTAGCTTTTTGACTTTGTCGTAACACTTTGTCTTTAACTTGATCATTTTGTCTTGAACATTTTTCACTTGAGCTTGTTGAGGATGATCTTCATAAGTATGAGTATGAGGAGATGTAGGTGTTGAGCTATATGATGATGGTAAATGGTCTTTCCTCGGTACCTGTATAAAGATGGTTAGTAATAAATCATCCAGCACTTACTAGTTCGGACTTCGAGATTGTTAACAGCATAGTGTGAAAACTTTCTCTAATCCTTGCCAAGGCCGTTCCTGAACCGGATGCCCCCGAAAGAGCTAACTCAGATACACCGAAGTATATCAATGATTCAGGTGAGCCGCTAAAGTATACCGGAGTATCACTTCACGACTGTAGACCATTTGAAGCAAATAACCATCATGATATAAGGCAAGATCCGTAGATCTCATTAAGACTCTTGTACACCTTGTGTCCTTTTTGGCGAACACAGGTGTATTATATTGGAAGTGTATCCTAAGAGATCTTTTAATGAATCTCATGGCTCTAGACTCAATTATGTGCGTTTTGGTTTTAGTATTTGGAGGCATGGAGCAGAGTGCCACCTTTTCAATATCAACACTTCTCGGAGTGAGAGGCTGATAGATTATGCAAGGTTCTCCATGAGAAATGAAACAAATATCTTTTAAGAGATATCTGAGTGGCTAGGAGGGGTTTTGCAGCGCGTCACTAGGTCCATGACGTCTTGTCTTCAATATCAGTGTCATCTTTGTGATAACCGATATCAGATGTATTGACCCAGTTTCTACCCTAAGTTTTCATGGAGGGCTATTTCTTTTCACCCTTTCATAAACTTTTTTTTTTTTTCTTCAACCCCTTCTTTCTCCTTTCTCATTTACTCCTTTTTCAATCTTACCTAAGGACTTCTAATTCTAATCTATTGGAATTGTCCTTGGGTAGATCCCTTCGGCTCTGACGGATCATAGGACATAAACCTAACCATAATCACCTTATAACTCCATGATTATCCTAGATTTATTGATCACTTTCCATAAAACCTTTTGAAAAATCTCTCAAGGTATTTATGAATAAAACACATTTTAGATAACACTTCGAGAGTTTTGTATCTTCTGAAATACTCTCCCCTCACATGTGTTCATGCATTTTAAGATTAGTTTGCACATGGTGGGTAGAGTTCGCACATTTGAATTGATCGATTTTCCATGAACATGATCGTTGCGAGACACGTTTACATCACTAGTTAGACTAGCTTGAAATTATTACCCGTCCTGGTCATGTTCAAAGAGAATCTCTCAAATTGGTACATTCTACTCAGACAAGTCCTTTGCGAGACACGTTTACATCACTGGATAGACCAGCTTGAAATTATTACCCGTCCAGGACAAGTCTTTTCGATAAATGACATTTAACTTTCGTCAATTCGAGGGTAAAATCTGAGTCGAGCTCTTTTGAGATTCTATCCACGATCTTTAAACATTTTTGATCACATTTTAATCACGTCTTCTCCCCCTCAAAAATAGCATGTCGTGATATTTTTGATATCAACTGATTAAAAGAAAGCTTTTTGGAGAGATAGACGGATTTGATTTTGCATGATATCGGAACATTTTCATTTTGATTTTTATACTCCCCCTTAAATAAAGCATGTTTTTAAACTTAGAGTCTAAAATCAATTTTACGAGTATGGAGGGAGTTATCTTTTGAGCACAGATTAATGTGAAAGATTTTTAAAAATATTTTGAAAAATCTTGATCATGTGCTCAAGGATTCTTTATTTTGTCTTTGAAATTACGAGTCCTGATCTGAAATAATCAGAAGTCATCATTTTAGCTCAGGTTTCGTACTGAAGTATACGAGAGCCATAGTGAAGAAATTTTTTGAGAAACAACATGTTTTAGAAAACGTTTTAGAGAACTCTCGAAGCATCTGTACATGTCCGTATCATTTTTGAATGACATTTCTAGATAAGTACAGAATATCGATTATACGAGAGACATGTCGTAAGAAGAATATTTTTGGTTTTTAGATTTTATATTAAAAAAAAAATTATTTCTATATTTTTTTTTGTTGGTTTTTTAAATTTTGTATTTTGTTTTTGTTGGTTTTTCAAATTTGGTATTTTGTTTTTTTCAAAAATATTTACAGCGAAGCTATTTTGAAATCATTTTCAAAAAGATTCGAGAAGACGTTCTAGCTCCTCAGGAGTTAGGCTTCGTATGCCAATTCGTCGAACTAAATTGTCAAACCTTTCTTTTGAAAGGGCTTTAGTAAATAGATCGGCGAGTTGGTAATCTGTCTTCACAAAAAATAATTCAACAGTACCATCTTCTATGTGCTCTTTGATAAAGTGGTAGCGGACTCTAATATGCTTGGTCTTTGAGTGTTGTACTAGATTGCACTAGATGGCTATGGCACTTTTCGAATCACAATACATAGGTATTCTATCGAAAGTAAATCCATAATATGTAAGTTGTGTCCTCATCCATAGAACTTGGGCACAACACGCAGATAGAGACACATACTCGGCTTCTGCAGTTGATAATGCTGTACAATCTTGTTTCCTTGATGACCAGCCTACTAGCTTTTCTCCCAAAAATTATGCTCCACCTGATGTACTTTTTGCTGTAACTTGGCAACCTGCATGGTCGACATCTGAAAGTGCTATTAGTTTAAACTCGGAATCCTTCGGATACCAAAGTCCCATGTTAATGGTACTTCGAAGGTACCGAAAGATCCGTTTGACCTCTTGGAGGTGAAGTTCGGTAGGCCTTGCCTGAAACCGTGCTAATAAGCAAACAGTAAAATGAATGTCGGGTCGACTAGCAGTAAGGTACCTGAGAGAACCAATCATGCTCTGATATTTCTTCGGATCGATGGGTTTCCCAAATGAATCAGCACCGATTTTTGGTGAAGTGACCATTGGTGTACCAACAGAGTCACAATTTTCCATACCATATTTTTTCAAAATCTCAATTGTATATTTAGCTTGATTAATAAAAATACCACGAGGGGATTGGTGTATTTGTAAACAAAGAAAGAATTTAAGTTCCCCCATCATGGACATTTCAAATTTGCTTTTCATGAGATTTTCAAAATGTTTTGAATGTTTCGGATTACTGGACCCAAAAATAATGTCGTCCACATAAATTTGAACAATCAAAATTTCGTCTTTGTATTTTCTTGTAAACTAGGTAGAATCAACTGTTCCTTTAGTGAAATTGTTTTGGAGCAGGAAAGATGATAGTTCGTCATACCGTGCCCTTGGAGCCTGTTTTAAACCATAGATGGCTTTCTTTTGCTTATAGATGTAGTCTGGATGTTCTTTGTCAACGAATCAGTCTGGCTGACTCACATATACTTGTTCTTTTAGAGTTCCATTCAAAAACGATGCCTTGATGTCCATCTAATAGATTGTGATGTTTTTGTGAGCTGCATAGGCTAAGAATATCCTGACTGCCTCAAGTCTTGCTGCTGGCGCGAATGCTTCTTCGAAATCTATCCCATCTTCCTGTCTGAATCCTTTAGCCACTAGACGAGCTTTGTTGCGAATGACAGTCATTTCTTCATCCTTTTTGTTTTTCCATAACCATTTGAGATCAATGACAAGTTTGTGTTAGGAATTAAATGTTCTGAAGTTAGTACTACTGAAGAATTACTCTAACAGTACAAACTGCTAGTGTATATGTGAAGACTGCTAAAGAAACAACTAACAGTACAAACTGTTAGTTAGTACTGTTAGTATAACAGAAGGTATTGCTGCATGGATAAACGTTTGTATTAAGGATAAGTATGGAAAGGATTTTGTGTATATCTTAATTAGTTAGAATTATACGGTAGAATACTTATCTTGTAAAGGACCCCTTAAGTCTATAAAAGGAGATCCTAGGTTATACGATTAGATAGATCAGTCATAGAGTTTTGTTAAGATTCAAGGTCTTTGTAACCCTAGTGATAGCTAGATCAGTCGTATTATTCAAGCAATAATATTGAATCGTTTGGTGTTAATCTCATTGTGTTCATTGTCATACATACTTTACTATTCCATTAAACAAACCATAAGCCTTCTAAGTGTGGTTAAGTAGATTCCGCATACTTAACTGCATACACTCAAAGTATCTCAAACACGTTATAAAGGAGTAACATCCTAAGTGTTTCATCAATCCTCTCAAGTGGTATCAAAGCCAGGTTGATACTATTGATTTAGAAGAGAAAGTAATGGACATGGAGACTACCCAAACAAACATGGCTGCTAAATTGCCAATGCTCAAGCAGAATGAATTTGACATGTGGAGGCTGCGGATAGAACAATACTTCCAGGTGCAAGACTATGCACTCTGTGAAATTATTGAAGAAGGAAACTCTTTCAAGCCTTCAACTTCTACAACAACAGTTGATGGTAAGGTAGAGACAGTTGTGCAGACCTCTCTAGTAACTGCAGAAAAGAGGCTTCAAAAGAAGAATGACCTCAAGGCCAGAAGTTTGCTGATGATGACCATTTCAAATGATCAACTCTTGAATTTCAGCAAGTTCAAGGATGCTAAGTCCTTGTTTGAGGCAATCATTGCTAGATATGGTGGGAATGAAGCCACCAAGAAGACACACAAGACTTTCCTAAAGCAGAACTTTGAAAACTTTACTGCAACCAGTAATGAGTCTTTGGATCACATGTACAATAGGCTTCAAAAGATTGTTAGCCAACTTGCTGTTCATGGTGTGGATATACCTCAGGAAGATCTGAACTCCAAGTTCTTGAGGAGTTTACCTGCAGAGTGGGCTATGCATGTGGTGGTCTGGAAGAACAAGCCAGACATTGATGCTATGAGCCTGATGGACTTATACAGCAACTTCAAGATTGTTGAGCAGGATGTGAAGAAGGCTGGAGGAACTAGTTCAAGCACTGGGAACATGGCCTTTGTGTCATCTCCTAGTAATTCAAGCCTAGTTGAAGAAGTAAAGGTTGATGTGGGAGTTAGTACTGCTAACCCCAATGTTAGTACTGCTAGTTCATCAAGCAGTACTACTGGTATTTTGGATGAGAAAACCTATTGTGCCTTCCTGACAAGCCAGAATGATGGGTCAATGCTGACTCATGAAGACCTCCAGGAGATTAATGATGATGATTTGAAGGAGATGGACCTCAAATGGAAGATCTCTCTTCTTAGCATGAGGGCTAATAAATTCTACCAAAGAACTGGAAAGAAGATCACCATCAGCAGTAATGATACTGCTGGTTTTGACAAATCAAGGGTAGAATGCTACAACTACCACAAGCTGGGGCACTTTTCAAGGGAATGCAGGAGACCTTAGCAACAGGATGGGAGGAGCAAAGGTTATGGGAACAAGCCCAAGGTTGTGGAAGAAGCTGAACCAACTTCAAAGGCAATGGTGGCTATTGATGGCTTAGGTTTTGATTGGAGTTTTATGGCAGAAGATGAGGAAGCACCTACTGAGATGGCACTTATGGCCTTCTCTGATTCTGAGGTACAATCTGCTAAATATTGTTCTAAATCATGCACTTCACTTAAAGAATTAGAAACTTTAAGGAAACACTATGATGAACAAGGGATTGAACTAAACAAAACAAATTACAATTTGTCAAATCATAAGAGAGGTTTAGCAGTCTTAGATGAGCAGATAGCGCACTATAAGAATAATGAGACTAGTTTTGCTGATGATATAGCAGTTCTTAAAAGGGACTTGTCATTTAAGAATGCTGAAGTTAGTCTATTGAAAGCTGAGTTGGATAGAATTAAAAAGGCTAATGAAAATATTCAATTAAGTGTAGAAACCTTAGAATATGCCTCTAAGGGTTTAAACAAAATAATTGAATGTCAGTTAATCAACAAAGCTAAGTCTGGGTTGGGGTACAAAATAGCTCCACCCCCTCACAGAGGAATTCCTGCACCCCCAGGAATAGACCTAGAGCATACAGGTTTGCCTTAATTTCAACAACCTAAGTTAGAATATGGCCTTAAGCCAAAAGAGAATGTATTTGTTGATAAGCCTGTAGAAGTCAGTGAACCCTTTGAGAGTGCAAGTGACACTTCACTCACTGAGGACAAGGCATCCACTGATAGGAATTCAGATGTTCCAACCATTGAGGACTAGACATCTGATGATGATGAGGAAGATCAGGTTGTGGTTAAACCTGAAGTGGAAAAGTTGAAGGAACCAGTGTTCCTAAGGTATTTGATAAGAAAATTGTTAGGCCTAAGTCAAATGCTAAACCATTTAGGAAAACAGTTAGGTATTGTGAAATGTTTAGATCCACAGACAAGCCAAGAGGTAACTAGAGGAACTGGAATAACCTCAAGTCTCACCTAACCAATTAGGTGATGACTTTGTCCTGTATAAGAAAGCTTGTTACACTTGTGGTAGTTTTGACCATCTTGAAGCTTTTTGTAACAAATGGGTAACTGGGAACTCAAATCTTAGGGTGAACTTAAATAGGCCTACGTCTCACTCTAATACTGCTAGGATGACTCCCAGAGAAAGTATAATGAAGTCTGGCCCAAAACAAATTCATACTGCTAGACCAGCAGTTAGTACTGCCAGACCCTTTAAGACTGTTTACCCAAAACCAGCAGTTAAAGGTACAAAAACAACTTTCAAATATGCACCAACAACTGCTAAAAGGCCTTTTCAAAAGAAAGTAGTGGTAGAAAAACAAATTTGGAAACCAAAAGCTACAACTGCAAAGCCAGCAGTTAATACTGCTAGCCAAGCAGTTAGTACTGGCAATTTTAAAAACACTGCTAGGGATCAAAGGGCTAATGCTGTTAAGGCCTCTATAACACCCTAAAATTTTAAACGAACATTTTACCGCGAAAAAAAAATCATTGTAGCAATGTCAATAGATAAATACAGTTTATCTAAGTTTCCTTTTTGTGCTCCGCACGTTTCTTTTTTATCCTATTCATTCTAAAATTTTACTAGCCCATGATTATCTCATTTGATTGTCTAATTATCTATTGATTATAAAAGAATATGAGTTGGGTCTTTGGTCAAATATAATTAGTCTATATACTTCAATACTTACCATAAAAATTACTTTTTTTAACCTAGTTAGATTAGTATTGAAGCTATGGGTTTTCTATATAATGTACTTTTTAATGAAGAACACAAGGCAATTTACATAATCCGATAGAATGTATATACTGTTACTATAGAAAGAATTATTTTGTATCTTTAATTAACGAGGAAATTCACTGGCAATTGAATAATGTGGAAATAAAAGAGGTTTGGAAGAATAAGGAACAAGAGAGCAGCAACCAAAAATGTATAATATGTCAAATCCCTGACTTTTCAGCCATGATCCCTTCCTTCTTTTATTTCACACGCTTTAAGCTTACTCTTAATAGTCAATTATATCCCAATTTCCATTCACGTTTACAAATAAGGACACACAATATTTACCATCAATGTCGAGGGGCATTGTTGTAGTGGTGCGATAGTAAAGTAGGATGGTTAGGCATAGGGTCGGGTGATGAATGGGCCGAGGTGTGTGGATCTGTAGTGTGGGCCGGTGGATCAAGGATTTGGTCCGGGTGTGGTGTGGATAGGCAATCGGTGAGGGCGGGTGTATGTGGAGTGTTGGGTTGGGCCGATGAGTGTTTGGAGTGATGGTGAAAATATGGGCTAATGTTGTCATCCAGAAATGTATAGGTTTGAAGTGTGGGTTGCGGTTTGTTGGAAAAGGGGAAAATGGATTCATCAAAAAGGACATGACGATTGATGGTGATCTTGTTGGTGGAGAGGTCAAGACATTTGTACCCTCGATGATTAGGTGGGTAACCGATGAAAACGCAAGGCGTGGATCGGTATTCAAGTTTGTGGATTGTGGTGTGAGGTATTAGGGGGTAACAAAGGCAACCAAAAACCCGTAGGTGGTCGTAAGCAGTATGAGTATTATAAAGGCGATTGGTGGGGGTTTGGAATTTGTGGATTTTGGAGGGTATGATATTTAAGAGGTAGGTGGCAACTTCAAGTGCATGATGCCAATAAATGTTTGGCATAGAAGATTGGGCTAGGAGGGTTCTCATAATGTTGTTTATGGACCGGATTTTTCGTTCTGCTTTGCCGTTTTGGGAGGATGTGTGGGGGCAAGAGAAATGGAAGTGCATTCCATTAAGTTTGCAGAAAGTTTGAAATTGGTGATTAACGTATTCACGTCCATTGTCACATTGAAGTTGTTTGATTTTGCGGTTAAATTGAGTTTGGATAAAAGTTGTGAAAATGGTGAACATAGAGAATACGTCTGATTTGTTTGCTATTGGGTAGGTCCACAAAAAATTGGTATAGTCATCCAAAAACAAGACATAATAACGGTGTCCCCCATTGCTAATGATGGGAGACGTCCAAACATCACTATGAATAAGATCAAATGGCATTAAAGTACTTGTAAAAGAAGTTGCAAAAGGGAGACGAACATGTTTCCCAAAAATACAAGCAGGACAAACTTTATTATTACGAGAACTACATTTTATTGAAGATGAACTTTTTAAAGTTTGTAAAATAGCTGGGCCTGGGTGACCGAGCCGTTGATGCCAAATGTCTTGGGAAATAGCAGCAAAAGTGGATGCGGTGGAAAGTTTGGTGATGTTGGACGGGTTGAGAGTGTAGAGATCCCCCGAGCTATTGCACCGTAGGATAGGTTTCTTGGTCCGGAGGTCCTTCACAGTAAAACCATAGGGGTTAAATTCAACAGACAATTGGTTATCAGTAGTAAAACGAAGGACAGAAATTAAGTTTTTAACAAGGTTGGGTGCATAAAGTACGTTTTTAAGTTTTAAAGGTGGGAAGGGTGGGGGTAGGGTGATGTCGCCCTGTCCTAAGACCGGAATGGTTTTGCCATCACCAACAATAATGTTACAAATAATGCTATTAAAAATAGATGAGAACATAGCAGACTAAGGAGACATAGTCCGGTGTCCATTGTCCAAGAGGGGTCGTTGTGATGCAGCGCTAAGTTGTAGAGAGCCTGAGAAATGTCTGTAGGAGAGTACCCAGCGTTGTAAGACTGGGCTAGGGTGCTGCTGCTGTTGGATTGATTCGGCCTTGGGCCCAAAATACCTTGGGACTGATTGTTGAGGATTGGGCCGTGGGGTTTTATGATTGGGCCGTGGGGTATGGACAGGGAGGCAGTTGGGGCCATTGAGTCCCGGAATTAAATGTGGGAGGTGGGCTGGCCCAATATGGGTAAGACCAAGCAGGTGTATTGTAGCTATAGGTATTATTGTTCGACCGGCCACGTCCAAAATTTCCACGGGACCTTCCACGACCCTTGCCACGACCTCGCCCTCGGGTTCGTCATATGTATCAGGGCGATTTCGGTCACGGGTTTCTGTGTTGTTACCGTTGGATGGTTCAGTTGTGGTGTTTAATGCGGTACCAACGGCCTGAGCCGAGAGTTTTGCTTAGGCGGTCTTGCATTCTTCAACTTGGCATAGGCGAGAACAGGTGTTGTAGAAGTCTGGTAAGGGTTCGGTTTGTTGAAGAATGAGAGAGATGCTCTCATATTGATCGGTTAAGCCTGTGAGGATTTACATGACGAGTTGTTTTTCAGTAACATTAGATTCGAGACTGGTGAGTTGATCGAATATAAGTTTCATGGCTTGGCAATAGGCTGACATGTTAGGGAATTGGTCAAGACGGGTATTGGAAAATTTGTTTTGAAGGTCTATGGTTCGGGATGCTTGGTTATCTTGGAAAAGATTTTCCAAGGTGGTCCAAGCGCCGTATGCGGTGGTATTGTTTTTCATGATGGTGTGTAGGAGGTCCTGAGTTATGGTGCCGTATATCCATTGCAATACAATGGAATCTATACGTTCCCATGACTCAGAGTGGGTTGGTTTTGAGGATGCGGTTTCTTTGTCTTTATCGGATGGAGTAGAGGGACCGGTTTCAGGTTTGGGTAGGAGATGATCGTATACTTCGTAGGATTTGCAATGTATTTTAAATAGCACGACCCAGGTATTATAATGACTGGTTTGTTGGTCAAGGATTAAGGGAATGAAATTCTTTATGTTTGTTACAGTGATCGCGGGATGAATGTGAGAAGAAGACATAGTCGAAGGTGAGAAGGGGGTTTGCCGAGAGGAAAAGAGATCGGCTAAAGGGAGAGGGAAGAAGGGAGAGTAGGGCAGCGGATGTGGTGCGAGGGTTACCTAGACTCTTGATACCATGAAAGATTTGGATCAATCGTTGCCTCCTTCTCATTGATCTATCAATATATATAGAGAATACAAATCCCAATAATATGGGAAGGAATAATTACAATAATGACTACCTAATCATTGCCTAATATACAAATGGCATATTCTCTAGGTTTATTCTATTAAAAGAAACACGTAAAATCCCATTTTCTTCGAAATGCTGGTTGATCGAGGTCCATACATACCCTATCATAAATTAATCACCATATCCCTACACTAAAACACACATTGCCGCTGAAAAGTATTCCTCAAACCTCGGCCATAACCACTTTTAATAGCCCTCACATCTTCAGTTTGTTAGCATGATACAAAGAAACTTAGAGAAAATATAATGTGAGCACAAGGTTTTGAAAGGGTTCGTGCTGAGTTTCGGTTTGGCTTCACATCATAGTTTGGGTTCACGTTGATCATTCATACATCGTTTTGGGTTCACGTTGATCATTCAAAGTTAGAACTTCGGATCGGGCTGAGTTTCGGTTTGGCTTCACATCATAGTTTGGGTTCACGATGGGGATTGCTAGAGTCGAGTTACCGTTTGTGATCATGTTCAAGTTAGTGTTCATACCGTGTGGTTTCGAGCTGTTATCGTCTTCCTCATAGGGTTCTACTGGGACGAACTTTGGAACCTGTTAGGGTCGGTTCGTGACTGGTTGTGTTCGTTACGTATGGGTCTTAGTTAGTGATCGGTACGAATACGTTTTCTGTGTACCTGGGGTTTGTGGGTCGATCTCACCTCATCAAAACTGGTGCTCGTATTTGAACTAGTTGCGTTGGGTTTTTGGTTCCATTATGTCTCGTTGGCTTTTGCATGGCGTGCATGGAGGTATATCTTAACCATATATTTATAATAACATGATATGACTAATAAGCATGACATTGAACAATTAGTTATTTGTGAAAACATGTTAATTACGAAACAGGAAAGCTACAGATATTATGGCCATGCATCTTTTACGTGGGGAATGGGTTGAAGATGTGTAAATGAATCTAGAATTTACTTACGAAATAAGAAAAGTTGCATGCATGTTTTACGTGGGAAAAGTGGCATGCTTTGTCGATCGAGATCAGGTTTGACACTTGCGCATGTAGGTGTGCATATTGTGTCGAGTGGTAGGGGAAATATGTTTGCAAAATAGGGGATGTTGTTATTTAGATTTAGATTGTGCATGGAGCCTTTTGGTCTTGTGTTCAAACCGTTTAATGGAAATTAATTATATGAGTGTCGTGTGGGTGACGTTTGACAATTAAAGAAACTTTAATCATGGGTGTTAACATGTAACTAATCGGAGTAAAGATTTGGTGTTTATTTTAGTCTCATTAAAAAGGAATACCGAGAGTTATGATTAGTGTTGAGTCCGAGTTTTTTTTTTGAATATGTGATATCCGAATATATGTTATGTTTAATTCGAGTTCGATTCGGGTTTAATAATTTGGTCCGATTCCCTTTTGTTTCTAATTGGCAAAAATAAGTTCTAAAACCAAAAATTTACACTTTAAACCTTAAACTTTGATAATTGTCATACTAAACCTTAGACCTTGCTAAATTTACATTTTAGACCCTAAACTATGATAAATTATCATATTGAACTTTAAACTATTATATTGATCACATTAAACCTTTAAGTTATTTAATTGTCATTTTTGACCCTAATCTATAAAACTTACATAATTTGGAAACTTACTAAATCAGAAAAGTTATTAAATATAGAAAGTTACTAAAAATAGAAAGTTTTTAAAAATAAAAGGAAACCCTAATATGTTATTCTGCTCAATAACAAGTGATGAAACAGTAATAACTTATGAAATAGTTCTTAAATAATAAGACGGTCATTAATTCGTGTAGATTCGCTGAAGGAGTAACTTCCAATCTTTGTGATATGGTTTCATTGCGATTTAAGATACAGATATTCTGACCTTTCTTATAAGGTTTCTCATGATCCTTTTCACATCTTTTGATTGCTTAACCTCTGATTTTGATGCCTTTGCTATGAGCCTTTCTATTTTGACACTTCTGATATAATACGATGACATAAGCCTTTGATATGAGCCTTTGATATGCACCTTTGATATGAACCTATGATTATGATATTTCTGATGACCTTAGATTCTGTTTCATTACTATGACATTCTATTTGACCCTTTAGTTTGATACCCGAGCTATCACTAGTCATGGGGGTTCCATGACCATGTCATTGATGCACCAATGTCATGACTCTAGGGTGGTCGAGTAATGTTCCACTCCGTCCCTTTTCTGTTATGTATTATGAGCTCAAGTATTATGTTTCTGGCCATTATGATTTTATGCAGGGTCGTATGGATGCATCCTAGATCTGATCTGTTATATGTTATATTTTTGGTGATTGGTACTGTGTGCAATACATGCCCTTCACATTTCTGGGAGCTAGCTACTCCATTATGTTACTTATGTTATTTATGAAGACCATGATTATGATGTTTATGATATGATATGTTTCTGGGCTCGTGGTAGATTTCTGACAACCATTACACCTTTGATACACATATATTATATCTCTGTTATTCTCCAATGCACCATACTGTTTTCTCATTTCAGTTTCATTACTTTGCTTTGTATATCTGTTCACTGAGCATTTTAAGCTCAGCCACATTTCTTTTCCTGCGGCAGGTTTAGGTTGGCAGCTGAGGATTGAGTGAAGTGTGCATAGAAGCTCTTAGTGGACCACCCTTATGAGAGATCCCCTTTGCATATGGATTAGACTTTGGAGTTATCTTCCATTTAGATTTGTACTCTAGTTTGATAGTCATTATTATTTAGACTTATTATGTCCTTAGTTTCATTTTGAAATTTTGTAACCTTAGTATTTATAAAAGTCTTTTGCTTGTGTATATTATGTTCTGATCGACACCATAATGTGACATTTTGACCCTTTTCGGGTTGGGGTGTTACAATTATGGTATCAGAGCTTAGGCTTCGACCTATAGTACTTTAAGTTATGACCTGTGAAAGATTTGGCCCTTAGATTTGCACTATAGGAGTTTACGAAACAACCTTTGAGAATTTGCCTTAGGATTTCCACTCTGAAGAAACTTAGGTTATGACCGGTGAGGATTAGATAGACTATAAGACATTTGTTTAAGTATCATTGCTTCTGCATCACTCTGATTCGTGACTTACTTTAGTTAAGCCTTTTTAAAATCACTATTTCCATAGATTAGAAACTTATTATTTTGCACAACCTAAGATTAGTGACCAAGTATGTTTAGAATGCGTTGAGGATTTTGTGGTAATGCCTGACACTATATAAGCCTTATTTTCTGATTCCGACCTTAACCTCTGATTCGTTTGTTAATCATTTAGTTGCCTCTTCGATCATTCGAAGGATTCTTATGACCATGATGTGTTTGACACATTCTGTGACTCTCTTGCTTTTGCTAGGCATGTTTGAGTCTCCCTACACTATCAGATTTTACCTTACCCATTTCTATTCCTATAAGAAATCTTGTGGTGATTAACCACGAGTGTGGGAATGTTTCCCTCACTTCTGAATGATAAGATCCACTCTGCTGATCTGTCTTTCTCTGAAATATTTGATTCAATATTATTCTGGATATGGATTTGTTGACTGAGCATCGAGATGCTAACAACGGTCATATAGATTTGTCATCTTTGGCGATTGAGAAACTCAGAATTCTATACCATGGTTCCCAACCTGGTAAACAATTACGATCATCTTTTCTTTGAAAATTCATACGTTAATCCCTCGCGGTTGTGAAGATATTTTGTTTGATGAAAATCGCTTTCGGTTGTTTGAAATGTTCGCGATGTATTCCTTAAGGAACTACCAAGATTACCATCTGAATGTGAAGTTGTTTTGATCTGGTTATGAGAATTTTCTTAGTCACGACTCGAGGTAGAATGTGATTGCAATAAAGGCATGTGTATATGATGCAAGTATTATGACGCCTGGCCAATGTGATAATAGTTACATCATATAACTTGAATTTATTGGAATCATAGGATGTCTTGAGCAATGCCTGAGATTAGTAAGTTGTTTGATTCAGAAACCCTATCCTTATAAGAGCAACGTTTTGCCTAATTCTGAAACTCCGTGTTTTATGTCATTAGTTGAATGGAAAGAATTGAAGGACCAGCTGTTAGAAAGTGGTTTTACCCGTCTAAGTGTGTATCGGTGGTGTACTCCAGTTTTATTCGTAAGGAAGAGTGATGATAGTATGAGGTTATGTATTGATTTCCGGAAGCTGAATCGTAGTACAGTTTGAATCATCCTCCGTTACTTTGAATCGAAAATTTGATTAATCAACTTCAGGGTTTTAAGTTTTCTCAATGATGAAGTTTGAATCCGATTATTTTCAGTTACGTTTAAAGGAGCGAGATATTCCTAGAATTGCTTCTCGTATTCGTTTTGATCTCTATGAGTATTGTGATGCCAATTGTAGTGGCCACTGCTTCGATTGTTCTTATGGACTTGTTGAATCGTTTCTTTCATGAATATTTGGACAATTTGTCATAGTATGACATATTGGTATATTCAGAGATGAAAGAGAAACACGGAAATCATCTACGTATTTTGTGTTGAGATTTCTACGTCAGAAGATGCTATATGTTATATTCTCGAAGAGCAAATTTTGGTTGGGATGAAGAATGAGAGGGGAATTTTGAGAAGCTGAAAAGAGATTTGTTTCAACTCAAGAAGGAGACTTAGCTACGTCCTTATGCAACACGGGAAGAATGTTGGTTATGCATCAGTACAGCTAGAACCGTAGGAAGTGAACTATCCGATGCATGACTTGGGAGAGATTGGTGACGGGCATGAAGAAGCTCAGGAGCAAGACCGTGAAATCTGATCTATGTTAGAAGAGTTGAAGGAAGCGGTTTTGACTGAAGCACACAGATCTATCTAATCTATTCATCTTAGTTGTACTAATATGTATAGAGTCTTGAAGCAGAAAATTTTGATGGAATGGTATGAAGATGGTTATGACTGCCTTGGTGGAGAAGTGTTTAGCGTGAAAATAGGTTACGATTCAGCATCAGTGTATAAGTGGTTTTCCATAATTTTAAATGTCCGTATGTGGATGTGGGATTAAACTTTTAGGAAACTTTGTATCGGGATTTTCACGCATATTTAGGAATCACAACACGAATTGAGTTGTAGTGGATCATTTGACGAGGTCGGCTCACTTGGAAGATTCGCAGAGATTTCTTTCGGCATAAGATTATTCAAGCTACATGTTGCACCTATAGTGACCGTGTCAGATATTCGCGTTTCTACTACACATTCCTAGGAAGAGCTACTGAAGGCTTGAGAAACCAGACTCAAGTTTAGTAATGCTTTGCACCTCCAAACCAATGGATAAGCAGAAAAACTATTTGAACTTGGAAGATATGTTGAGTAGGAACTTGACAAGTGTTAGTTATGGTTGTGTTTGCTCACTGTGATTAGATGGCTCGCAAGTGACAAGGATTTTTCTTTCAGAGTTTTGTATGAACAGAGATAAGAACACCTTTTAGTTAAATTAGGTCGGGGAGCTGTTTATTGAAGGTCCGGAATTGATTACAGTGACTAATGGATTAGTTATCATTATGGAAGAGAAACTTTGAAATTTTAGACCGAGAATTTGTGTGTTCCATATGGCGTCCTTGTACAGCAGTGTTAGACATTTTGGCATATAAGGAAGGTTTAGTTCGCGATACGTTAGACCTTAGATTCATTCTTATCCGTATGATTATTTTACTTATTCCATTATGCCTTCTGATACGTTTTGACACTCTGATATATGCCACTAGTACAAAAATGAGATTTAGTCACACATGCTGTTTTTCGAACAGCCACACAGTCGCCTTTTTATGTGACTAAATGTATCAAAATAAAAAAAACAGCCACACTTGATCCGACTTGTGTGACCATTTCGGAATTACATCCGAGGCTACAGCCACACATTTGAATATTTTCGTGACTATACGTATCTGGTAATTAAAATTTTGATTTTTTAGTCACTTATAATTTGGGATGTGTGACGGATACAAATAAGGTTGAAACATTAGTCACACTATATATATACATATGTGACAAATATATGTCACCCAATTGAAAAGTGTGACCAAAATCCATATATGGTCACACGAAGTAATTGTGTATGTGGCTAAATCATATGCTCAAGTTTGTCACACATTATTTAAGCGTGACTGCTAGTTTTTGTTGAAAATTTAGCCACATATGAATTTGAAATGTGTGACAACTGAAAAGTAAGTTTGAAGCATAGTCACGATATGCATTTAAAAGTGACAAATATATGTCACACACTTGAACAGTGTGACCTAATGTCATATATGGTCACACTAAACCATAGGTATACATGATTAAGTGTGACCATAATTCGATACAAATGGTCACGTAAGTTAATATGTGTGTCTAAAGTTAAGTGTGTGTTTGCCTGCCTATTCCTAATGTGTATGGTCACACTTAATTGTAGCACAATCATGTGACTATAGGCTATACAATAGTCACACCATACCACAAATGTGCATCTAAATTATGTTTATGGCCACATTATAAGGGTATTATATGTGACCAATACATTGAAAATAGTCACATTGTGAAATATTCATGTGACTAATATGTATAGCAAAATGTGAACTCAGTTATCATTAACCTTGATATTAGTCACATTGAGTGTTTGTGTGACTAAATTCAAGATGTTACATATGGTCACATGAAGTATTTATTTAGGTGTCTAAATCATAGAGTCATATTTTGAGTTCAGACTGTTAGTCATGACTCTTCATTTAATTTCCCCCATTACAATGCTGGGATTTTATAGTCTATCTAGTTTAATGCAGTAGTATGTAAGTATGTTACTTTCCCCTAGGAACCAGATTACTTGACTTTCTAAAGTCAATTTTTAACTTTATAATGAAGTAACATGTTACTAAAGTGCCTGGAAGTGCATATACATGATAAATGGAAACTGCAAATACAATAAAGTTTGACTACAAGTTAACATATAACAGTGAAAACCACAAAAAAATTCATTGCCATTGAAAAGCTTGACTTTTTTGAGTCAAAATCCATTACAACAGGCTAAATTACAGGAACAACTATTTAATACTAAAACAGATATTCATCTAACATTACTAACTTTACAATACCAGCTGTAACCTTGCACTTAGCCTTGAGCAGCAGTCTTAACTTCAACCAGCAGGGTTAACTATTACACTAGCAGTCTTAATGCAGCATGACATGCTTCACTTGGATTTTCGTATAACAATACCTTCAATGTCAGTTCGATAGTAGTCACTTCGTGATTCCTTGCCCAAGTCTTCTTTATATACACGTGGCAATATTTTTTCATCTTGCTCGTGAATGACTGTACTAAACTCCTCATCGACTTCGTCATATGTATCTTTGTAATTCTTGGTAGGTGTTTTAAAGACAATGGACAAATTTTTATGTACCTGGTCTTTCACATAAAACACTTGTGTTGCTTGTGACGCTAATATGAACGGATCATCCTTGTGGCCGAAAGTATTCAGGTCTACCAACGTATAACCAAGAGTATCACGTTTGACCCCATGAGTTTTGCGATTAACCCAATTACATTTGAAAAGAGGAATGTGCCTGAAACGGTAATCTAGTACCCATATCTCTTGTAAAACCCCATAATAAGATGTTTTTTTTATGGTTTCAACTTCTTTTTTGGATATGTGCACATCTACTGACTCAACACTAACCCCACTGTTCTGGTAAACTATGCCATCATTACTTTTCGTACGAAATGTATACCCATTGATGTTATACGCCTCGTATTTCACTACGCTGGCGCGTGGTCCAAATGATATCCACCTCACAGTTTCTGATACACTGTCATTGGATATCGCTAACTCTCTCTCAACCTGAATTTCATTACAAGTATATATTACTTTTAAATTGCAGGAACAACAAACAAACAATTAAAGAATAGGAGTGTTTGGGATAATGAAATGGTGTGCTGGTCGACCTCTATCTAATGTCATATACAGGAGGGACAATTATGATGATAGCAACAAACAAAAAATTATAAACAACATACAAGTAATTACCTCTTCGAGTAACCACTTAGCAAAAGATTTACTGTGCTCATTCTCCAGCAATGCAATTTTTTTACCCGGGTTTTTTCTTTTCAAAACTTCCTTGTGTCGCCTGAAACAAATAAATGTCTTTGATTATTATATTTGATAGAACATTTTAAGCAACGAAATCGACATGTGTTAGTGATACTTACTCGATATACGGTTGAATTTCATCCGTATTTTGTATTACATACAAATGTGCTTTCTGAAAGGATTCTCTGGAAACTTCACTAGGTTTGCCGGCCGACAATGGATTTCCGTCCTCATCTTCATTGGTTACATGTTTATCAGCTGGGATACCAATAGTTTTCATGGTTTTATGATATTCGCTAAAAAACTCTATTGTTTCTTCCGCGATAGTCTCCTCGGCAATGCATCCCTCTGGTCTATTTCTGTTTCGCACATGTCCTTTAATAACCTTCATACATCTTTCGAAGGGATACATCCACCGAAAGCATATAGGACCACATAATTTTACCTCCCTAGTTAGGTGCACAGTCAAGTGTATCATAATATCAAAAAATGACGGAGGAAAGAACTTCTCGAGTAGGCACAGTGTAACAACAAGTTCTTCTTGCATCTTATCTAGTTCTTGCAAGCTGATTTCTTTCCTACATATAGATTTAAAGAAAAAGCAAAACCTGATAATAGCATATTGTGTGGGCTGGTGCATGACTCAACGTATAGCAATGGCGAAAAACTCTCGCATTAGCATGTGATAGTCATGCGATTTAAGGCCAATGAGCTTCCTATCATTCAGGCTGACCAAACTAGAGAAATTTGAACAATAGCCTTGTGGTACCCTGATGTTACTTAATGTTTCACAAAAGATGTCTTTTTCATCATTCGTTAATGTGTAACCTGCTGGAGGTAGTGTTGTTTTGTCTGCTTCTTGCCTAGCAACGAACTCTTCTTTTATCCCCAACTCTTCCAGATCCAGTCGAGCATTCATTCCATCTTTTGTCTTTCCAGGAACATTCAGCAAAGTTCCGAGTAGACTCTCACCAACATTCTTTTCTACATGCATGAAGTCAATACAATGCGGAACAGAATGATGCCTCCAATACCTTAGCTTTCGATACCAAATGTTGAATTTCTTCCAATATGCTTCATTTGCTTTGCTTGAACTACCCTCTTCTTCTGTTGTTTTCCTTTTCTGCTTTTTAATCTTCCCACCTCTGCCTCTGGTATCTTGATCTTGGTTTTTCGAGTTTTTTCCTTTTCCCCACTTATTTTCAATATGTTGTACCTCGTTGTATATTTGTTCCCCGGTCAATGGATTTGGAGCATGACGTGGTTCTTCTTGTCCATTAAACGCCTTCCTTTGCGTTCTGAACGGATGGTTGTATGGTAGATATCGTCTGTGTCCAGCATAACTTTGCTTGGATGAGGCGGAAAGTCTAACACAGTGTGTATCTTTCCCACATACTACACAACCTTTGAATCCACTGTATGGGCAGCCACATAATGTACCAAGTGCAGGGTAATCATTTATCGTCCATAACACAACGGCACGCAGATTAAAGTTTTCTTTTTTAGAAGCATCGTATGTATCAACCCCTTCCTCGAATAAGGTTTGCAGATCATCAACCAACGGTTCTAAAAATACATCGATATCATTTCCCGGGTATCTCGATATCAATACCGAAAGCATGATAAACTTTCTTTTCATACACAACCATGGAGGAAGGTTGTATATGACAGATAAAACTGGCCATACACTGTGATGCCTATTTCCTGAGTTGACGTCAACCCCATCAGCCGATATTCCTAGCCGTAGATTTCTCGGATCTTCAGCAATTTCGGGGAATTTTTCATCTATGGTACGCCATGCCTGTGAATCTGCTGGGTGACGTAAAACACCATCTGTTATCCTCCTTGTTGCGTGCCATGTTAGATCTTCTGAAATACTTTCTAACTTAAAGAGGCGTTGCAGTCTTGGTATAATTGGAAAGTACCACATTACCTTTGCCGGAATATTTTCGTACACTTTATGTGTCTTACTATCCACCTTCCATCTTGATGTCCCACAAGTTGGACAAACAGTCAACTCCTTGTTAACCTTCCAGTAAAGAATGCAGTTGTTGCTACATACATGTATCTTTTTGTATCCTGATCCCATCATTCTCACTAGCTTTTTTGCCTCATAAGTTTTTTCAACCATTTCGTTACCAGCAGGTAGCATCTTTTTCAACAATCCTAGTAATTCAGTAAAGAACTTATCAGAAGCTCCATACTTACCCTTCAAGTTGAGTAGTTTAACTATTGCGGACAACTTTGTGAAGTCAGGACATCCTTCGTAAAGTGGCTTCTCCGCGTCTAATAATAGTTGTTGAAACTTGGCAAGGTTATCCTCATCAAAACATTCTTTTGCACCATTAACCATGTTCACTGTTGCTGGGCCATCTGTTGGAATTTCTGGAACGAAATCCATGTCGAAATCCGTGTCGTCAACAAACTCCTCTGTTGTAGCATTAACAGGTATTTGGGCAGTTGTTGCTTGCTCATCATTTTCTCCATGTTTATCCCATTTTGTGTAGCTTTGATTAATCCCGTGGCAGAATAAATGGAACTGCACATCCTCCACTTTATGCTCTATGCGGTTTAAACATGAGATACACGGACATGGCATCTTAAGCTGTTGTTTATTACCTCGTGGGTCGATGTTCATCATCTTCTGCAAGTTGTGTTCTGTATACTTAATAAACGCGTGTACTCCAGCAATATATTGTTTCTTGGTCCTACTAGTTTTCATCCAAGACTTGTCCATGGTATTGTTGAGGTCAAATGGTAACGTATGTATCCTACAAGTCACAAATTAAACCAATATAAGCATCAAATCATTTGTGCATAAGTAACCCAAGTATTTACCACTACTAGTACAAAAGGTACTGCTGCTAGTGAAATTTAGTACTGCTAGTATAAAGTTAGTACTGCTAGTACCAGTCACAAATTAAACCAATATAAAATTGTAAATGTTTGATACGTTTGGGCCTAACTCTAATGTGGGATAAAATGTTTATTTTGAAAATATTACAACCATACATTAGTAAAATCTAGTATTAATGGTTTTTGTTGCAAAGTGAAAATTAAAATAATACTCTGTTAGTATAGTATTAATGGTTTTTGTTGCAACCTTGCAACTTGCAACTTGCAAGTAATTATGGGGAAGGCTATTTCATCATTACACACTATTCACATTGCTAGGCTCGATACATCTTCCTTCCTCTAGGTGTTTCTTGATTGTTGTTGTATATAAAGCAACATACCTCTCATAATTTTCATCTCTTCTTAACAAACCAAAATAAAATTTAAAAATTACAAAAAATCTCAAAATTTTTTGTTATCAAAATCATATATGGAAACTAAACTAGTGATTTGTTCTGAATTGGCAACAGTTGTAAACTCAAAGCTTGTGAAAGACATGATGCTAGTTTACTATGAGCGACAGGTTGAAGCTACTTCCAAGGAAGTTCATGATTTGAGGCACAAGGTTTCTGAGAAAAGAATGCTGATAAACAATAGGGATAAGATGATCAAGGAGTTAGAGCTTTTATATGGTTTTGATTCTGCTCTTGAAAGCATTGCTGATTTAAGGAGGATGCAAGAGGAGGACATGATGGCATCTGATAGGTTGCTTGTTGATATTGCCCAAAAGCATAAGCGTCTAGGTGATTTGGGCAACTTTATCACGAAGCTTGGATCAATGAACTACTGATGTGGTTGATATGTTAGTTGACTATGTTTATGTCTTTTGTGTTTTGTGGTGTCATGGTTGATGTTGTTGGTAGTCTTTCTGATGTTGTTGTGTTTTGTGGTGTCATCGAATGGTAATGCGATAGATGTATGATATGATGTTAAATATTAATGCAGCTATGTTAATGTCAATATTATTTTCTAACAGCCTTTTGATTTGTAAAGTTACAATGTCAAGTGTTTAGTACTGCCTAGTTCCAAAAATGCATATACTTAAGAAAGTCAAACTTTGTTTATTACACCTAAATGCAGGAAGTTACCTACACATACCAACCAAGCCTTTAATGGCATTTACTTATACATTGAACTATGTGATCCTCTTTACTTTAAATGGCCATTACATAAACACAACATTACACACAACATTACACCATCAAAAACCTGTCAAACACTAAACCTCATCCACAATGACTTCCAAGCCAAATGTTATTGAAATATCCTCTGATTCATCAGGACTAATGTCTCCTAAACCTGATTGGAATTTCCCCTACCCTCCTACAGGTAGCTTTCATAAGAGAATACCACCTAAGGGAAAGGTTGCTGACTCAAGCTCTGACGATTTTAGCTCCTTTAACAGTAGCTTTTTTAATGATAGCTTGGTTTCTAGCTATCATTCAACATCTGAAGATGAAGCTGTCTCAAAAAAAGCCACAATGTCCAAAAACCCTCCTCCAGTTCACACTCTGTCAATCCCAGGAAAAAGGGAACAAGTTCTATGCCTACCAAATCAGGCAAGTAGGGAAGAAATCCAAGCAAAGAAGAGAAAGGGAAAAGGCCCAATTGAACTCACTAAGGGTAAAGGGAAAAGGACAATTAGCTGAGCTTTACTAGTCTTGATGTTATGATGCTACTGTAATAAGTACTATGTTTTCTCCTTGTATGTAATCAACTATGCAATCAACAATGCATCTATGTATGCAGAATTTTGTTATGTAATAACAGTTGGTTTTTCAAGTTGAAGATTCTATTTTTCATTCATGTTAAACCCAAAATACAACTTTAAAAAACTATATATCCTACAAGTCACAAATTAAACCAATATAAGCATCAAATCATTTCCTAATTATTGCATAAAAGAATGATTTCCTAATTAAAAAAATTACCTAATTTAGATCTAAATGAACCTCTCTCCGTTGTTGATGGCCGGACCGGCGAGTGGTAGATGGTGAGTGGTGACTGTGATTGGTTACTGGTGAACGGTGGATGGTGAGTGGTGGCTGTGATTGGTGAGAAATGTGCGAAATTTGAAATTTGCTTAAAAAAATATAGGGGTCTTTAATTTTGAAATTTGCTGAAAAAAATATATATGGGTGGGTTTTTTTTTTAAATATGGGGGGCTTTAATTTTGAAATTTGTTGAAAAAAAATGGGGGCTTTTTAAAAATTTTGGGGAGGGAAATACCAAAAAGGAAGCCACAGGTATCGAACCTGTGACCTCCCCTTCACAACACCAACAACTCAACCATCTCCGCCCTTGGGTCTTTTTCGATTATACCTTCTTTTGTATTCCTCTTATAGACTATCTATTTTATTAAAGAAAATTGTTACAAAATCCAAATATCTTCTATACAAAGTTAAACATGTTAGTACAACGTTAAACCTAGCAACACTAATAGAGACACAAGCAGTAATAACATTATTTCCTTTTTGCTTGTCTGAAGATCTTTCTCAGTAACTCTCTTGCCATTACTGAGTCTTCATCAGTAACTGTCAGCTTAGCATCTAACATAACAAATAAGCTAGCTGCCTTTAATGGATAATCTTTTTCTATCAGCATGTAGACATCCACTCCATTCTTTGTAGATACATGGTGAACACCACATGTATCATACAGTCTCCATTTTGTACTCAACTCATGAGCTCGAAAATTCCATAAGATATCGTTTGGATCAGGTTCATACAACCTCTTCAATTCCACCCATAGCTCCTTCTCTTTTTCTTGCATACGATATGTAGATCTGAACATTTCTTTAACCAGACTCCATAGATTGTCCAAGTCTTCTCTATAAAAAATCTTCAGCATATCTTCAAAATACTTATAAATTTCTGAGTGTCCTCCTAGCCTGATTATCTTCCAAGCTTTCCCAAATGTATCTTTGTGTATCTCCAAATCAATAATTGGAAGTTTAGCTTGAATAGGATGATGAACATCCAATGCTTCTGGGATTATAACAATCATATGCTGCTTGGATCTTTCGTCAGTTAATTCCTCTGCTGTTTCTTCTTCATCTGCTGTAGGTACTTCTTCACCAATCTTCTGTTTCTTTGAAGATTCAGACTCCAATATTATACCATATCTTCTTGTAGTTCTACATGGTTTTTTTGTTCCCATGGGAGTAAATGTATTCACTCTTGTGTAAACCCTTTCAAACTCACTCTTGATCTCCTCAAAACTTCTACCTTGGAACTACTTCCTTTTGTATCCAGCCATGTTCATCATGTAAACACACATGGTGTGTCTTTGCTGAGCTTTACTAGGTGGTTTACTCCTCTTTTCTTTGGCTTTTTGTTCTACAGCAGACTTTCTTCTGGAATTTATTAGTTCAACAAGTTGTCTTGACTTCTCATCAATGGACAACACTTCATCTCCTCTGACTTTACCTAACTTTTCCTTTAAAACTTCATCAGCATCAATCATATACTGAACTTCTTGAGCGTGATCAAACATTGCTTCAGTTGCTTGATTTGCAAGTCTTGTTTGATCAAGGAAATATGCAATATCAACAATTTCTGATGTTTCATCTTCCTGTGCTTTATTAGCTACCTCTGCATCAAAACTAATCTGAGCAAGAACACTCTTCTTGTCCTTCTTTGGTGGCTCTTCTTCAATCATAATGCCCTTTACTTTATCTGCCCTTTGCCTTCTATCATACACATCCATATCTTGTTGATGAGAAGTACCAATATTTTCAGCATCCAAATCTTCTTCACCCATATCTTGCCTCACCTGAAACTCAACATTCTGTTCAACCAAAGAAATATTGGGGTCTTGATCAATATCAGCTGTCTTCCTCCCCTGTTTGGAAGAAACATCCATGTCATCATCATCTAAGCTTGTAGACTCCACAATATTTGCCTTTCTCTTTGCTTCAAGTGACTTGACTTTAGACTGCAATTTCTTCACTTTTTCAATGACCTTCTTGTAAGCAGTACTATACAACTGCTTTATCTCCTTGAGTGCTTGCTTTGTCTCCTTGAGTTCTTGCTCTGTCTCCTTGAGTTCTTGCTTTGTCTCCTTGAGTTCTTTCTCCAACCCAGTCACCCTTTGAGTCAATTTGGTACAAATATCCATCAATTCCATTAGTGACACACTGCCCTCATCACTTCCAGGTGTGTTACCTCCCGATCGAGGTAAATCATGGGGCATTTCCCCCATATTTGGTTGTGAGGCTGATTGAGAACCAGATGAACCTGTGGGTGTGTGATGGGACTCAACTGGGCTTGTTGATCCTTCACCCTAAATGTTTTAATTTTGAAACAACATTGTTTCAAAAAGTGGAACTACTATCCCATTAAACCCCCTAGAAGCCATGCTCATGTTACTGAACAGTTTTTGAGTAAGGCAAGGAGTTGGATAAACAATTTTATGAGATAGAAGCAAACTTTTTCGTATATTCAAAACCGTTTGTATAAACCTTGGATACATTAAAAACTTGTATTTTTTATCCACATTTTTCACCATACCATCAAAAATTAATTTTGAAAAGTTAAAAGTCCTGTTTGTTGCTAATCAAATGAGAGCAGTTGCAATATTGCTGCTGAATTGCTCCCATGCGGTTTTCTTTGGACTTAAACAATGAAGGATGGTATGTATGAAGAATCTCCATTGTGGGTCAAAACATCCTTTTTGAAAAGTCAGAATTTGAGAAGATGTGTCATACCCCATTCTGGAAAGGTGATGAAAAATTTCAGTATTACGCAAAGAACTAATACCATTTTCATCTGCTAAATGGAGATGCCTCCTAACAGATGCCTCAGTAATAGTTATTATTCTGCCATAAACTGTTGCAATTAACTCTTTGTCTCCATTGTCAAATGTATTGGTAGTAACAGACCGCCAAAACTGTTTGATTTGAGAGACATAGATAGTAGGATCGACTGTAAGAGCATACCTGATGTGGGTATTGTTTAGAAAATCTATTATCTGGTGGAAGCGTTGACTCCCTTCTGGTTTCTCCAAGAATGCAACCTGGTTATGCGTATCACAAAACTCTAAATTTGCCATGAAAATTGAGTAAATGCTTGATTAGAGTGCTGGGTTATAATTGGACCTACTTCAATTAATTGTTTCTCAAGTTTGAAGAAATGGTATAAATTGTATAAAGAAAGAGAGTTATCCAATTTATGAAACCCTACTCTGTTCTAGAGTTTTTTTTAAGAGTTAAAGTAAAGTAATGAAAGTAGGTGGTCCCATTTCTCCATAATAAATACACACTAAAAACAAAGGTTCTTTTCGACATTAACTCATTTGATTTTTGTCTTTATTCACTTTACTTCACTATGAAAGTTGGGACAAAGAAAACGAACACACATAATTTTAGTTTCACTCCATTTCATTCCCTTTCATCTAAAAAAAACTTGAGAACATAGTGTAAATAAAGCGAAGTAATTGACAATAGTTACCCCAATGGTTAGAAATAAACCACGGTTAAAACCCAGAAACGGCTACCCAGTACCCAGCAGTACAACGTTTTACTCTAGCAGAACAAAAGTTTTCCTAGCAGTAATAACTTTGTGCATCCACTCCATTCTCAGACAATTAATTAAACATCAAATACTTCATTAATATTTTTTAAGGCTACAAGTATGTACATCTAATTATCCAACCTAAATACTAAACATACTAAAAAAAAAAACCATCATCCTAAACTGCTTCACTCCATTTCACCCCAACTTGTTAGAACCAGAGCTCTCTTCCCTGCTTCCCATCAATTTCTGGCTTTCCTTGAGTCGTTTAAACACAATTTCAAGATCGCTAACCCTCTTTTCTAGATTATAAGGGTCCTGAAACCCATCTTGTTGCTCCCCCTGGTTTTGCAGCACAAACCCATTTTGCTGCTCCACCACAATTTGCTGCTGATCCTCTTCTTTTTGCTGCACCACCTCCTCCTCTTCACCTTCCTCCTCCTCTTCCTCTTCATCTTCTTCCTCCTCCTCCCCGTAGTCACGCAATCCCCAAACCTCATCCCAGTAAAAGTCTTGCGCATGCAGCCAGTTCAAAATTTGACCCCTCATCCACGTATCTACCTTCCTATACGACCCATATTCTGCAATGGGTTCATCCCCGAAAGCAATTAACACTGCGTCAAACAGCAAATTGTTGTTTAACACCCACTCGTACTCTTCAGCATCATTTTTAAAGGTA
Source organism: Artemisia tridentata subsp. tridentata (assembly GCA_021014915.2). Classification (NCBI taxonomy): domain Eukaryota; kingdom Viridiplantae; phylum Streptophyta; class Magnoliopsida; order Asterales; family Asteraceae; genus Artemisia; species Artemisia tridentata. Next base: position 340,359,778 of record CP139504.1, read on the forward strand.
ACATTATTATTTGCTGCCATTGTAGAAGTTTTCTTTGAATTGAAAGGGATATATATATGTGTTTGTGTGTGTTCTTTGGTATATAGTCGATAGGTATAAATAGGCTGGAGAGGTAGATGACCCAAGACTTTAGGCGGGAAAAGGGATCGACGGCGCGCGCCAAAAGTAAAGTGTCAATTGAAGTTTTACGATTTCCTTTTACCAAGTATTGACTTTCCATGTATAATGAGTTGATGCAACAACAAGTTGTATATCATGCTTTGTGAATAATAAACTTCCAAACTCAATATTTCCAACTATTGATCAAGTGGTGGTTTGGTTTAATTAAGAGTGACAAGATGTGTAGAAAAAAAAAGAATAATAGTTAAAAAATAAATAAATAAATAAATAAATTAAAAAAAAAAAAAATTTAATGGTGTTGACGTGGCGGTGAAAACCAACTATAGCTGACGGTTCGGGTTCGTGGCGGGTTTTAGTGTACCCGTACCCGAACCCGTTTATAATATACCCGTACCCGCCCCATATCCCACCGGATACCCGATTAATATTATCCATCGGTTTTTCGGGTTTCCCCGCGGGTATCGAGGTTATCCATAATTAAAAGTTAAAGAAAATGAATATCGTATCAAACGATTTAACGCAACATATCGCAACGCAACGTACTCGGCACGATATTCACCAAAAAAATCAAATGCGCAAGAGGTTTCAAAAGTTAATCATTCTCATTTCAAAAAATAATCTCATTTTAGCCTTTTAAAAGGGTTTGGTATCCTCATTCGTGTGACGGTAGAGAACACGGACTCACGAGCACTCACTCCAAAAAAACGAATAACCGAATTAATAGTTGAGAAGAGTATTGACAATAACTCGAGTCGAGACGAGATGACGAAAACAAGTCTAAGAGATAACTAACAACAAACATATCAAATAAGATGAGTCGATTGGTAATCGTCTGTATTTTCCCATAAGCCCGTTTATTAGTACAAGGTATACTCGTTTTATGATTTAAAACAAGTTTGGACTTACGACAAAATTAATCTTTGGAAATAACAAAATTTCGCCAAGACCCTTTCATTTATCGAACGTTTCCAATTCAAAAGACTTTATTGAAAATCAATTTCCCGAGTAATTTATAATATAACGAGTATTTATATAAACCCTAAACCCTAAACCATAAACGCTAAACCAATCCGTAACTCAAACAATAACCAAACGAATAGTCCAATAAATCCAAATATGTTAGTGTACGGGTAGCATGTCTCGAATAGTCCAATATCCCTCGTGTGTTCCGTTTTTATCCCAAATGTCACACGAAAGGTTTTCAAAATCGAGATCCTACTTAAGATCCTATGGTAAAGATCCCGATCTTTACCATAGGATCTTAAGTAGGATCTCAATTTTGAAAACCTTTCGTGTGACATTTGGGATAAAAACGGAACACACGAGGGATATTGGACTATTCGAGACATGCTACCCGTACACTAACATATTTGGATTTATTTGACTATTCGTTTGGTTATTGTTTGAGTTACGGATTGGTTTAGCGTTTATGGTTTAGGGTTTAGGGTTTAGGGTTTATATAAATACTCGTTATATTATAAATTACTCGGGAAATTGATTTTCAATAAAGTCTTTTGAATTGGAAACGTTCGATAAATGAAAGGGTCTTGGCGAAATTTTGTTATTTCCAAAGATTAATTTTGTCGTAAGTCCAAACTTGTTTTAAATCATAAAACGAGTATACCTTGTACTAATCAACGGGATTATGGGAAAATACAGACGATTACCAATCGACTCATCTTATTTGATATGTTTGTTGTTAGTTATCTCTTAGACTTGTTTTCGTCATCTCGTCTCGACTTGAGTTATTGTCAATACTCTTCTCGACTATTAATTCGGTTATTCGTTTTTTTTGGAGTGAGTGCTCGTGAGTCCGTGTTCTCTACCGTCACACGAATGAGGATACCAAACTCTTTTAAAAGGCTAAAACGAGATTATTTTTTGAAATGAGAATGATTAACTTTTGAAACCTCTTGCGCATTTGATTTTTTTGGTGAATATCGTGCCGAGTACGTTGCGTTGCGATATGTTGCGTTAAATCATTTGATACGATATTCATTTTCTTTAAATTTTAATTACGGATAACCTCGATACCCGCGGGGAAACCCGAAAAACCGATGGATATTATTAATCGGGTATCCGGTGGGATATGGGGCGGGTACGGGTATATTATAAACGGGTTCGGGTACGGGTACACTAAAACCCGCCACGAACCCGAACCGTCGGCTATAGTTGGTTTTCACCGCCACGTCAACACCATTAGATTTTTTTTATTTTTTATTTTTTTTAATTTATTTATTATTATTATTTTTTTTTAACTATTATTCTTTTTTTTTCTACACATCCGATCTTGCCACTCTTAATTAAACCAAACCACCACTTGATCAATAGTAAAGGGGCAATTAATCCCTTTACCGATCAATTGTAAACAGACAAAAAAGTGAGTAAACCCTAATCAAAACACACATTCTTCTTACTCCCACGGCGGATTCCCACAGGTAACAGTAGGATCCTGGGGCAATTAAACCAAACCACCACTACTTGATCAATAGTAATGGGCCAATTAATCCCTTTACCGATCAATTGTAAACCGACACAAAAATCAATAAACCCTAATCAAAACACACATTCTTGATTCTTCTTATTCCCACGGCGGATTCCCACGGGTAACAGTAGGATCCTGGGCCACCTTTCATTTCATCTTTGTCTTTTAATTTAGCTAATGGTAATAGTTTGAAAAACAGACGTGGCAAACAAAAACACGCAAACAATGAATCCAAATGACAACAAAGGTATGTTTTTTAATGTTTTCACATATCAGTTGATGATTCATTGTACAATAATTAGTAACAGGCTTTTGATCTATAAATGGTGATGTTTGGGGTTGTTGTTACCGATTCTAATGTAAAGCTGTGTGAATTTATTGTTGAATGTAAAGCTGTGTGAAGTTTTAATTTATTCAAGTTTATGCTTTAACAGGTTCAAAGACAAAAATCCCTAGGTCCAAATTCAAAATCATTTCCAACAAGGTATATAGTAAAGTTGTTATGTGTTTGTGGCTAAAGTTGTATACCTTAATTATACCATTAATTAATTTTTTTGAAACAAATGGTATGTTGAACTATTAGGAGGTATGGGAAAACACAGATTGAAGAGAAAGAGCCCTTTCTATTTCTCTAGCGATGAAGAATCTGGTGATGCTGACACAAAAGGTGTGAATTTATTGTTGAATGTAAAGCTGTGTGAAATTTTAATTTATTCAAGTTTATGCTTTAACAGGTTCAAAGGAAAAAATCCAAACAACAACAACAACAAAAAACCCAATCCCGCCGGGGCAGGGTATGGGGGAGGTAGGCTGTAGACAGACCCTACCCCTACCCCAAGGTAAACCCAGGAGTAGAGAGGCTGCTTCCAAAGAGACCTCCGGCACTAGGTCCAAATTCAAAATCATTTCCAACAAGGTATACTAAAGTTGTTATGTGTTTGTGGCTAAAGTTGTATACCTTAATTATACCATTAATTAAATTTTTTGAAACACATATGGTATGTTGAACTATTAGGAGGTATGGGAAAACACAGATTGGAAGAGACAGAGCCCTTTCTATTTCTTTAGCGATGAAGAATCTGGTGATGCTGACACAAAAGGGGTAATAATGGTCCATTTAATAAGTGTTGTTTCGCTACCTTTATCACATTCTCAAGACTTAATCCATTATATATACTCGTTCAACTTGTAGGTATAAAAATAAATTTACTCAGGATATTGTCTTGGGACTGCCGTATAATTAAGAAGATGTACCAACCGATGGCCGTGAAGAAGACTTCTCGTACATTAAATGTGTTGAGAATTATGTAAAGGTGGTGATCATATCGACTATTATGAACTAGCTAGAGGATAATTAGTTTAATATGGTACGTAGTAGCAGTTATGAGTAAGAAGATGTACGTTGTATCAACCGATGGCCGTGAAGAAGACTTCTCCTACATTAAATGTTGGGCCATGAAGAAGACTTATCGTACATTAAATGTTGTGCTGAGAATTATGTAAAGGTGGTGATCATCTCGACTATAACTAGAGGATAATTAGTTTAATATGGTACGTAGTAGCAGTTACGAGTAAAAAGATGTTGTATCAACCGATGGCCGTGAAGAAGACTTCTCGTACATTAAATGTGTTGAGAATTATGTAAAGGTGGTGATCATCTCGACTATTATGAACTAAAGGATAATTACTTTAATATGGTACGTAGTAGCAGTTCTGATATTTTATTTGGATAAATGTAATTATTAATGGTGCAGTAACTGGTAACTAGTGTAGTTTAACTCTGTATCTATTTTATAACTTTAATGATAGTATTTTGGTTTGTTAAATGGTAGCAATTTGTGTTCTTGATGTGATGATTGCACAGTTAGATTTTATGGTAGCAGTTTCTGTTGTTGATTTGATGATTGCACATATTTATTTAATGGTAGCACTTTGTGTTCTTCATTTTTCATGTTGGTTTATGTGATTTAATGGTAGCAGTTTGTGTTAAATGGTGTCAAGTTGTGTTCATGATTTTGGTGTAATTGTGTAAATTTGAGTTCTTGATTTGATATGCAGTTTGTGTTCATGATCTTTGTTCTAGATCTTGGTTCATGATTTGCGATTAAGATAATGATATATAACATTTGGAGCCAAAATTTTGATAATGGTAGCAGTTTGTGTTCTTCATTTTTTATGTTGGTTTATGATTTAATGGTAGCAGTTTGTGTTAAATGGTGTCAGGTTGTGTTCATGATTTTGGTGTAATTGTGTAAATTTGAGTTCTTGATTTGATATGCAGTTTGTGTTCATGATCTTTGTTCTAGATCTTGGTTCATGATTTGCGATTAAGAAAATGATATATAACATTTGGAGCCAAAATTTTGATTTTTTCAAGTTTATGCTTTACTAAACAGGTTCAAATTTAAGGCAAAATTTTAAAATAATTCAATTGTTATTTTGAAATTAGAATTTGGAGCCAAAATTTTGATCCAAAATTTTGAAATCGCCTAATTAATTAGAAGCGGGTACCAAGAATAAGGTACGATTCATCTTCTTATACCCTCTTTTCTCTCCTAAAAAAAAAAAAAAAAAAAACTGCAAAGAAAACACAATAATCAATTCTTATATCACCATTACTCTCAAAGCCAGAATCATTTTCTTGTACCCATTGTTACTCAAGAGTCATGGGAATTCAACCCATTGTTGATAATCATCTTTTGCTTCCTACTGATAATGAACATGATGATAACAACATAGACTATGAATCCGAAAAGTATTCTGATGAGGAAGATCTAGATGCGCCTGGAACCAACCAATCAGATCGGATACTAGCTAAGAGAGGCATGACCAGGCTATTTATGTTTCGCATGAAATATGGCAACCCTGGTGGAATAAAGCTCAAGGTAACCTTCGATGCATTGAATAGGGTATCAGGGTTACACAGAGCACTGTTTACGAGTTTTTTAGGAGATCTGGTTCGTGAGCACATAGGTTTGAAGAATCTTTCCTGGAGGAATGTGAATAAAGAAGAAAGAGATAAACTATGGACTGACATCACTGTACATATATACTACTGTATTTTTTAACCCAGTACTACATAATTTTATCTATGCAGTTACATTATGTGCAACTAATTAACAACATTGTGTTAATCTTTGCAGCGATATTTGGATATTGACGTGACATTCAGAAAATTGGTAATGACTCGTCTTGGTAAACTGCTAAGGACTTTCAGAACGAAGCTCAGAGAAGAATACATCTTGCCCCACCTAAATACACCTTCCAAACTGAATGAAGTCCCGGCCAAGTATAGTCGATTTGTGAAATCAGAAGACTGGGTCGAGTTTGTAAACAACACGACCACCGATGAATACAAGGTTTTAATTAGTCATCTTTATTTAAGTCTATATGTCATTTCATAATTTTCAGTTTGCAACATTACCACATGTAAAAGCCTTATGATTTTGTGTTTTTAGAAGATAGCTGAAAAAGCTAAAATGTCGCGTTCCAAAAATATTTATCAGCATAAAATGGGACGAGGTGGATATGTTTATTTGAAAGAGAAAATGGTAAGATCACATGTGTATGCACCTTCATATTTTCGTTTATCGTGTTTTAACTTTACATGTGTATGCATTTGATGTTTATTAGATCGAAAATAAAGAGATTGAAGCAGATGAAGAACCCCCGCGTGGTATAATGTGGTTGAAAGGAAGGGTAAACAACGATGGCGAATTTCCAGATGATGAGATCACATCAGTGGGAGATACACTTGTAAGTTTGACTGCAAATTCTATTATTATGCTTATATACCAGCAGGATTAAATGTGTACTAGCAGTAGTAAATTGTGTACTAGCAGTGGTAAACACTAGCCATATTTGTAATTGAAGTTCATGAGCATCACTAACTCCATCTGAGCAGCATTGACACAAATAAGAGCATCAGTTACTCTAACAGCATCCAGAAGACTTTTAATCCCAACATTTCCTATATATTTTTTTTTTTTTGCAGAAAGAATCTGATGACCAGATCAAGAAATTGTCCAATGAGATTACAGAAACAAAAAGAATACTTACTCAACTGATGGCACAGTTGAGTCAACAAGGGGTGCAGTTAAATTTGTCATCTCAATTGCCAGTAGCCTCAAATGCAAGCCAACAAGGGTCTACAGATTCCCAATCGCAAGGAAATGTGTCTCCAACACAAGGAGTACCAACAGTATGTATTTCAACATGTTTCTTGTTATTCTTTTGTTTATATATAATTCAATGTTTGATACAAGCGTCTTTTGTTACTACAGGTTACACTGCCAACTACAATGCAAAAGAAAAGTGACAACAACTGTGGACCAACAGCACCATCGAAGCGCAAAAGTAATGTCTCTATTGAAGCCCTAAAGCAAGCTATGCCGGCGAAGAGTCAAAAGTCTTTAAATTATGGTACTTGAGAATTTGATTATGTACGACATTACAATTGTATATTCTGTTCAGTTATATACATTCGAGTTTTATTCAATTTCAAATTTCTTTTTGTTTATGATTCTATTTTATATATATAATATACTCATTCCAGCAGCACTAGCATAGTACTAGCAGTAGCAACTCTGCTCCAACAGTACTAACTTAAAAATACCAGTAATAACCCTGTGACTAAAAGATGCAGTCATGTATTATGGTCACACTTATCAACATTATTGGTCACTCTTTGTTTAATTCGATGTGTGACTAAATATTACAAAAGGCCACACAAACATAAAATTCAAGTGGCCATTGGATGATCAATAGTCACACAAAATACAAATTTCTTCACTTTAAATAGCATATGGTCACACTTATTAACACTTTTGGCCACTTTATGCTTATGTGTATGTGACTAAATACCCAAAACAAACATGCTTTGTGTGACTGAATATTACAAAAGGCCACACAAACTAAATATTCATGTGACCATTGGATGATCAATAGTCACACAAAATACCCATTTCTTCACTTAAAACAGCATATGGTCACACTTATTAACACTTTTGGCCACTTTATGCTTAATTGTATGTGACTAAATACCCAAAACAAACATGCTTTGTGTGACTAAATATTACAAAAGGCCACACAAACTAAATATTCATGTGACCATTGGATGATCAATAGTCACACAAAATACACATTTCTTCACTTAAAACAGCATATGGTCACACTTATTAACACTTTTGGCCACTTTATGCTTAATTGTATGTGACTAAATACCCAAAACAAACATGCTTTTTGTGACTAAATATTACAAAAGGCCACACAAGCTAAATATTCATGTGACCATTGGATGATCAATAGTCACACAAAATACACATTTCTTCACTTAAAACAGCATATGGTCACACTTATTAACACTTTTGACCACTTTATGCTTAATTGTATGTGACTAAATACCCAAAGCAAACATGTTTTGTGTGACTAAATATTACAAAAGGCCACACAAACTAAGAATTCATGTGACCATTGGATGATCAATAGTACACATTTCTTCACTTTAAACAGCATGTGGTCACACTTATTAACACTTTTGGCCACTGTTTTTTAAATTGTATGTGACTAACTCGAAAAAAACAACACACGATGTGTGACTAAATCATCACAAACGTCACATTTATTATATTTTTGTGTGGCCATAGGATGGGAAATAGTCACACATACTGATGAATTCAACAAAACTTGTGCCTAATTAGTCACACATATTCGGGTTTTGTTCACTCTTTTTCGATGAAAACGGCCACAAACTAAACAATGTGACCATATGATACCTACGGTGGCGCGACTTTTTGTCACACACACCCAAAAAAATGTGTGTGACTATATGCATATAGTCACGCATTTCCAGTGTGACGATAGGCAAGATCTGTACCAGTGTGCTTAGTTGATCATCGGTACGAATAGGTTACCCATCCCTTTATGAAACTATTGATGCGTTTGATAATTCGATGTGTGCTTCTCTGATTATTAACAAGTTCATAGTTCGTTCAGAATCTAGATAGAGTTGATAAAGTTTTATCGTTTAGCACTACCTCCGTATTTGCCACATGTGTATATGTGCTTCATGTATCTCTTAGTGAGATTACAACTATCATCTATTACGTATATGTTCCGTATTCGTTGGATCTAGTTTTATTATGAATTGTCTTTTGTTGAAGAGCCTGAGGCTATTTTGAAGCGTCAGGATCGGGTAATGAGAAATAAAACTATTCCATTTGTGCAGATGCTTTTGGTAGGACCTCTCCGAGCGTGAGGCTATTTATTATCATTTCTTTTCATGATTTGATACGTCTCCTTCTAACTTTTATGACTTCAAATTTCGAGCACAAAATTTTTATTTTAGATGGGAAGAATTATAACACCCTAAAATTTTAAACGAACATTTTACCACGAAAAAAAAAATCATTGTAGCAATGTCAATAGATAAATACAGTTTATCTAAGTTTCCTTTTTGTGCTCCGCACGTTTTTTTTTATCCTATTCAATCAAAAAAATTATTAGCCCATGATTAGTTCATTTGATTGTCTAATTATCTATTGATTATAAAAGAATATGAGTTGGGTCTTTGGTCAAATATAATTAGTCTATATACTTCGATACTTACCATAAAAATTACTTTTTTTAATCTAGTTAGATTAGTATAGAAGCTATGGGTTTTCTATATAATGTACTTTCTAATGAAGAACACTAGGCAATTTACATAATCCGATACAATGTACATACTGTTACTCTAGAAAGAATTATTTTGTATCTTTAATTAACGAGGAAATTCGCTGGCAATTGAATAATGTGGAAATAAAAGAGGTTTGGAAGAATAAGGAACAAGAGAGCAGCAACCAAAAACGTATAATATGTCAAATCCCTGACTTCTCGGCCATGATCCCTTCCTTCTTTTATTTCACACGCTTTAAGCTTACTCTTAATAGTCAATTACATCCTAATTTCCATTCACGTTTACAAAGAAGGAAACACAATATTTACCATCAATGTCGAGTCAAAGAAACGCGTACAATCCCGTTTTCTTCGAAATGCTGGTAGATCGAGGTCCATATATACCCTATCATAAATTAATCACCATATCCCTACACTAAAACACACATTGCCGCTGCAAAAGTATTCCTCAAACCTCGGCCATAAGCACTTTTAATAGCCCTCGCATCTTTAGTTTGTTAGCGATGATACAAAGAAACTTATAGAAAATATAGAACTTCGGATCGTGCTAGTGTTCGTCCATACATCATTTTGGGTTCACGTTGATCATTCAAAGTTAGAACTTCGGATCGGGCTGAGTTTCGGTTTGGCTTCACATCACAGTTTGGGTTCACGATGGGGATTGCTAGAGTCGAGTTACCGTATGTGATCATGTTCGAGTTAGTGTTCATACAGTGTGGTTTCGAGCTGTTATCATCTTCCTCATAGGGTTCTACTGGTATGAACTTTGGAACCTGTTAGGGTCGGTTCGTGACTGGTTGTGTTCGTTACATATGGGTCTTGGTTAGTGATCGGTACGAATAAGTTTTTTGTGTACCTGGGGTTTGTGGGTCGATCTCACCCCGTCAAAACTGGTGCTCGTATTTGAACTGGTTGCGTTGGGTTTTTGGTTCCATTATGTCTCGTTGTCTTTTGCATGGCAAGCATGGAGGTATATCTTAACCATATATTTATAATAACATGATATGACTAATAAGCATGACATTGAACAGTTAGTTATTTGTGAAAACATGTTAATTACAAAACAGGAAAGCTACAAAGATTATGGCCATGCATGTTTTACGTGGGGAATGGGTTGAAGATGTGTAAATGAATCTAGAAATTTACTTAAGAAATAAGAAAAGTTGCATACATGTTTTACGTGGGAAAAGTGGCATGCTTTGTTGATCGAGATCAGGTCTGACACTTGCGCATGTAGGTGTGCATGTTGTGTCGAGTGGTAGGGGAAATATGTATGCAAAATAGGGGCTGTTGGTATTTAGATTTAGATTGTGCATGGAGTCTTTTGGTCTTGTGTTCAAACCGTTTAATGGTAATTAATTGTATGAGTGTCGTGTGGGTGACGTTTTTTAATTAAAGAAACTTTAATCATGGGTGTTAACTTGTAACTAATCGGAGTAAAGATTTAGTGTTTATTTTAGTCTCGTTAAAAAGGAATACAGAGAGTTATGATTAGTGTTGAATCCGAGTTTTGTTTTGAATATGTGATATCCGAATATACGTTATGTTTAATTCGAGTTCGATTCGGGTTTAATAATTGGGACCGATTCCCTTTTGTTTCTAATTGGAAAAAATAAGTTCTAGAACCAAAAATTTACACTTTAAACCTTAAACTTTGATAATTGTCATGTTAAACCTTAGACCTTGCTAAATTTACATTTTAGACCCAAAACAATGATAAATTGTCATATTAAACCTTAAACTATTATTTAACTGTCATTTGTGACCCTAATCTATAAAACTTACTTAATTTGGAAACTTACTAAATCGGGAAAGTTATTAAATATAGAAAGTTACTAAAAATGGAAAGTTTCTAAAAATATAAGGAAACCCTAATATGTTACTCTGCTCAACAACAAGTGATGAATCAGTAATAACTTATGAAATAGTTCTTAAATAATAAGACGGTCATTAATTCGTGTAGATTCGCTAAAGGAGTAACTTCTGATCTTTGTGATATGGTTTCCTTGCGGTTTAAGGTACATATATTCTGACCTTTCTTATAAGGTTTCTCATGATCCTTTTCACATCTTTTGATTGCTTAACCTCTGATTTTGATGCCTTTACTATGAGCCTTTCTATTATGACACTTCTGATATAATACGATGACATAAGCCTTTGATATGAGCCTTTGCTATGCACCTTTGATATGAACCTATGATTATGATATTTCTGATGACCTTAGATTCTGTTTCATTACTATGACATTCTATTTGACCTTTCAGTTTGATACCCAAGCTATCACTAGTCATGGGGGTTCCATGACCATGTCATTGATGCACCAATGGCATGACTCTAGGGTGGTCGAGTGATGTTCCACCCCGTCCCTTTTCTGTTATGTATTATGAGCTCAAGTATTATGTTTCTGGCCATTATGATTTTCTGCATGGGCGTATGGATGCATCCTAGATCTGATCTGTTATATGTTATATTTCTGGTGATTGGTACTGTGTGCAATACATGCCCTTCACATTTCTAGGAGCTAGCAACTCCATTATGTTACTTATGTTATTTATGAAGACCACGATTATGATGTTTATGATATGATATGTTTCTGGGCTCGTGGTAGATTTCTGACAACCCTTACACCTTTGATACACATACATTATTTCTCTGTTATTCTCCAATGCACCATATTCTGTTTTCTTATTTCAGTTTCATTACTTTGCTTTGTATATTTGTTCGCTGAGCTTTTTAAGCTCAGCCGCATTTCTTTTCCTACGGCAGGTTTAGGTTGGCAGCTGGGGATTGAGTGAAGTGTGCATAGAAGCTCTTAGTGGACCACCCTGACGATAGATCCCCTTTGCATATGGATTAGACTTTGAAGTTATCTTCCATTTAGATTTGTACTCTAGTTTGATAGTCATTATTATTTAGACTTATTATATCCTTAGTTTCATTTTGAACTTTTGTAACCTTAGTATTTATAAAAGTCTTTTGCTTCTGTATATTATGTTCTGATCGACACCATAATGTGACATTTTGACCCTTGTCGGGTTGGGGTGTTACAGCCTCAGCATGTTGGATTTGGAGACCAATCCAGTCCAATGGTGCATCAACTGTTTTGAAAAGATTTAACTATATTGATGCACGAGGCAAACCCAAGTCAGTAATGGCTTGGGTACCCCAAGGAAACTAATTTCCTTATTTCATGTGCAGGGACATTCACAAGCAGATGATGAAGATCAAGGTTATGCAAACAGTGGGTGTTCCAGGCACATGACAAGCAACATGTCCTATCTTTCAGACTTTCAACCATTGGATGGAGGATATGTTACCTTTGGGGGAGGAATAGGAGATAGAATTACTGATAAAGGTACACTTAAAACTGGTAAATTGGATTTTGAAGATGTGTACTTTGTTCAAGAGCTTAAGTATAACCTGTTTAGTGTCTCACAAATGTGTGACACAAAGAAAAAGGTTCTTTTTACTAAGACTGAATGTCTTGTGCTTTCTCTAGACTTTAAGTTACCTGATGAAATTCAGGTATTACTCAAAGTTCCAAGAAAGGGCAACATGTACAGTGTTGATATGAAGAAGATTATTCCTAAAGAAGCCCTTACTTGTCTTGTTGCAAAGGCCACATTGGATGAATCTATGCTATGGCATAGGAGACTTGGTCACATTAATTTTAAAACCATTAATAAAATTGTAGAGGATGTTTTGGTAAGAGGCTTGCCTCAGAAAAATTTGAAAATGAACAAACTTGTGTTGCCTGTCTTAAAGCTAAAGAACACAAGGCTTCTTGTAAGCCCAAGATTTTTAACACTATTGATCAACCTTTGTTTATGCTACATATGGATTTATTTGGCCCAACTTCTGTGAGTAGTATTAAGCATAAGAGGTTTTGTCTTGTAGTTACTGATGACTATAGCAGGTTTACATGGGTCTTCTTTTTAGGTTCTAAGGATGAGACACCTAGCATTCTTAAAACTTTTATTTCTGAGATAGAAAACCTAGTGGATAAGAAAGTAGAAGCCATTAGGTGTGACAATCGGACAGAATTTAAAAATAGAGTTATGGATAAGTTTTGCAAAGAAAAGGGTATTAGAAGAGAGTTTAGTGTTGCTAGAACTCCTCAGCAGAATAGGGTTGCTGAGAGAAGAAATAGGACACTGATAGAAGCTGCTAGAACCATGTTAGCTGACTCTAAGTTGCCTATCACTTTTTGGGCTGAAGCAGTTAATACTGCTTGCTATGTGCAGAACAGGGTTTTGGTAGTTAAACCTCACAACAAGACACCATATGAGCTTTTTAGAGGTAGAACTCCTGCATTAGGATTTCTCAGACCTTTTGGGTGTCATGTGACTATTCTGAATACCTTAGACCATCTAGGTAAATTTGATGGTAAAGCAGATGAAGGATTCTTGGTTGGGTACTCACTAAATAACAAAGCCTTTAGAGTATACAACACAAGAACTAGGAAAGTTGAGGAAAATCTGCATGTTGAATTTCTAGAAAATAAATCTAATGTTGCAGGTGAGGGTACTCACTAAATAACAAATCCTTTAGAGTATACAACACAAGAACTAGGAAAGTTGAGGAAAACCTGCATGTTGAATTTCTAGAAAATAAATCTAATGTTGCAGGTGAAGGTCCAAAGTGGCTGTTTGACCTTGAGACTCTAACCTAATCCATGAATTATGTGTCAGTTGTTGCAGGAACCTTTTCTAATGATTTTGCAAGTTCAGAAGCTAATGATGCAACAAATGAAGCAGGCTTGGGAAAGTAGAAAGATCAAGATCATGTACTGATGCCAATATGGACTAGTGTGGATTCAACTTCAATGAATGGTAAACCTTCTACTGATGAAGCTAAGAAGATATTGAAGGTGAAAACAATGTAGATGGAACTGAGGATCAAGAGAATCAAAATAATAGTACTAATGGTGATTGTACTGTTGAGCCACAAGTTGGTACTGCTGGGCAAAATGTTCATACTGCTGGCCCATCAGATATTAATACTGCTGATTTCTCAGAAGATGAGATGAATTTCAACAATCTACCACCTACATATGTTGTTCTCACTACACCACACATAAGGATTCACAAAGCTCACTCCCTAGAAAATGTGATTGGTGACATGCAATCTGAAGTAAAGACAAGAAAGCAACTCATGACTTCAGACCAACAAGGGTTTCTTAGTGCTGTTTATGCAACAAAGCAGCATGAAGATGCCAACACTTGTTTATTTGTGTGTTTCCTCTCACAAGCTGAACCCAAAAATGTTCTCAAAGCCTTAGAAGATTCAAGCTGGGTAGAAGCAATGCAAGAAGAGCTTCTCCAATTCAAGATTCTGAAGGTTTGGGTACTAGTGGATTTACCCAAGGGTATGAGGGTAATTGGCACCAAATGGGTTTTCAGGAATAAAAGGGATGAAAGGGGTATTGTAATCAGAAACAAGGCTAGACTTGTAGCCCAGGGTTATACACAGGAAGAAGGTATAGACTATAAAGAATTTTTTGCACCAGTAGCAAGGATTGAAGCCATTAGACTATTTTTGGCCTATGCTTCTTTCATGGGCTTTACAGTTTATCAGATGGATGTCAAGAGTGCCTTCTTGTATGGTATTATTGAGGAGGAGGTTTATGTTTCTCAACCTCCAGGTTTTTTTGATCCAGAACATCCTGATAAGGTGTACAAGGTAGTAAAGGCTCTTTATGGACTACATCAGGCACCAAGGGCATGGTATGAGACTTTGGCTTTCTACTTCTTAGAGAATGGATTCCAAAGGGGCAAGATTGATTAGACCTTATTCATTAAGAAGAATAAGAAGGATATCTTGCTGGTACAGGTGTATGTGGATGATATTATTTTTGTATCCACAAGGAAAGAGATGTGTGTAGAGTTTGAGAAACTTTTGCATGATAAGTTTCAGATGAGTTCCATGGGGGAACTTACTTTCTTTTTGGGCCTGCAAGTCAAGCAATCAAATGAAGGCATATTTATCAGCCAGGATAAATATGTAGCAGAGATTCTAAGGAAGTTCCAGTTTGCTTATTCTAAAGTGGCAAGCACACCAATTGATCCTGAGAAACCTCTACTTAAAGATGCAGATGGAGAGAATGTTGATGTACACACATACAGATCAATGATAGGGTCTTTGATGTATCTTACATCATCAAGACCAAATATCATGTTTGCTGTTTGTGCTTGTGCAAGGTTCCAAGTGACTCCTAAGGTTTCTCACTTAACTGCAGTCAAAAGGATCTTCAGATATCTTAAGGGTTAACCTAGGTTGGGTCTGTGGTATCCTAGGGAATCACCTTTTGACCTGGTAGCGTATTCAGACAGTGATTATGCTGGTGCAAGCCTGGACAGAAAATCAACAACTGGTGGATGTCAATTCCTTGGATGCAGACTTATATCATGGCAGTGTAAGAAACAGACAATTGTGGCAACTTCAACAACTGAAGCTGAATATGTAGCTGCTGCAAGTTGCTATGGTCAAGTGCTTTGGATTCAGAATCAGCTTCTTGACTATGGGTATAACTTTATGAACAACATGATATACATTGACAATAGCAGTACAATTTGCATAATTTAAAATCCAGTGCAAAATTCTAAAACAAAACACATAGAAATTAGGCATCATTTTATTAGAGACTGCAATGAGAAAAAGTTGATTCAAGTAATTAAAATTGATTCTGATCAAAACTTTGCAGATCTTCATACAAAAGCCTTTGATGGAGGAAGGTTTCAATACTTGGTAGCACGTATTGGGATGCTTAATCCTTAAAGTTTTTCAAACTGTGTATTTTTGTACTTAAATTGGATTTGTACTGCTAGCTTTGTCAATTAGTACTGGTATTGTATAGTTTGTACTGTTAGTACAAATTTGGTCTGTTTTTGTTCATACTGTTAGTCATATGTTTATACTGTTATGAAGCAAGTGCTTTGCACTTTGTTCTCTTGGTTTTGGACTAACAATTGCAGGTTATAGAGTTAATAATGACAAAACTGAGTATGAAAGATCCGGACTTCCCCTTAACCATGAACTTCTCTTGAAGTTGGAAACTTTTGTCTTTGTCTTGATCTTGGAATTTGTGCACAAAGGGAATTACTAGTGCAATGTGTGAGCAAGCAGATGGTGGTTCAAGTTGCTGACATAATAGGTTAATGATGGAAAGAGTTTGAGAATTCATTAACAAAGGTTTATACCTAAGTTAATTGATTCTTTAAAACTTCTTTCTTGAGACCTTATTATGATGTTTTTATATTGAATTAATGGCTTAAGTTAGTCAGACAGTAACTGACTTAACTCACTTTCTATCATTTTATACTTTTATTAGTATAATGAGTTAGTCTAAGGACATCTGATAGAAAGAAAAATGAGAAAACGTGAATCTAACACTTGTATTAGAGGTAACAACTGCCACGAGCTGGAAACCCTGTCAAGAAAGCTCTTTGAATGAGTTTATCTGATCACAGGCAGATATTTATAACTGAAAACATTGGTTCTCACACAACCAGAGGTTGCTTTAAACCAAACTCTTGATTAAGTGTCTGTCTTTACACTTAATCCCTTCAAAAAGGTTGTTAGCAGTATGGTTTTTCATTAAAATCAAGTTCATACTGCTGAGTCAAAAATTTTCTAAAAAAGTTTGTACTGCCAGGCATAAATTTCGTACTGGTAGGCTTAATTTGTACTGCTGAATAGACGTTAGTACTGGTGCGAAATAACAGCTTTTTGAAAATAGCTATTGAAAGTCAGTTGAGGTTTTTACTGCTCATATTCCTTGTTACTCACATCAAACAGTTTTGGCAGACTGCTACTGTCAAAACCTTTGAAAATGGTGACAAAGAGATTACCGCTAAAGTGGCTGGAAAATCCATCACTATTACTGAATCATCCCTCAGGAGGTATCTCCATCTGAGTGATGACAATGGTATTAGTGCTATGCTAAACACAGAAATTTTTGAAAACTTATCCAGGATGGGGTACAACACTGAATCTCAAGCTTTAACTTTTCAAAAGAGTCGTTTTGCCCCTCAATGGAGATTTTTCATTCAAACCATCCATGACTGTCTTAGCCCCAAGAAAACCTCATGGGAATAGTTCAGTAGTAATATTGCTACTACTCTCATTTGCTTGGCTACTGATAGAATTTTTAATTTTTCTAAACACATTTTTGAAGGTATGGTTAAAAATGTTGATAGTAAATCCAAATTTTTGAGGTATCCAAGGTTCATCCAATCTATTTTAAACAAACATCAACTGCTTCCACACAAAACAGTTTATCCCACCCCAAAGCTTACTCAAAAACTCTTTAGCAATATGAAAATAGCTTCAAGAGGGTATGGTGGGGAAGCAGTACCACTTTTTGATTCAATGTTGCAAGCTCAGGGTGATGGAGCAACAAGCCCAGTTGCCTCCCATCCCACACCCACAACATCAGAAAACTCATCTTCCCAATCATCTTCATCAACACATAGGACTTCATCGAGACAGGACTCTGATGTACCTCAGCACATAGTTCCTACTCCCACAAATGTAGTAGATGAGGCTGACTTTGTCAGTGTGGAAAGGGCTACTTCTACTGTCTCTGGCTTAGCAGCTGGGCAGGACAGAAGTAACATTGATAAGACCCAATCCATGGCAACACCAGCAGTACCTAGTACTCCTGGTGGAATCCCTAACCAAATGGAAACTCAGGGTAGCTCAGAAACTCATCATATGATGGATTATGAGTCTATACCCCATGATACACCTCTCCCTGAAGGTAACACATCAGGAAGTGTTGAGGGCAGCAAGACACTCAATGAATTGATGGATTTTTGTACCAAACTGTCTGAGAAAGTAAATAACTTGGAAGCTGAACTCAAGAGCTAGAAGAAGAATTTTGGGGTTGTCTACACAAAGCTGGTTCTCAAAGTGAAGAAGTTAGAGACAACAGTCAAGAAATTCAAAGGAAAAAGATCGGCAAAGATGGTGGTTTCAACAAGTTCTTCTTCTAGTTCATCCAAGGGTCTAAGTACAGATGATGGTGACGAATCTTCCAAACAAGGGAGGAAGATTGCCCAGATGGATCAAGATCCTGATGTTACTTTGGTTCAAGAAGAATATGACACTTAGGGGAGGCGAGTAGATCGAATGGATTAAGAATCTGCTCAAATGGATGAAGGTACTACTATGTTTAAAGAAGGTACTGCCAGTGTTCAAGGTACTGCTAGTCTTTAGGATCTGATTGCTGTTGGATATCAAGGTACTGCCAGTGCAGTTTATTCAAGGAAACCAATAATTTCAAGGGCAGACAAGGGTAAAGCAATCATGACAGAGAAAGAACCTCCTTCTAAAAGGTTGTCCAAGAAGGAACAGACTCAGTTAGCACTTGATGAAGAGTTAGCCCAAAAGTTTCATGAGGAAGAATTAGAAAGAGTGGCTGCAGAAGAAAGATTAGCTGAAGAAACAAGAGTAGTAGCATTCATGATTGAGAAAAAGCTTCAAACTGAAGAAGAAGAAGAAAGAGCTGCTCAGATTCTTGCTGATAAGGAGTTAGCTGGAAAATTTCAAGAAGAAGAAAGAACAATGTATACTCCAGAAGAACAGGATTCAGCACTTAATGATCTGTTGGAGGAAACCAGAAGGAAGCAGAGTAAAAAGAAAGCATATCTCAAGAAACCTCCTTCAAGAAGTGAGAAACTAAAGTACATGAAAACCTATTTGAAGAATCAAGACAATTGGCAGGAAAAACACTTCAAATATAGGTCTTATGAAGAAATTGAACATATCTACATTAAGAGACATAAAAGACTTCAGCAGTCTCTGAAAGGTGACACATTTGAAATTAGATGAGAAAAGAGAACAGCTAAACTGTTGGAATCAGAAGATCCCAAGAAACAAAGAATTGAGGAAGAATCAGTTCAGGAAGAGCCTGCAGAGGAAGAAACAGAGAAAGAAAAGAAAACATTGACTAATGAACAAATACACAGTATGATAGTAGTAGTTCTTGAGTCCCTTAACATTGATCCACTTCAAGCCAAGCATCCACTTATTGACTGGGAAGTGTATACAGATGGAAGGATCAAGGGGTGGAAGATCATCAGGGTAGGAGGAAAGACTAAAGTGTACAAATTCTTTGAGGACATGATTAAATCTTTTGACAGAGATGATTTAGATAAGTTATGGAGTCTAGCGCAAGAAAGATTTAAAACCTCAGATCCTACAGATGACAAAGATAAGGAACTATGGGTTGAGTTGAAAAGGTTGTATGAACCAGATGGAGGTGAAGCTATTTGGGGGTTTCAAGCTCCAGTTGCAGATCCAGTTGCAGACATCACAGAGTTTCCACCAAAGCTGGATTAGAAATATATATGTTGGTGGAAAAAGATTATCCTCTCAGAGCAGCAATTTTAATGGCTATGCTATCATCAACACTTAAGGTTGAAGGTGATTCAGAGATGGCAGATGAGCTAATCAGAAAGATATTTCAGCTTGCAGAACAAAGAAAAGCCAAAAGACTCAGATTGTCTATGTAGTGTTTGGAAGAATCCTCACATCCTCATTTAGTTCAGAAGAAACTTGATGATATAGGGTAAATCACAAGTTTAGGGGAGGATTGTTGAGAATTAAATGTTCTGAAGTTAGTACTGCTGAAGAATTACACTAACAGTACAAATTGCTAGTGTATATGTGAAGACTGCTAAAGAAACAACTAACAGTACAAACTGTTAGTTAGTAATGTTAGTATAACAGAAGGTACTGCTGCATGGATAAACGTTTGTATTAAGGATAAGTATGGAAAGTATTTTGTGTATATCTTAATTAGTTAAAATTATACGGTAGAATACTTATCTTGTAAAGGACTCCTTAAGTCTATAAAAGGAGATCCTAGGTTATACGATTAGATAGATCACTCATAGAGTTTTGTTAAGATTCAAGGTCTTTGTAACCCTAGTGATAGCTAGATCACTCGTATTATTCAAGCAATAATATTGAATCATTTGGTGTTAATCTCATTGTGTTCATTGTCATACATACTTTACTGTTCCATTAAACAAACCATAATCCTTCTAAGTGTGGTTAAGTAGATTCCGCATACTTAACTGCATACACTCAAAGTATCTCAAACACGTTATAAAGGAGTAACATCCTAAGTGTTTCATCAATCCTCTCAGTTTGTCAATTGGTCTTGGAACTAATTCCCATGTATCATGTAACTGGTATTGAAGAAGTTCTTCCTGCATCGCTTCAATCCATGCATTGTCTGCCATCGCCTCTCGAATGTTCTTAGGTTCTTTTAGGCTTACTGAGCAAGCATATATGCACAAGTCGGGGTCGGTGGCGAGTTGCCTTCTCATCTGAACTGGCCTTGAAGGTTCACCAACAACTCGATCTATTGGATGGTCTTTAGTCCACTTGAGTGTAGAAGGGTACCTTGGGTTTAATGTATATGTGTTAGATGGTTCTTGTAACCTTGAAGATGATTCAGCTGAGTCCGTTGCAAATGGGTTTTCGAACACTTCTTCTTCTAACGCAGCATCATTTTGTGTTTGTTCTTCTTGAACTGGTGTATTTTGGTTTTGCTCATCAACTCTTGGTAGAACAATTTCAATTACTGGAGTTGCTGGAGTAGATGTTGATGATGTGGAGGGAGTTGGTGCGCCAGCTTCGATTGTTGTTGATGCATCTTATGGTGGTGGTGGTGGCTGATGGTTTTGAGCGGGTGCAGCAGAATGTTGTTGTGATGCATCGATCGAAGTTCCACCATAGTATTATTCAAACATAAACTCGAAGAAATTTTCCAGTTCTTGTTCTGAAGGTTTTTCATTGTTTTTTGACTGATCTCCTTGAGGTACGAGTCCTGAACTAATATGTCCAGAAGTCTGCATGTTTGGTTCAGGTCCTAATCTATTTTGATTAGAAGCCATCGGGTTAAGCGCGGGTTCTAGAGCGAGTCTCTCAGAAGCCATTTGTGAAATCTCATCAAACTTCACATTCATCGTCTCCATTATCCTTTTAGTTCTTCTGTTATACACCCTGAATGCCCTCGAGTTTTTTGAGTAACCAATGAAGATTCCAATATCACCCTTAGCTTTCAACTTCCCTAGATCTTCTCTGTTGTTCGTTGGATAGCACAAAGCGCCAAACATGTGAAGGTAAGAGATATTAGGTTTTCTGTTGTTCACTAGTTCATATGGGGTTTTATTGAATCTTGGATGGATTAGGGAACGGTTCTGATTGAAACAAGCAGTGGCAACAGCATCAGCCCATAAGAATAGTGGTGCACTAGAATAAATCAGCAATGTGCAAGCAGCTTCCACAAGAGTTTTGTTTCTTCTTTCAACTACCCCATTCTGCTGTGGAGTTCTGGCAACAGATATCTGATGTGTGATTCCAGCATCTTCAAAATAGGTTCTTAACTCCTAATTTTTGAATTCTGTGCCACTGTCTGTTCTTACAATCCTTACTAGAGCTTGAAGTAGGACTTGAATATGCTTCAGAAAGGTTATGATTATGCCTGGTGCTTCGTCTTTTGATCTCAGAAACTTTACCCACATATATCTTGAATAGTCACCGAAGATAACGAGAATATACTTCTTCCCATTTATGCTTTCAACTCTCATTGGGCTACATAAGTCCATGTGCAACATATGTAACTTATCTACCGAACTGGGTACGGTTTTAGGTTTATATGTTGCCCTTTTGCTTTTTCCTTGTTCACATGATGGACATAGGTGATCTTTGGTGTATTTGAATTTAATAAGTCCTTTGACGATGTTGTCTTTTGCTAGCTCGTTGATGGTGTCAAAGTTGAGATGGGATAATCGTCTATGCCACAGCCAGAACTTTGTTTCGCAAGCTCTTGTCATAAGAAAAATTGGTGATGAAGAGGCCATTTGGTTGATGTCGATAGCATATAGGTTGGTGCCACGATTCCCAGTTAAGAGATCATCTCCAACCAAATTTCTAACGAAGCATGTGTTTCTCATAAATGCAACCTCTAAATCTGCATCACAAAATTGTCCGACTAAAAATAAGTTGTGTCCCAACCCTTCGACGTAGTAAACTCGAGTGATTAAGTAATTCCCAAATTGAAGATCTCCATAACCCAGAATAGCTGCTACATGATCATTTCCAAAGCGTACAGTTCCTATGAATTTTCATACAAAATTGATCAACAGCTTTAGATTCCCGGTCATGTGCTTAGAGCAACCCAAATCGACGATACAAAGACATATTTTGATAACATGCAAAGAATAGAAGATTTTTCATTTGGAAACCGTTTAATATTTGGTTCCATGGGGTTAGGGGTAACATTTGAATCACACTCATAGAAGCTTTCTACTGGTTCTTTTGGAACCGCTTTCAATTTGCCATTCGCGAGTATGAACTCTCTACCCGTTGGTTTCCATACACACAACTTAAGATAGTTCCTAGGTAATTGACTACTAATGGTTCAGCTACATCCTGCAATTAGTCTTTTTATATATCTAGATCTAGCACTAGTTTCTTGAGGAACATCCTTCTGTTCAATTACCACATTCACATTCTTAGAAACATAATCATCACAAACATTTTTAGATAAAGATTTCTTGCACATTTAACAAACCGAGTCATTACATGCACTAGAAACAGTACTTTTAACATTACATCCAGATGACATATGTTTCTTATTAGAAAGTGATAAATTCCTAGGGTGTCCTTCTACTTCTTCAACTTTATTCTGGCATCTACTCTTAGAGACAGGTGAGACTCTATTTTTCTTTGTATTGCTCCTAGGCTGTAGTCTGCTGCTCTTAGAGGTGCTTTCTAATCATGTAGAAGGAAAGGCACACACATTAGAATTTATATTGTTGTCCTTAGAAGTTGTTTTAGCATTCCTAGTCTCTATTGGATTATCTTTAACGCTCTTGTCTATTGCCCTATATGTTTGAGATGTTGAGGCAGACGCAATAGTGGGACTGATCCTATAAAGACCAGGTGCTATCACATTTGATGTTTTGACAACCGCTTTTCCTTTTTCATTTTCATTTTGCTTGGGCAAGGGTGTTGGAGTGACTGGTTTTGACAAGTCATTTTTCTCATCGACTTTTGGAACCGATTGAGAAATCGACATTTTTGGTTTACCCAAAGTTGATGGTTTTGCAAACTTAGTTTCCACACCCTTCCCTTTTTTACTTTCCAGCTGAGACCTCAAAAGATCGTTTTTTTCTTTCATGTCCTTGTAGGCACATTCATATGACAATTTGTCATAATTGCATTCCTCGGTTTTTTGATCAAGTTGTTTAAAGTATGATACATTTTCTTTTTCAAGTTTAACAAGAGCATTTTCATATTTTAAAACAATTGCAGAAGTCTCAGCTCGGAGTCTTTCATCGTCTTCAACAGAATATGTTTGTAAAATGATGGACATAATATCGGTCGATAAAGCTGCTTCGAAGAGAGAATCATTGAGCTTTTCTAAAACTTTGATTTTTTCAATATTTTCATTAGCTTCCTTAACCAGGGATTTGTGGTCGTTGACAAAGTCGGCTGTTTCTTTCAAAATTGCTTGTTCAAGATGAATTACTCTCGCATGAATTGCATTTAGTGGAGTAGTAATTTCTGTTTCAAACACATTTTTCATTTCAGCATGAAAACTTGAATACCAGTTGTTGATACTAATATTTGTTTTGGATGCAACAATACTTTGGAGTGTTTCAATTCTCTTTTGAAGATCATCCAAATATCCTCTAGCAGCACTTGTGTTAAAAGGGTTGTTTGAGGAAATTTTTTCCAAGTTTGAAAGATTTTTAGAAACAACTTTTTGTTTTGTAGAAACAACTGATCTTTTGAAAACCTTTAGTGTTTGTTTTTGTTGAACAAAATTTACTCCAGAAAGTATGTTAAGTTTGTTTTAATCAATTTGTTTTATTTCTGGGTTCTTTGGTTTCATTTTGATTCGACTCTCTTCAGCAAGCTCAAATGTTTCATCAGAATCCCGAACAGCGGGAGGATCATATTTAGCATATATCACATTACCATTGTACAACACATTCTGTTCTTTTTGAGCATTCTTGAGAGTATAAGGGTTTTCACAACCGATAGCCATTTTCTTTATTGTGTGTAAAAGCAGGTTTGGATCTTTAATTAGCATATGAATTGTTTGAGCAGAATGACCCGTTTTCACAAGCAAATCATCCAACTTTTTAATTGTTTCTCGTTTCTCAATGATTTCATCAAGAAGGTCATTTTCTCGTTGTGAAAAATCTGCTTTCAATTGTTTCTTTTCTTTTTCAAGATCAGAACAAGTTGATTTTTGTTTAGAAAGTTGGTTTTTCAAATCAGAAATTTTCGTGTTTAAGGATTTTATTTTCATGCAAAAAGTAAAGTTGGAAAAGAAAAAAACAAGTGAATCGAGGTTAGGGTTGTGGAAAAATAGATGTTTGGTCTTATCCAACTTTACTTTGATTCTCGTTTCAGTTTATACAGATTTATTGCTTTTTAAATGGTCTTATCCAAAAAAAAGTAGAGGTTTGATTAACGTTTCGTTTCAATTTATCCAACAAAAAGTGATGGATGTGAAAAATTAATGGTCTTTTCCAAATAAATATTTATTGAAAAAATCAAATGAATGGAGGTGAGGATTGTGGAATAGAAGAGCGAGATTTAAAAATTTTACATTGTGTGTAATGTTTTGTGTTTTATTAGGATGGTTGTTAAGATAAAAGAATAAAATCAATTAAAGTGATAAAAAAAAAAGTGGGGATTGTGTAGATTACCCTTATTATTGTTGCCGCTCAGTCCTAATTTTAAGGGGACGCGTGGCAGCCTTCTAACCGTCAGATCTTGCTACTTTTAATCCTGACTGCTTTAATTCAACTT